>BMAV01019296.1:132479-150364 GCA_019973955.1 Trichonephila inaurata madagascariensis
ATAAAAAAGACAAAGCAGATCACGATACTTAGCAGGAAGAATTTGAAAGTATTTTAAATGAATTAAATAATTAAATCATTTTAACGTATTTTTTTAAAATAGTTTTACAAAATTAAAAAATTATATTTTTGAATTGCAAGTGAAAATCGATTCGCTACTTTTCGCGCTACTTTGCTGAGTAAGAGTTTCTGGCAACTCTAAATTTTAGAGTAACCCCATGCCGCGCGAAGGAATAATACATTTACAAACACCCATGCTTTCTACGGGATTCGAACCCAGGCCCTACGGCACAGCAGTCAACGTCACTAACCACTATACCGGATGAGCAGCGGTTATTGTTTATGGATCAATTAATGAATCGCATTGATGAATCTTTTAATGTATTATGCATATATTTCAATATAATTTATATGTAATATGTTTTTCCTCCCTTTTTTAAAGTTAACAACAATTAATTTTAGATTTCTTTCTTGTGAATTTTAACATGTTCCAAAGCAGTATCTACAATTAAAAACCCTTTTAAATTTCCTAAAAAAAGGGAATTGCTTCACTTATATTGCAATGAAAGATTTATGCATTTCAGAGAAATACAGTGGAAATTC
Source organism: Trichonephila inaurata madagascariensis (assembly GCA_019973955.1). Classification (NCBI taxonomy): domain Eukaryota; kingdom Metazoa; phylum Arthropoda; class Arachnida; order Araneae; family Nephilidae; genus Trichonephila; species Trichonephila inaurata. The sequence continues at coordinate 133,082 of BMAV01019296.1, forward strand.
CAGTACTTTTTTATTCATTTCTAAATGAAAGCAAAGGAATTTTTCCACTCCTTGATGACCTCTCTAGGGAGATGTAAAAATTGTTATTTCCAAGCACGTACGTGTAGTGAGTTGAACACCGATACATATAATTACATCTCTCTCTTTCTTAAAGTGTATGCATATATATTTATGTATAATGGGTATTCAAAATTTAGTATTCTTTGTTATGCAAATGGGTATTGCGCAATTCAGTGTTTTGATACTTTTGCACGGCCATTTTTTCTGATAGTTATAAACCAGTTTAAAGACTAGTTACAAGCTCTGCAACGAAAAGTAAAACTGGTTCGTTGAAGATTTATACTCCTGATATGCGCAATTTGATGCGATCTTACAGGTTCAAAAAATGCATTGTTTAGAAAAATGTGGGGATATTTTAATATATTTAATCTGTCTGAGCTTATGAGTTCAGGAAGTAGTTAAAAATAATGTATAGCTATGTACTTGTGTGTGACATTAATTAAAGATAGGCATTTAACCTACATATCCTAAATGTTCATTGGAAATTTACTCTAATTTCAGTAAGCTTTTTTTCTGTGAAAGAATTCATTAATATGGATTCATTCTTTGAACTGACTTTTAAATTAATTGAACCAATATCAATCTAGAATTCTAATTTAAAATGGTTTCTTAAATATTTTTTAAAATGCAAATTTCTCTCTAATTATCTGATTTAGTTTAAGATAACAAGTGTTAGAAGTAACATTATAATGAGAGTATGGTTCTGGTATACTGGAACGCATAAAATGCATTAAATTAATATTACTACTACTAAACAACAGTCACGCTGGGTTATTGAGTCATTAGGCAATGTGCTGTAGACTCAGTGGACATCTCGGGGACGGAAAGACACCAATACGATATAGGTGTGTTGAGACACTGTCATGATCGGTTTTCATGCGATAAGTAGCGACATTTACATCCCATAGAAGGCTGTGGTTGACGGATCCCTGGGTTACCAAATTTTCCCGTTTTTTTCTTCATTGGGTAATCCTGTTTGGAGCAGTGTTTGCATCATCTGGGGCCTTTGAGGATCTTAGAGAGGATGAACATCGGGTTTAGGTGGGAATTGGACCAAGTTTGGCCTTGGTATCCCCCCCCCCCCCGTTCACTCAGATGTTGATGTGGCAGGGGAGCCAATAAAACTTTAGTTTCTATTCTTGGCTTACATGCTGTTCTACTATTTTTTTATTATTATTATTGCCATCAGCTTTGTTCTACAGTCTGTGTCAATGTCGAAAGATAGGTGCTCTAAAGCCACTTGTAAATCTACTAGGAATACTGCATTGATTTTGCTTAATTTTGCTGCTGCAGCTTGCATGGTAGATATTTCTCCGACACAGGGCTAATACGTCAAAGAGACTTTTGAAGAGGTGGAAGTGATAGGCAGTGCCTGTGTATTTCACCCAAACATGGAATTGATGAGCCATCAATATAAATGTGTAGACTATATAGTGATGAGAATTCTTCATGGAAAAGTTTGAATGGCTGCTTGATTAAATTCCATGCCTAGACACGCATGTTTAGGCCGGCAGAGGTCTTTTAAGATATAATTAACATTTTATAAGTTGTAGTAGAAATGTAGAGGTTGTTCAGCGACACCGTGTCTCCTCTTATTATTATTTACTTTTCATTTGGTATTTTATATGGTTTGCTGCTGTTATGATCTTCAATCTGCCTGTAGCTTATCTGCAGATGTTTCATTGCTTTTTTTTTATAACTTTTTTGTATCTTCCCTAGAATAAAGAACTGTATTTTGTCTGCGAATTTCTATTGGATCTATTCTTGACTACACTTCCATGCCTACGATCTGTATCGATTTATCGGGTTCCTATAAATTAATAATACTCTTGATGCTATGTTTTGCGTGAAATCTAATTTTCTTAATACTGTAGGATTTCTTGTGATTGTGGCTTCACTTCCGAAGTGAAGGCTGAGTATAATGTATGATTTGGAGTAGGTTTTCAGGGCATCTTGATTGGCACCCCATGTTACGGTATTTGGGAGTTTCAGTATTCAGGTTATTATTACTTTTTCCAAACATTGTTCTATGTGAGGTTTCAATATCATCTTTGTTTCCAATATAATACCTATGTGTTTGGGGAAGTCCTCTTTTTTTTCAAAGTAATTTCCTTCTAGTGAAGTGTAACATTTAATAAATGCGATGAAAATTGTTATTGATATTCGTATAAATTAAATGTAATCTAGATTTAAGTGATTTTTTAAAAATGAATATATTTTCAAAACTCCTCGTGCTCCACATTGCATAACATGAGACGTAAGTGGCAACATCATTATAAAATTTAAAACAAAATTAAAAATACATTTAAAAGACAAATATAAAATAAAAGGAAGAGATTAAATGAACAAATATAAAGAAAGGGCTATAAGACTATAAGACTAAAGAAAGGGCTATAAGACTTTAAAAATCTATACAGTAAACAAATTTTCTTATGGCATTAAGGCTTTCAGTACAATTGACCAACAAATACAAAACAGGTGGCCAGGAAATACCTAAACGTTTTAACTCCTTTTTAAAATTTTCTCTTTTACAAAAATACAGGTTACAATACAACAAGACATGTTCCTCTGTTTCAGCATCCAGACCACAAAAACAAATATCTTTACCAATTAAATTAAACCTAGATAAATAGTTCTTAAAATTTCCATGTCCTGTTAGAACCTGGGATACCTTAAAATCAGTAACAAATTTCTTACATTTTAGCCGTTGATAAATGGTCGGAAAAAACTTTTTAGTTCACAAAGCTTTAGGTGAGGCCAAAAATTCGTAGTTAAGTGATTGAAGGAAAAATTATTTTCTATCTAGCACTAAGTAAAGAAGCACTATTAAGACCCCCTGACGATATACTGTGAAGTACATTAGATTACTTCTTCAAGCCAAAACTTGTTAAGATACATTGATAGTTAAATAAAAATATTTTTTTAGTTTCAGGGGAACTTTAAGGTTGACGTATTAATCTATCTGGCCATGTGGTTAGGTACTGTTAAATCCATTCCCTCCCCCCACACACATTAAGCTTATATTATCTTTTTTAAGATTGGTTTTGAGCTCCAGAATTAGCTCTAAATTTTTTTGTTTCCATTGAAGTCTATGAAAATCAATTGACAACAGCTACAAAAAAAATTCATATTTATGAAAATTCCTGCTGAACAAAATTAAATATCAGATGTAAATCTTCTATAACTGTACAAATGCTACCTTTTATCTAGTGCTTTTTATAGAGTCTTAAGTAATGTTATGTTTGTAAAATAATTTTTTAACACCCTTTTAATAACATTAAATTTTTAAAAATATAATAGCTTAAAATTACTGAGTGTACAATAATTTTATATATTGATTGACGTTATCCAAACAATCATAGGGTCCTATTTTAAAAATAGTTGAAAATGAATTATTAATATTCATCTCATTTACCACCAAAAGAAAATGATAGTTTAAATTCTTAGTGATAATAGTTTTTATATCAAAAAATTTAAGCGTTATTTTTATTATTTAATCGAAATGTTTTTTTTAAAAAAATAATTTCTTGAATTAAGTTTCCTTTCAGAAAAGTATTGAATATGCTCTATCGGGAATGTAAAATAAAAATAATACATTTTAAATATAATCGGTGAATCCCCATTTAGATGGAATGAAACAAGTAGAAAGATTCATATGTAATTTTGCAGACATGCGCGCGGTTACAAAAAAATAATTTTCATTCAAAATAAAATATTGGAAGCTAATTAAAGAATATGGACAGAGTTTGTATCTTTATATTACTAATAGTATAGGTAATCTAATATGTTTCATACCTCACAACCTAATAATTATATACAAAAATAAGATCACATATTCATAGCGACAGTGTTTTGTATTATTTTGAAAGCATACCAATAAGTCGATGCTTGAGGTTAATTATAATATTTTTAAGGAACAATATTTTATTCTGATGTAAGAACTAAAAACATGTCTTCAAAAATGTCAGACAAAAGGTTTTTCTTTCTTTCTTTTTTTTAAGTAACTTCGTAAATTAAATATTACCTAAAAAATTTAAAAAATTGATGGAATAAAGTTATATATATATTGTGAATAATAAATTCCATATAATATCATTGAATGATTTAAGAGATTTTTGAATGTATATTTTATAAATATGTTTTGAGAAAAATGCCACTTTTTATTTAAAAAAAACTTTGGGATTGAATATATCTATAAACCCTTTTAAAAACAATTTAAATTGTTTTTCACATCTTGAACAAGTATAAAAAAGTTTGCTCGTTTTTTATAACTTAAAAAAATATATCAATTTAGTTATAAGTTATTTACAATTAATTATCTCTTTTTATGTTGTGCATAATTTATTATAAATATTATGTTGGAAATATTTAAAATACAGTAATAAGTATGAATTATGCACAATAGATGGCAGCACTATAAAATTTTAAGACTAAATTTTAAATATTTGATAGTTATGCACTACAAATGAAATGGAAATCTTTCAACAGAAATAACATTATTTTCCTTTTATTCAGCAGTTTTTATATAAAAGGACAATTAGGTTTATTTCCATAAAAACGTGCTAGAATAAACTGTTTTTAAAAAAATACGTTATGCAAAAAAAGAGTGAGTGAGGGTTTATTAATGCCAATCTCTCAAGCAAAACAAAACTTTTTGGTAACGGACTTCGTAATTTTAAGCCGCGGTGAAGTAAAGAGGACGACACCTAAGCCGGTGCATCCCTCTTTTGACTTCCAAACTACTCCAACGTGATGATTTTGAGCTACGACAAATTTAATATGTGTCAGATCTTTTGTACAGGGAGTCTTCAGTGGTATTAAGGGTCGAACCCGTGACTCGAAGACGCCAGCCACCAGTTCATAACCAAGACCACTAGGTTACCACTGCTACGAGCTTAAAAAGAAAAAGGTGTCATTATTTACTTATTTATTTTTTTACTGCTACATGTATGTAATGAAAATTTAAGAATTTGAGGTAAACATTTAAATTTAAAAATTTCAGTCGTGTTTTAGTATGATTTTTAAATTGTAATTTAAAAATTTTTAGATTTTTTAAAAAAAACCTTACTTTGTCTTAAAAAATTGATCAAATTGCATAAATACCATAAGGAAATAAGGGGAACATGTGTAGTAAACTAATAAGTTCAACTCATGATGTGAGCAAAATTTTTTTCCTTGCAATTCTTTTTAGTATTATTAAGAAATTCCCTTTTAAACATAGTATAGGGAAATTTCATTAGCTGTATTGAAATATTATCCGCTGTCTCTGTTGAATGCTGGTTCGAGTTTTGATGCCACTGAAGACCCACCGCGTCTTTAAGAAAGGGTGATACACGTTAAATTTGTTGAGGCTCAACGTCCTTTCATTGACGTGGTGAAGAAATCTAGTTTGGGGTGCCAGATCAGGTGTCATCCACGTCGCCTCAAAAGGGCAACGTCCGTCATTATAAGTCTTCACTTAATTTTACAGTGTGATGTTAATAACAAAAAATCAAATTATAATATCAATAAGACAGACGATTAGACCTATGTGTTAAAAGCAATTTCAATTCTACATTTCTTATTAAAAGCAACTTTTACATTAGCTACTCTGTCTTTTTTGTCTAAATAACTAGACGTCACTAATTAAATAACAGAAAAACTTTTATATTCTGGAGAAAAAGCAGCATATGAAAGACTTGTGTCACTCTGGTACAGAGATTAAAAATAAGCAGAGGATATAAGTATTAAATAAGTAAAAAAAAAATTAAAAAAATATTTGAAATACGTATACAAATTATTCCATGAATATATTTTGAAAATAATATTTTGTACATACGACTTTAGCCATAATTAATGAAAATGAGTAATTTCTACAAACATGTTACATAAATGAAATATGATTTAAAAAATAATGCAGTTTTTATATGTGATTAGAATTTTACAAATAATGTTACCAATAAAAAGGTAGGAGGAGGGGAAGGGGGAGGAACCCAGCTATGCAGAAATACAATAGTTTGCCCCCAAATTATTTCTTTTTCTATTCCTACTATACCTCACAATCTCTATATATTTATGTATTTATATATTTATTTATTTATCTTGGTGGAATTTTCAATCGTTAATAAAATACACTTTAAAGTGCTCAATTGAGCTGAAATTTTATATACAAGATTATTTTGGATCACAATACAATAATATAATAACAATTAATAAAAATTAATTGATTAAAACTAATTATTTAAAGAATTACAAACACAGCCATGTTGGCATCATTTTTGGCGACTTGTGTCAAAACTTGAAAAGGTTTTTTTCTCACGTTTTAAAGTATTCAGTTGAACTGAAATTTATATACACGATTGTTTTGGATGACAATACGATACTTTAATGATAATTAATAAAAATTAATTACCACTTAATGTTGTGATTCTGTCATATGTATATACATATTTATATTAATTATAACTATTTAATAAAAAGTAGCTAAAATAAAATTTTTCTTTGTTGATTTAGGTAGGAATTGACTTAAATTTTTTTTTTATATTACTTGTTGTAAATATGTATATGTTGCATGTGTTTTAATTATTATATTTTCATTCGGAAATGGTAATATTGAGACGCATTTAAATGAAGGAATTCAGAAAAGTAAAATCCCAATAATTAATACATTAAAATATTTTTAAAAAATCAAGTTTCTTCTGTACAGGTATGATATTTTTTTTTAAGTGACATTTCTTTATTCTTAAAATTCCCTAGAATTCATAAATGCTTTTAAAAAATTTTTATTTCGTTTTTTTAATTTTTTTTACACTTTATACATAAAAGTTAAAATATAACTTAATTTTTAAGACTATTTTAAAACAACTGTTTTAAGAATTGTTATTCTTTTCCTGTTTCTCTTTTCAAATGTGGAAGCAAATAATAATAATAATATTTATAGGGTTAGGAAACTAAATTTATTATGCTTTAATTTATATCTTATTACTCTTATGTTACTCTTTCTTTTATTTAATATCTTTCCTACTTAGAGTTTTCGAAAGATATTAAGATATAATTGCTAGAAATTGCTCATTATTTTCAACAGTTAGAAAATACCTTTTTACCCCTATGTTTTTTAATATTATTATATATTTTTAGCATAAAAAAAAATCTCAATTATTTTAAAATTAAAAAAACTTTTTGATGCAACAGGACTGCATTTTCCACAAATATTACTTTTAAATTTTAAAATAAAATAGTGATATTTTTAATTAACGGCTTATTGTGTTGCGTTTATCTATCATACGCGAGAAAATAGAAACAAAATTAAAATTTAATTAATCCGAATAATAATTAAATAGAATGTTAATCTGTTGTCTGATTTTTCTTTTCAAACAAAGTTTTTAGTAAAAAACCTTTTACTCTGTTTAAAGCAATAAAGAAAAATGTTTGTAAAAATTTAGATCTCTATTAGCAATGCTAAAAAACGATTGATTACAATGCCGGTATTTAGAATAATAAGTATATAAAGTAAAACATTATGTGTATGTTCAATCCGAAAAATGTATTTTTATCCTGTTAAAAACAGATTGCAGTTTTGAAGCCATACAGTAAATGATCTTAAACTATACAAGATCTGTTCAAAAAGTATCCGATCTTGAATTTCTCCGCATATGGTCGAGATTCTAAGACGTTCACACCGTCACAGTGTGAAGGGACAACACAATGCACGTTCTTGAATTTTTTCCTCCTCGTTCTAGTGTACTGGTCGTTTCCTACATGCAATCGAGTGAGGTGTCATTATACGTGTTCGTCGAATTTTTATCTCTTTAATGATGACTGAATGATTTGAGAAGAGGAACTGAGTCAAACTTTTTGTCAAATGTTTGGTGATTTTCTAAATGAAAGAATTCGTAAGATTCAGTAAATGTTTGGAGATGATGTTATGGTGATCACACAAATAAAGGAGGTGTTACCGATTCAAGAGTGGCCGCCCCCGTCGGTAGAAAATGACAGGCGTTCTGGAAGGCCACAAAACGCTCCAAATGTAGTTGTTGTTGAAAAGGTGGAAAATCTGATAATGAAAGGTTGTAGTTTAACTGTACGAGACACCGTTGAGCAAGTTGAGATCAGTACAGGTTCTACACATACAACTTTGTATGATCATGCGCAGAGCGGCTGCGAAATTTGTTCCCAAACTTCTGTCGGTTTAACAGAAAAACTTCGTCTTGAAGTTTCACAGAACCTGTATGACATTATCAACGCTGAACTTCGCTTTTTGCGACTTCTGGCTGTTCCCGAAAATGAAAATGCCAATGAAAAGATCTCGTTTTCAGAGTAGAGATTAGATAAGTAAAATCGCGACGGCGTATTTAATACCATTTGAAAAAAAGCTTTCCAGAAGTGTTTTCGGCTATTTAAGAAATCCTGGGCTAAGTGTGTGAATGCACACAAGAGGCCTACTTTGAATTTGATTAGGATCCTAATCCATCTAAGTAACTAAGATTTTTTTTTTCTGGCTGAAGGTCGGATACTTTTTGAACAGACCTTGTAAAGTTAGAAGACTGTGGTGATTTCTATTCCTATATAACAAGTTAAAAAACATTTAGTACAACTTTGGTGTTCTACCACTGCTGATGCATTCAAAAAATTTTAAATTACTCTTTCTATTAGTGAAGCTCTTTTCTCAATAAAAATCTGGTGTTTACTTTTACTTTTCTTTTGTTAAAGTAAAAGATCTTAATTAAAACACAATAAACTCAATATTCCATTAAGTAGTTTTCTTCATTATTGAGAAAAGATACTCCAGATGACGGGATCGTAATTTTTGCATTTATGTTTTATAGATTAATACTGGGTTTTTCTTAAAGAATATCGGTTTTAAAGCTGTATAGTATTTATTTCATATAACGTATTAGTATGATTCATACATTGAGCGAAAGAGCAGCTGAAACAGTTTTGTTAGCTGTCATGTGTAAGCGTATGTTAATTTTTTCCCTCTTTCCCGCCGATCAGCGCCCTAGTAGAAAAATGGCGACTAGTGAACAGAAAGCGTTTTGTGTTCTCCAGTTTGCAAGGACAGAATCTGCTATTACTGTGCAACTAGCGTTCCATATTAAGTTCGGTTTTCAACCTCCAAACAATAATAACATTTGTAGATGGTATCATCAGTTTGAAACAACTGGCTGCCTTTGTAAAGGGAAAAGTACGGGACGACCAAGGCATGGAGAAGAAAGTGTTGCTGGAGTGAGAGAGACCCTTTCTTGCGCAGCCCAAAGATATCAGTTCGGCACGCAAATCGTGAATTAGCAATGCCAATGAGGACTGTTTGGAAAGTTTTACGCAAAAGCTTAGAACTACGTCCTTATCGTCTGCAGTTGCTACAAGCTTTAAATCCGACAGATTACGGTTTACGCTCCAAATTCACAAACGACACGTTGATGCATGTTAATGAACATTTTATGGATTATGTCGTATTCAGTGATGAATCAACATTTCACATGTGAATTCTCATAATGCGCGCATCTGGAGCTTAGAAAATCCTCACGAGGTGCTGGAAATGCTACGAGACTCACCTAAATTGAATGTTTTTTGTGCCATATCTCGGTGGTAAGTGTATGGACCTTTCGTTTTCAAAGAACCATCTGTAACTGGTTCTGCCTATCATGATGCTCAACAGCTATGGCTATTCCCTCGATTGAAAGAAAATGGACCAGATAACTTCATTTGGTTGCAAGATGGTGCCCCGCCTCACTGGCATCTCTCAATACGCGATTGGTTGAACATCACTGTCCCAACCAATGGATTGGTCTCAAAGGGCCTCCCGATAAAGCTTGTTCACATGGCCTCCACGTTCACCCGATCTGACGCCATGTGATTCTTAACTGTGGGGGCTCATTAAGGATTATGTGTATGTTCCTCCACTACCAGCTGACCTTCCAAACTTAAGACATAGAATTGAAGCAGCTGTTACAAGAATTATCTCAGACACACTGAACAAAGTTTGGAATGAATTCGCTTATCGACTTGATGTGTGCCATGTGACGAATGAGGCTCACGTTGAACATTCGTAAACTTGGTAAAACTGTTTTAGTTACTCTTTCACCAATGTATGAATTATACTTGTAAGTTATACGTAATAAATACTGTTACGAATTTTGTGTAAATAGTGTAAATAATTTGTATTTGAGTGTTTAATGCATTTATATTACTCTATGTTATGTTTATTGCATGTTAAAATTGTACCATTCACGAGCAATGATATATAATTAATTCATATTCGTCATATTATATCATTCGTTATAATGGCAATTCAATGAGAACTTGGCGAAATCTTGGCGGTCGAGCCAAGTTGGCATCATTTTTGGCGACCAAGTTGGCGACCATTTTGGCGTCATTGGTGACCATGCTGGCGAGTTCGGAACCCTCTGGAATCTTCTAGAAAGTAGTGGATCTCTCCACTAATGTCACGAGCGGCTATATTTCTGGAAGTTTCTGTCACGCCTATAAATAAGATGCTCGCCAGGACGGCGAGGAGTCTGGATTAAACCAGCGAGTAGTGAGGATTGTTTTGACTAGCGATTAGCTCGGCTGTGTTTGTGAATAATCTTTACTTACGTGTATTTTTAAAGTGTATTTTTATTTGATTGCTGTTGAAAGTGTGAAGGCCTTTGGATATTTACTCTGTGAATATTACTGCCGATTCCTGTATTTAAAGGATTGGATTTTTGATAATAAATTCACATTGCTCTTGAAGAACTGTTTATTTTCTTTGTGATTGTTTTTGCATAAAATCCACGAACCTTCGGATTTACGTAACAATACTATAAAGCGTTAAAAATCCGATATTCATTTAAAACACCCGGTAGTACCTGTAATAAAACTCACGTGAGAATTCACATCTTTTTTTTAAATCTTATCTTTATCGGTAGCTTCTGCAACCATGAAAGAACTACTTCAGCAGTAACAGATGAAAAGAATGTGATGTGAATGCTAAATTATATTCCATCTAAGTTGATGAACATTTTCAAGACTTTTATAGTAGTTTGTGCCGTCTTTTGCAAAGTAAACAATGTTAACATACTACATAAATTTCATGCATATGTACTATACATGTTTTGATGAATATTTATAAATTTTATTCTTCCAGAAATAAGATGCCGCAAGGTACCTTATTAATAGCAGAATGCGCAATTTCATTAAATATGTTTAAAAACACAAAGTAGCATAATAATGTATTTAGATAATTTAATTGTGGAATCTTTTTTTTTTTTTTACCTCTTAGGGTTCACGTTTGAAATTTGAATAGTTAAAATCTATGAACGATATTCAAATGCAAAATTAATTTTTAGGTGTTTCTCAAGTTATAAATGTAAATGTATATATATACAGTCGAACCTTTTAACGAAGTCGCTAATTTCCGAAAAAAGTTCGTTACACGGAAAATTCATTACATAGAGGTTCAACCTTTCAATATACTTTATAAACCACACAAAACAAATTTTAAATTCATGTTCTCTATAAATTGATAAAATTTAATTATTCACACCTTTTTGTAAAATAATATTTATTTATTTTATATATACCTTACTCATAAAAAAAAACGAAAAGAGAAATTGTAAGGAAAACAAGAAGAAAAAAAAAAAACGTCCAGGAATACACTATATTTTCAACATTAAGAAAATAATTTTATATTAAAATTAATGAGTTTTAAGGATATTTTCTAATTTAAAGTACACAAGTGTGCGTAATTTTAAACATACATTATTTTATAGCTAGAAATTATAAACATACACTATCGCATGCGTCCTTAAATTTAATTAATCGTAAAGACTGTTAATTTTGTTTGAGTTTTTTGTTTGAAAAAATGCTTTGATGCAATCGAAGATGTTTCTAGTGAACTGGTCAATGGGAGTTACAAGCTGCAACGCCCAGAATTATATTGTTCTCGGCAAGTTAGGCACCTAATAAAACCAGTTCAAGATTTATGGCCACCATAAAACGTGTTAAAAGAGATAATAATTGGAAATGTCCGGAAACACATTAAAAATAGGGAGAAAAAAAATTGAATCACAGGAGAAAAAGTTCGTTGCGTTGAAAATGCACTTCGCTACTGAGAGGTTAATTTACGAAGAAAACTGTGAAATGTTCCTGGTTCCAGGAAAAAGTTCGCTGTAGAGTAAAATTAGCAATATAGAGGTTCGTAATATGTAGGTTTGACTGTATATATATATATACATGTGGAGTGGGAGAGTAATATTAAAAATGTCCACATTTATTTGTATAGAGGATAGAAGTTTCGAAATATGTATATTTTTCTGAATTAATGCAACAATATATATTTGTATCAAGTGTATAAAGTTTTTTTTATATTATTGTTTGAGGAAGGAAAGAAGACCTCATACTTATTTCTTTTTAATTAAACAAACTTTTAAGTTATGTTTGGATGATTCATATCTCAGGATTTCCTGGTTGAGTATTTAAACATTTGAAAATGATAAAAACAAGCAAACTAAATATAATTTGAATAAAAATAAAGCTGATGAATAGAAAATAAGTTAAGAATAGAAAGTTAACTATATAAAAAGACAACTATCAAAAAATATTTTCACATTGTGAACAAATTTATTTAAAAGCTAATTGCCGAGTCAAAATGTGAAGAATTAAACTTCTGAAACTCATAAAATCATTTGTATGAGAGAGCTAAAAAGATTTCCGTAACACATAAGAACTATTGGATGCATAGGATAGAGGAATGGAAAAGAAAATATACTGATTAGAGAAAAGAATTTTTAAAACGAACAGTAATTACACTTCCCTTTATTTTTTGTCTTTTATCTTCCAAATCAATGAATTGGTGTGGATAAACTTCAGTTCTTTCTGAAACAGAAATAAATCATCATCAATTTTATATTTAAGGGGAAAGTCGAATGAATAAAATCGATTTAGCTTTGAATAGAGAAAATTGCGGCTGCAATCATTATCTCCAATTGATTTTACTTCCACGAAACTTTTCCTACTAGTAAAAAGAAAGGGGAAGGGAACTAAATATGGTTCATTTTACAATTTCTATTTTAAACAAAAAAGAAACGAGCCTTACTGTAGTCGCATATGATGTGTAACATCTGACATGTTGTCGTGGTAAATACGGAATAGTAACTTAAATCCTGAAAAAAATTAATCCAGTGTGATTGGAAATAATTTTCTATCGAATAACTATATCTTTAATGAAAATTTATTTAATGAACACAAGGAGTAATGCACAAGGAGTTAAATTTGATCAAGAGAAATAATTTTCGAAGGAAATTAAAGAGACTTAAAGAAAATTTGAAAGCAGCAAGTTCCCAGGAGTAGAACACAGGAGAATTCATTTAAGTCAGCTTCTCTAACCACTAGGAAGATGTAAAGTAAGCTTTTAGGATGGGTAAGAAAAATGCGAGGGTAACGAAGAGACAACACTACGCGCTCTCATTGGTCAAATCAAATAGCGCGCTTACGTCACTTCCTGTTACCCACATCCATCCCTTTTCACGAAATCACTCCGACAAATATCCAGTAATCGAGATGAAAGATGTTACACATCCAAAATTCTGAATTTTTCATCTAAATGCATCTTATAAATCCTTTTCAAAGTTATCCAATTTCAAAAAAAGATATTAAAAACCTCTGTGTAAATGGAAAAGAAGTATAAATACTGGCTATTCAATATGTTTAATAGGAATGATGAAACAGGTATAGAAGCTTGTAACAAATTTAAAGTGATATATTTTGATATACTTCGATTCTAATTTTTGAGGAAAATTTAAGGAAATGATTAAGCTAATTTCATAGGTAAAATCTGTTTCTTATTAAAATGTATCACTTATGAAAATACCCTCCTCTTGATGGTTTTCCAAGAAATTAGTGAGGCAATTAGAAAAATACGTTGTTCTTATGCCCAATGAGTATTTTGCTAGCCAGCTGTTTGACATTTTCTGCAGGAAGACTGTATTTTAAGACTGATTATTTTGAAACTCAGTTGTTATGATTATAGCAAATATACTCAACATCGTATTCTCTGTCTAGCAACAATAAAAAAAAATTAGATAATCTTGAGAATCTTATGAAATTTTTAACATGAAAATTCTTTTATTATTTTACGTAATTTTTCAGAACAATATTTAGCTATAGGAATTTTGAAGCACAATTGATTCTCAATGAAATGTTAAAGATCGATTCTTATAACTTTAATCCATAATCTTTAGAAATTATTCTTTTTTATGTTAAACAATATTTTTTTCGTATTATAATATGGATAGTGAATTATAAAGCAAATTTATATCAAAATAATTTGAAATATTCTGTTCTTTAAACTGTACTTTAAATTAGGCTAATATTTGATTTTGTACTGAAATTTTCAAACAAAATGTTTAAGTCATTACATATATATTCTCGAAAACTTATTCAAGTAATTTTATTAACGAAGTAGATATTTACTCTTACACACACACATTCTTCTCTGAAGAGGTGTCGTATATATGTATATATATATATATATATTCCACTTAAGTATAAATAAAAGTTCTGATTCTATGGTTATTAGGAATGAACATGGATTAAATTTTTTCTTCCCATTCAGAGAAAGACGAGTGTTTTGATCTTCGATCCAAACATTGTCGACAGATTGGCTCACGTATTTCGTCAAAACTATTTCCAAAACAAGCATTACAAAATTGATTTGAGGTATTTTGTGATATCGTCCATTTGGTGGCAAAACATCATCCACATACCAGGCCAGTGCTAATCCGCATACCATTGCCGTCGTTTTTGATAAGTGTGCACGAACATAAAGTCCAATTCCATCAAACTTTCTCTTCCCTTTTGAGTCCCCTCGTTTTCGAAAGACAGATGGCTGCGATTTCCCATACCAGCACGCGCCACCCTCATTGTCGAATCGAAGCACGTCGCGGGCAAGGACGCCATCCAGAAAGAAACTAGTATTAGAAGAAGGCGAGGGGGGGGGGAACCCAAGAAGAGAGAGAAGCAAGACCGAACGGAAATTAGAGCTACAGATTAAGTGTGATTTGTCAAACAGTTACCCGTTAAAAGGTGATGGAAAAACCAGATACGAAACATGCGATATCTCTGTTATAGTTCATACATTTTGTTGTTGTTTGAAAACGATTTTTTTTTGTGTGTGTGTTATGGAGAAAAAATATTTGTACATGGTTTCGTACAAGTTATATAATATAGATATGATTATATACAATTATTTGTGTGTTATTGTATCATAACGTTAAAGGTCAACATCCTATTGAATTGATTAATCATAATTTCTTTAGTATTTTTGTTTCATCGATAGTACATAACTAGGTTATTAACGAAGTTCGAATGCCTCCACTTCATAAACTAAAGTTGACATATAAGAAAAGTTGATTCATATAACAGATAATCTTTTTAAAATAAGCTTTAAATGCTTCGAAGTGGATATGACTTAAAAAATCCTGGTGTTTATTATTGGATAAGCTTATGGGGTAAACAAGGAGAAAGACTCATTCTTTTCACTAAGATAATACGGAATTTATTTAAACCATGTTACGCTATTTTTTTTTCCAATGAGAAGTAATTACTCTCAGCTTTTAAGCATTGTTGATAGTAAAATGTATTGAATATAAAAAAAGCTTTAAAAGGTTAACAATATTCTCTTAGCGTTTTTAAAAAGGAAGAAAAAGATATGGTATGAACAAGAGGGGAAGGAGGGATAAGAAAAAGAATTATGAAAGGAATCATCTTTTTTTTTCAGCCATAGAAATAATAGATTTGATGAAATATTTTCAACGTGTCATTTCAATAATAATAAATGAGAATTACATATTCATATCTTTAGCAATATGCAAAGGAAAATTTTTTGAATTTATTAAATCATTAAATTAATACAACTTAAATCTATGAAATATAATTGAAGATTATATAGTTTTCAGTAAAGAAATCTGCTTCGTAGTTTAATTAATTCATCATATGCCTAGTTATCCCTATTACAATTTTATACTTAAATTAGTATAAATATATTAAGCTCTCATTTTTAAAAAAATTCTTAATTAAAAGGTATCTTGGTATTTTACAGGGCACATCTATTCTTTAGCTCTTGTCAAAGTTCATCACCACAGAAAAGAAATTTCAGGAATGTAGAAAATGCCACACGGGGACCGATATCTGAACTTCAGATAATAGCGTATCAGACGTTTTAGAGGACGAAGGTAAGAAGATGACAATCTTCATTTTTTCGCAATATTTCGTGCTCTTGTAAAAATGACGCAAGACACAAAACAGTTTTCAGAAAGAAGAAAAAAAAATTCTAAAAGAAAAAAAAAAGAACCCCCCGGGGGGGGAGAGGGGAATTAAAAAGGACGCGTGTGTGTGCTCAATTTCTCCAATGACTTTATTTGATCATTCAAAAATGCAGGAAGTTGATTACTCAGTATTCGTTAATGAAATTTGTAAAAGCACATCTCTGGGAAAAGTGAACAGTGTAATAATATATCCTTTAAGGATTTCATTGAAAAATGTAACTGTGTGCCTTATTTGGTAATACATAAAACAATTTTAATTATCAAAAAATTTCCTTCCTCTTTACAAAAAATTAAATTTTTTTATTATTTTAACATAACTTATACTTAATAAAACTATTGTTGCATATTAAGTTTTTACCATAGGTCTTTTTGACTCCTTTCTCAAATTCATAAGAAATGATAATCTAGATTCGATAATCGAGAGAAAAAAAATATTAGTTTTGCAACTTTTGTTTTAATTGTTGTCGTATTGAATCAAAGAACGTGGAATTTCTATTTTTTTTACATAAATTTCAATCAAACGTCTCTGTTAAAATAATAGTATTAAAAATTAGATTATTTATTATGTAGCAATTCTCAAATTATGTGCAAAAATGTATTCAAACATTACCGAAAAAAATATAGAAATGCAAGAACAGGATAAACTTAAAGCAATTATATATAAAATTTCCTTTGACGTACTTGTGTTGCTCTAAATATATTTTTACAAAATTGGTTGTTAAATAAAAAAGAAGTTCAGAGAAATAACTTTTTAGTGTTACACATTTTGTCCTAAAGCAAATGTTCGAAGATTTATATACATTTTCATTTTCTAATTATACAAAATATTTGTGTCTAACTTGTGTAAAATGTGCAATTAAAAAATTTCTATTAAATATTCTAACAAAAGCTCAATAGTAAAATTGTTAATGATTTTAATCTCAGCTCTTTTTTTTTT
>BMAV01019296.1:150764-163088 GCA_019973955.1 Trichonephila inaurata madagascariensis
TTCTATAGAAATAGCTTTCTAAGCATCAGCAAGAAGTGTCAGTAATACATTAGGGATCGCCTGTCTTTACGGTCTTTATATCTGGGCATATGGGCCCAGGTGAATCTGGCGGTGAATTAGATGTTTAACTGTTTTCGTTTTCGTGCTAGATACTATGCTTTCTGAATGTTTTAATTTTGGTCGTTTGGTTAATTTTCATGGATGTTACAAAAAGTTCGAGAAGAAGGAGATCTGAAAGGCTGCTCTCTCATTGGTGCATGGCAGGTGAAGGATACGTTGGTGTTGCGTGATGTACTTTTTTATACCCCTTTCTCCAAATAATCTAAAAATGCTCTACAAGATTTAAGTTTGCTTTTTTCATGATAAAAAAAAGTCAGAGAAATATGCTCTTCTCCAACCGGGATTTGTGAAAGTTGACATTGCCTTGCAGGAATGCTCCATTTCCATTGGATGACAGTATAACATAAATGGAAGGAGGTGATAAGTCAGCATAACTACGTACTGAATCGTATTGAGGGAGTCTGTTACAAGTACCGAAGATTCCAAAAACTGTCAAGGGAAACACACTCCATAATATGACTGAACCGCCCTGATCTTGTTCAGTGCATATCTGATTTGCAAGTTTCATAGCTTCATGAGCCTGAATTCTCAGTATTCTATTGACCCGGAGTCGAGATTTATCCCTCCATGCCACTCTTTTCCAATCTTTTTGAATCTATTTTCTATGTTTTCTTCCCCAGGCTGGACATGCTGCCCAATGATACGCATATTGAGCAATGTTACTCTAATGATGAGGTGGGCAGACTTTTCCGGGGTACGGGCTATTCCTAATTTTTTCAAGGTGTTGTGGTCCACTCAGGGGCGTAATGGAGAACATTAGAGCCCCCTGCAAAGTCAAGTTTTGGGCCCCAATCCCTGATATATACTTGGCGTCAATAAGTTTTGGGCCCCCTAAAACCCAGGGCCCCCACAATGCAAGGGTGTACGTTACGCCACTGTGTCCACCAAGTGGCGTAGGTGTAATCAGCAAACAAAAAGTCTGCAATACAGTCGGACCTCCATTTTACGAACCTCTATATTGTGAATTTCTCTATTTAGCGAACTTTTTCCTGGAACTAAGAATCTTTTTCAATTTTTTTCATAAATAACCTCCAAATATTGAAGTACATTTTCTATTTAACGAACTTTTTCTTTTGTGATTCGATTTTTTTTCTAAGTATTTTTAAAATATTTCTGGACTTTCGTATTATGAAATGATTATTATGTCTTAAGACACAAAAGGCGGTCACCCTAAAATGTCTTGTTGGTCCACTGGGCAATCGCGATCGACTTAATGCCCACCCCGGCTCTAATGGGAGTACGACTTCTGAATCCCATACGGTAAAGCGAGCGTAATTTACTATTTACTGACTGTAAGGCCTGAACATTTACAGTAGTTACCATAGCGTCCTCACTTGAGCATAAATAAGGCGCAGTTCTATACACAATATATATATACAGTCATGCACACAAAAAAATTAGTGCACCAAGAAATAATTGAGGGATCGTTACGAAACTTGGCATGAAGGTACATGTCGGAGAGATATGCAAATGATTAGAAATGCAGCGTGATTGCGCATTACGTATAGCCGGTAGAGGGCGTTTAACGTCGTTTTCAGTGGAGTATAAAACAGGTAAGCAAAGCTTGTTTGTGCTTGAGTGTGCTGAATCGTTTACAAAGCAAGAGCTGAGGTTGACATGCTATCACGCAGTTTTCAAAGACAATATGAGCAGCTGTCGCAGTTTGAGAGGGGGGGAAGAACCATCGGCATGATGGAAGCTGGGTGGTCAGCTAGGCGAGTAGCTTGTCAATTAGGCCGCTCTGATTGTGTTGTGAGGAGGTGTTGGGGCCAGTGGATCCAAGAGATGTCATTTACACGAAGACCAGGCTCAGGATACCCTAGACAGACCAGTCGTAGAGAAGACCGCCACATCGTAAGAAATGCATGCGTACAGCCAACTGTTTCATCGGGACCGCCATCAAGGCACAGGTAGCACCTTCACTAGGGACCCCTGTGTCTTCTCGAACCATACGAAGGCGCCTGGCTGAAGGACATTTGGGATCACGGCGCCTATTTCGTGTGCTGCCCTTGATGCCCACCCATCGACGCCTTCGTTTAGAGTGGTGCCGCGTACGAGAAAACTCGACTGCAGCGGAATGGAAGCAGGATGTCTTTAGCGACGAATCTAGATTCAATCTCAGCAGTGATGACAATCGTGTTCGTGTGTGGAGACCCCGTGGTGAACGTCTCAATTTTGCCTTTGCTTTACAGCGACACACCGCTCCCACAGTTGGTATGATGGTATAGGGTGTCATTGCCTACAATACACGGTCACCCCTAGTATTGATCTGTGGCACCATGACAGCTCAGCGGCATGTCCATGATATCCTGCAACCACATGTGTTGCCACTCATGCAACGGCTCCCAGGAGCCATTTTTCAACGAGACAATGCTGAGCCTCACACGGCAAGGGTGTCACACGACTGTCTCCACACTGTTACTACCTTTCCTTGGCCTGCCCGATCTCCAGATTTGTCTCTAATTGAGCATATCTGGGATCATTTGGGATGGCGAGTTGGGCATCCCACGCGTTTAAATGGACTATAAGAAAAGTTGCAGAATATATGGAACGAAATGTCTCAATACATCATACAGAACTTGTATGCCTTAATGCCCGATCGTATCACATCGTGCATTCGCGCTAGAGGGGTTCAATAGGGTATTAAATCCTCCGTTCTTTTACCTTTTCCTCTGAAATTAACGATCCTTTTTCTTTGATTTTCTAATCACTTACTCATATCAAAGTAGTCATTACGTATGTAAAATTACGTTTCATTTTGACGACTCCTTCTTAGTGCGCTAATTTTTTTGTCTATGAGTGTATATATATCAAGTTTGAAAAGTTTAGCTTCAAAATTAAGTAAGTAATAAATGAAAATAGAGCGAACTCTTTACCATGGCTTAAGGATTTGTGGGTAAACAAGCCTATTTAAAGGTGGAGCCAGCGCTGACGAAGGAGAACGCATACTCGAAAAGGCTTAGCTGGTGACTCCTCGCCGAATTGTTGTCTATCGTTCTACTCGGTTGCGCGCCAAAGGGCCACCATGTTGGATTTTATGTGACTGAAGAAAAATAAAGACGTTATTATAGAGATGATGCCCTCCTCATTTCACCAGGAGGCCTGGGGACTGACATATATATATATATAACTTTAGTGGCACAACAGTTCATGAAGGCCAAGACCATCTGTGCCCATCTCAGTTTTCTTGACCTTTGGTACTAAGATGCAGGTCAGGTCAGGTGGTTAGTCTAAAACGAAACCCGCAGTGTTTAGTTCCAAGGCAAGCTTGGTAATCATTCATCGACCCACTGAAAGGATGAGTCGACTTTACCCAATTCGGGATTATAATACGTACTAAATAGCAATATAATTTTAAGTAAACAAAACAAAAATAGAAGCAAGAGAGGGGAGAGGTAAGTTTTAGGGCAGAAATAAGATACCACAATAGTATAATAGCAAACTCTTTATATATAAATACAGAGTTGTGCAAAAAACTGTGATGCAAGAATTTGAGATCGTCTGCTGTTATTCAAACGTAGAAGATGTTTTAAAATTACAGTGGCGTAACGTACACCTCCACATTGCGGGGGGGAGGGAGCGAGGACTCTAGGGCAATGCTCCGCAACCTTTTTATCTCTGCGGACCAGTCAACGTTTGATAATTTTACTGCGGCCAGCTGAGGGTAGGACACGTTGATTGTTTATATTTTAGACTGTTTTGATTTAACAATTTTAATTTAGTTACATTTAAATATGCCTTCAGAATAAAATATAGTTGCACCAAAAATGAATAAAAGTTATTTAAAGTGGAATATAAAGTGATTTCCGTGAAAAGTTGCGGAAATCCGAGGGAAGTCCACCACTTTAAATAAAATGGCAATATTTTAATGTTCTTTAGGCGGCCGAGCACCATTTGATCCACGGACCGGGGATTGCGGATTACTGCTTTAGGGTACCCAAAACCTGACTGACGCCAAGTACGTATTTGTGCTTGGGGCCCAAAACATGACTTTTCAGGGGTGCCCTATTATTCTCCGTTACACCACTGGCAGATTGTTTGTATTATTTTTCAAAAAAGCTGTAGCTTTTCATGCATGTAAATCTGTCAGAGCTTAACACATTGAACGGAAACATGGAGCAAATATTTCTCCCCATCAAAAAAGAAGGGCCCATTGAAGATTTGTAAGGGTCTTAAACGTTTAAACCCTAAAATGTTATTCATTCATCCATCAATGAAGAGATTTTCTGAGACCAACAGCACACAGAAAGTTACATCCTATCTAAATATTTTTGAAAACTCAATGGTGGGAATTATGATTTTTCGTTATATCTTTGAAAAGAGTTACGTCTATTTGTTAGTTCTTTCAGTTAACGTATGAGAAAGTAATTATAGTCAGATAATATCTTCTCGTTAATGTTTATGTATGTACGAGAAGACCAATGTTTTTTTGTGAAGAAACATATTCATTC
Source organism: Trichonephila inaurata madagascariensis (assembly GCA_019973955.1). Lineage (NCBI taxonomy): Eukaryota > Metazoa > Arthropoda > Arachnida > Araneae > Nephilidae > Trichonephila > Trichonephila inaurata. The sequence continues at coordinate 155,336 of BMAV01019296.1, forward strand.
CTCTTATTTGAATAAAAACAAATTTATGATATTCCGCACCGCACAGCTCTCTTAGATAAAAATACATTACACGTACTCTCAAACTCATTGCAAATTAATTTTTACAGACTAAATGCTTTATTGTTGTAATTTTCAGTCCTATTAGTTATTCTACTTAAAAAAAAAAAAAATAAAAGCAACCACTACTAAATTTTTAAGTTAAACGCAAGTACTTTTCTTGGAGGTTTTAGCGATCTGCTTGTTTCAGAGAAAAGTAATTTATGCCGTACGTTTTTTTTTATTTTCACTCATTAATTTTATGTAGCATTAAGTGCCATTTAGTACCATAAATGAGAAACCGCCCATTTACAAGATGAACGTCCCTTTAATGTTAATTAACCACTTGGACGTGAAATGCCGTGCCCGCCTCTTTCTAGGATGATTTTCTTGCACTTGTAACGAAAAGAAAAAGATTAGTTCACTGGCCGAGCTACGCGGAGAGACCTTGAAGAATCTGTGACCTTGGGAGATTTATTATACTAACTTGAGAGATAAAAAAAAAAGAAAAAAGGGAACGCGTTCTCTCTCGCTTTTCTTTTCTGGATTATCATTTCTCTTTTCCCTTCGACTTTTCAGTATCTTACTTATAAGAAATATATAGATAGATCATATGTCAAGATAGCGTAAAAATTTAAATATTATTTAAAACCCTTATGTATTAAGATATTTTGTTAACTTTGATGTTAAAAATACCTAACTTTCATTTATAGAATGAAATAATATGGCTATGATTTAATAACCGAAACTCACGAAAATTTTGTCCCAACCCGGAGATTGCAGGTGTAAGAGGGTTCAGAAAAGAGGCAGAGATGATTTTAAAAATAGTTACTTTTATTTCAGATCTAACACTTTATGAACCATTTTACAACTTGTTCCTCAACTTTGAGAGCTTATCTTAAATCCAAATTCTTAGTCCAACTTATGAGATTATTCAAAAAGACTTATCTTTGCTCGTAGTTCCTTAGATAACTCCTCGAACAACGACAGCTTGGTACAAATCCACTTCTATTTCCTTTCACTATTCCGGGTGCATGCTAAGATGATTATTAACTCCAGCTCGTACGACTTTACAGTCACAAATTACTTTCTACTATTCCGATATTTCACTATTAACCTCATACACACCAATGCCAGGGTTTAAATAGCATTTACATCAGCATAAAATAAAGTCATCTTTACGGAAAGTAGTTTTTAAACTAAAATAAGAGTTAAAGAATAGTTTTCCCAAGAGGATTAGTTGAAGTTTCCTTGGATAGAACCCGTCACAATTTAAATTCATCATATTTTATTATTACATCTGCAAATGATCAATATCAAAACTCAAATACATTCTTCGATGAAAAACAAAAAGGATTTTCTGATGACAATGGTTATCGTATCTACATTATATGTTAAATAAATTCAGAATGATGATCACAGAAACGATTTTCATTAGGATGATGGTAACAAGAAAATAGAACAAAAGTTTTTTTTTTTTTTCTTTCTGAAATATTCGTTCAATAAGCAAGTTTTTTTAGATTAAAGAGACGTGATAGAGATAAGCTTATATTAAAATTAGTCGGTTTCTACACTAATTAACTACTCGATATTTTGATAGAATGCTTTGTTTTGTTTGAATTTTTCTTATTTAATTTTTTTTTCTGGGGGTGGGGGGTCACTATAAATCATAAATAGATCACAGTGTCATCTAAAGAAAGAAAGATTAATTTATATTTTCTATTTTTTGTGATTCAAATATTTAAACATGCCTTTCTGTAACTGCACAGTTCATAATCATAGATCTTTCTTTGAAATATGTCATCAATTACTTAAAATTAAGAGTTAATAAAATAGTTTAAGAAAATTAAAAAAAAAGCAATGAGATGTGTTTCAGTTTAGTTCTTTGGTTTATTAAAAATTTAATTTTCTGTTGAAAAACATTTAAATCAATGATTATTTCACAGTTTAAAGAACCAAACAATATATATAAATTAACAAATAGAAATATTGATTCCTTAGAATCTCTTCTTACTGAAATATTTTGCCTGTAGAAATACCCCCTCCTCCTATAAAAACTACTTATAGTTCTTAATTTTTCTTTTTTTTTTTAGTTTTCTTATTTATTACTATACAATCCGATTTAATCGAGTAATTAAATATCACCTTACTCGTTTATAAAGAGAACTCTTAAGCTTCCTAGAGATTTCTGTTATATAAATTTACTGGTTATCATAAAATCTGAGATAACATGGGCTATTGTATCGCAAGTTCAAGTTTTATGTGTGATAATTATTACTATTATATACTGAATAGCTTAAAAAATATTTAACAATAAACACAACAGATAGCTACGAACAATACTGATAATTTGAGTAGGTAACGTCAATTGTTTTTCACAAAAAAAAGGAAGATGCAATATATATTGGATGTAAGGGAAAGTTCCGTCGTTTTTCTGAATAAAAACAATGTTTTTTCGCTTTTTATTTAAAATGTATTCTAAAATATCATTTCCTTTATTAGTTACAACTGTCTTCCAGTGTTATGGCAGCTTACCTAACCCCCTGGAAATGAAGTTCTCTGTTTTAGAGACAAAGTTTTCTTCCACTGCCATTTGGACACCCTTATAATTTATATATTTATTTGCATAAAGAAATTTTTGCAGTGACTTGAACATATGATAGTCAGATGGTGCAATATCAGGAGTATATGATGGCTGAGACAAAGTTTCCCAACCCAACTATGCAATTTTTTCTACAGTGTTTCTTTCCACATGTAGTCTAGCGTTGACGCGATGAAGAATCACACCCTCTCTGTTAACCAAAGATGAACGTTTGGGTTGAATTCCTTTATTCAAAACATTAAGTTGCGAACAGTAACGGCCGCTTCATTTCTTTCAGTAACTTATAGTGCACTATACCCTTTCTGTCTGACCACAACCCAACACGCCAACTTTGGATGTGGATCCGCATTGTAAACATATACGTTTTCACTCGCTTAATTCGTGTGGTACCCAAACAGAGTTTGGACACGAAACTAAGCCTTTTAATGAAATCCAAGCAGTAGTTTGATGAATTTCAAGCTCGAAGCCCACTTTTGCGGAAGTTAACGAGGTATTTGTCGAAATCATACTGCGTAGCAATTCGTCACTGGCATCTGATGGCCTTCCTGATTGGAGTTTATCTTCAAAGAAATATCACCCAAGCAAAATTTTGCAAACCCATTTTGGCATGTTCGAGCTGTTACTGTTTCTTCTCTAAACACGTCACACAAGTTTCTGCTTACCTCCATCACGTTATTCCCCCTTTGGGACTCAAATAACATACAATGTTTTAAGCGCACTTTTTCTTCGCTCATCTTGACTTTTACAACAAAATAAAGCTGACTAAAATGCGGAAAAAAGTGTTTAAATCATCGAAAGTATACCTAGGGACTTCTTAAGGCATTGGCCAACTGGACCCGGGCCCAGAGCCTCGTCCTTATTAAGGGCCTTGTCTCGTTCTCGATTAAGTCTTAATACGATCATGATTTGAATGATTTTAACGGTCAAATGTTTTTTTTTTCAGTTGTTTCCTTGAAAAACTCGGAATTTCGTACAATAAGTCAGATGGCTACATGCGATGACCATCATTCATGTATAAACTTAAGTCTACCACCATACACCATCATTACTCATTCAGTCAAAAAGCGGCAGTCGATCGAGTCGGTTTGTGCGATTATAAGTCATGCACATTTATTTGTTTCTGATTGTTGTTTGTACGAGTATTTGACAGCGTATGCTATGTACTGTCTGCTTTTAAGGGTCATAGGTGGGGCCTACTTTTGCGTAGGGGCCCAGGGCCTCAACAAGTCTTAAGACGTCCCTGAATATACTAATCTAACTGTTTAAACCGGTTTCAGTCGGATCCGAATTTTTGCAAAGAATCGACAACGCATAAAAATGAACGTGTTCAAAAACGACAGAATTTCCCCGTATACCCAATATATATGAGTGTATGTGTACTTGTGTAAGTGTTGAATCAAAATTTTAGTGAAATTTAGTAGCTTCGTGACAGCCATATATTAAAAGCATAAAAAGCTGCATATTTATTTCTTTTTTAAAAAACCCAGCAAAATTTAATTTTTAAAATCTAATTCCTTTAGTTTTACTTTTAATTTTCGATTGTGTTTCAATAAATGTGTCTACATTAAATTTTTTTTGGGCTGTGATTGTCCTCAGTCTCATACAAACTAAGCGGGGGAGGAAATTGCATCAATATTCCTCACAAGTTAAATTCCAATTTGCATGCTAGTTAGGTAGAAACGAATGCAAATAAAAGTGCCTGCTTTAAAGCTTTTGAATAGCTTCCAAAAGAAACTCGTTTGCAACATTGTTACATCTTGATAAACTTATGACCCGTACCTTTCCTCGCCGCCACACAAGGATAGGGAGTAGGAGAGGGGGAATCCAGATCCCTTCTGTTACAGTGTTCTAAACGGGCTCACAATTTGCTCGTGACCGCTTTATGAGGTTGAGTGATTTATGAAGCTTATCTCCTCATTGGAGAGCTTCAGAGGTTCGAGTTTCACGTTGTCCTCCCATGGCGCCAGTCGACAGCCCGCAATTATGATTTTATTACACGCAAACGATGGACGTTCCGACACCCCTTCAATTGATCGTCAGCAGTTAGCGCGATACTCCAAATCGGCAACGCGGAAGAGTCGAGAGGAGATTAGTCCTCGGTTTATATCCGCTTTCGGGGTTATTCTTGGTAAATGAAAAAAGTAGTAGGGGCGACGCGCTCTCCTTTGCCGTTGCGCGGACGAGAGACGGAAGAGATTGAATAGGTTTGCACTCATTAGGCACTATGAATATATAATCAAGACACTTCTTTTAAAAATTAGAACATTTGTTTTTTAGATATCGATTAGTTCAATCTTTGGAAAAGAAAAATATCTATACGGCTTGACTCCGTACTATCAGAACAGTCCCAGAATTTCAGAAATTCAATATATATATAATTACACTAATAAAAATAAACTTATGTATAATTTTTTAACTATGAAGCGCATCACAATACCCATATTTGTAGAAATGAACTCCTGCATACATGTATTCAATAATACCATGAACTTACGCGATAGGTGGGACTGAGTTATAAGTCATCGTAAGCCGGGGTATATATATAATTTCGCATATAAACTAATTTATTTAGACAAAAGAAAAAATAATAATTCAGAAAAAAAAATGTTTAATAAAAAATCTTAGATAACACAAAAACAAAATCACAAACTGAATTTATTTTGATGTAGAAGGTTTCATAAAATTTAACAAAATGTAGTCTGCTAGCTCAAAGATTTTTTTCTACCTCAAAATTTCCTCGTAGCATGGTAATATTTTTTTTATTCCTTGTTTTGTTGAAAAAATACTTCTTCATTGGAGTCCATATTTTCTAACAAATTTGTAACCTTTTTTTCAATTAAACTGAGGCCTTCTGTCAAATTCTCAACCGTCATTCGATCTGATTGAACTAGGTCTAAAAACTCAAGTTTTCTCCATTGTCTTGCTCTTGCTTATGCTTTTCTATGAACTCATCGATTGCCAAATTCTGATTGAGGGAATCCAGCAGCTCTTAAACGTCATTACTATCCACTTTTAAATTTATTTGCTTGGCAAAATCGACAATTTATTCAATAACATTAACAATTTCATCAAGTTCCGGCCCTGATTTTGGCTGAAATTCTGTGATGGGAAAAAAAGAAAAAAAGAAGGGACACAATATTTCAGACACCATTTAAAATGTTTTCTGAAATGTGATTTCAAAATCCTCCAATGATTCTCACTGCATCTAAAACATTGAATTTTTTCCAAAAGTCTATAACAGAGAGGTTATAGTGTTTTGTCTCATTTCTTTATGCAGATGTGTGCAAATGGTCGTCTTGTATATTAAGCTTTGAATGTTCTGATGACTCCCTGGTCAATCGGTTGAAGCAAACTGGTTGTATTAGGGGGAGAGGGGCAAAAATCCTTTTACTTTTACACGTGAGTCAAAATTAGTTAACGTTACAGAGGTAGGGCCTGGAACGTAGTCGATTATAAGCGTCACTTTAAATGAAATCGGCTTAGAATAGGAATAACGATCTACTTCAGGTATGAAATGTATTGATCAAACCAGTGCTTAGAAAGGGAAGCTGTCACCCAAGCTTCACGATTTGACTTCCAAATGATAGTCCAGCTTTAGCACGCGCGCAGCAATAGGGCACAGACTATCAGCAAGTCGCATCTCCAATTTTTGCAATGCTACGTCAATTACAGCGATTTTTAAATCGGTTGAATCAACCCTTACTAGCTTTAAACTCTTAATCTTTAGCCGTCTCTCCAGCATCCTCTTTTAATCTCTTAAAAATCAGCTTAGCCTGAAAGCACACCGTGTTCTGATAAACAGGAAAATTTTTCACACTTGCTTGTGTGTATTCTTTCCATTTCAGCGACAATACCTTGATGTTTACGAACGATGGTTGAACTTACCCTTTATCTACCGCATTATGATTTACTGCAGTTTTTTTCATGCAATATTTTTTTTTTGGATGTCTACATTGAAAATTAAGGGATATACATTAACAAAATACTGAACTCTGGGAAATTTAATAAGTTAGAGATAATTCATTAATTAAATATATTCAACTGTAAAATTAATTATATACACTGTTCACTTAAAATAAATAGTCAAATAATTTTCTAAGGTCTTCATTAACATACAAAAAGAATATGACACTTAAATTTTGACATTAACTATTTTTCGGGACAAAAAGGATAATCTTTGTAATCCGCTGAAAACGCAATTTCTCTGCTATAAAACTATTCGCCTTCCCCGCTAAAATACTCATCATAGAACACGTGCTGCTATATATCTTGGAAGAGAGGATTTAAAAGAATACTCCTGATATAAGTATCGTCAGAATATTCATGAAAATGGTTATTCTATGTAATTTTAAAGTGAGTGGTACTTATAAGTACCACACTCACTTTAAAAATGCGGTAAATCATAATGCGGTGGATAAAGGGTTAAAAACTGAGCGTTATAAATAATTATGATAAATTTTTCTTTGCTTTTTATAATTGTTCTGACTGTCGATTCTGTTAGATTAAACTTCTCTGCTAACTCACAAACTTTTATTTTTGCATCGAAGTCTTAATAAGATTGTTTATATTCCAAACATAAAGTTTTCTTTTCTTGTTTGGTGCTGAAGAATCAGTTCTACTTCATTTGGATGACATAACCGTCTCTCAAACCTGAGAGAGTAGATATGGTAATACATTTTATATAATAAATACGATATAGCAAACACGATATTACGAGAACACACTACGTAGATAAGAAATAAATAACACAATAAATTATATGGGTAAGCGTCGATTCCGCACGATACATCCGAAAATGTATATTAGCATAACAAGAAACGAGGCGTGAGTAATCGAGCTGTGTATCGCTTTAACAAAAGACGAATCGACGAGATTTTAAAATCGTGTTATTCCGAGTTCGGGTAAGTTGGAGAAAAATGATTCACTCATTCATCACGAGAATTGAAATGGATATTGGAACCAGGGCCTGCTCAAGCAAATTTGCCACCCCGGACAAAAATGGACAATTGCCATCCCTCTCTCCGAAGCAAAAAGTTATAATTAAAAAAGATAAATTGTTCAGACAGATACACACCTATAAAACTTGAATAATTCTTGCAAGCAAATATAGGTGTG
>BMAV01019296.1:168088-178571 GCA_019973955.1 Trichonephila inaurata madagascariensis
CATCTACAACTTCAATGTAAAAACAGCGAAAAGGAAACCTTGATTATTTTTTGCCTCTGATAAAACAGATGAAATGTTTGGACTTCGGTTGTGAGAATCGATAAATCTTACAAAGGATATTTACAACGTAGGGAGTAAAATTGTGAAAGTGTATAATTGTTTCATTTTGAGAATAGTCTTAAAGAGAAAAAATGCCCCGCGTAACATATAAGAACATGACGCCATGCATGACACATGTATCTTAGTTTTCCTGATTTTGTATTAAAATATGTCATACAAGAAATTTTTCAGCAATTTTAGTTTTTCTGTGTAGAATAATGTCATAATAATTTTTAGTTTTAAAATTTAACTACACAATAAGTGGAATAAAAATTTATTTTAAAGGATTCCATATGATTATCTTGATTTTAAAACAACGATAATTACATAAATGCTTGTTAATATATTTGATATGTAATAAAATTACGGGATTTTGAAAATAAATTCATATTAAATAAAAGAGAATTTTTTTTAGAACTCGATTTTATAAAGCTGTGTTAATCCTTAAAATAAAACCTAAAAAGAATAATAAAAGATAGAAGTATTTGTATTAGATATGAACAAAGCAAAATCGTTAAATTTTAATTTAAAAAATTCACTCAAAATGTTTGAATTTTCTTCTTTTCTTCTTGAGCTCTATATTGTTCAACAGAATAGCAACATATTGGTAACTGGTACAATATTCGAAATATAGAATAAGTTTGGGACAACAGAGAATACGTTCATACTTTATGGAAACAATTTTGATATAGCTAATTTTTATCAATAAGTAGGGTATTTCCTGTGGAAATTTACTTCTATCTGATAGCCATGATACTTGACAACAGCTCAAGCTCGAATGTTTCTCGAAAGTAAACTTTTCTTGATATTGTCATGTAAACTTTACTCCATTCCCCTTGAACTGTTTTCCAAAGTCCATATAATGTTATTGGATGCCATTTTCTTAAGGCTCGTTTTAATAAACAGAAAGCACAAAAGTCCATTGCAGAAGCGTAGGGGATTTTACACGTGTTTCATCAAATGGGATACACTTTATTCCTGTTTCTGATTCTTTCTTTGCATAATAAGTGGCAGTTAACGGAAACGTGTGACTAGAGGCTTTATCCATATGAAGCTCAAATTTATGAATGTCCTTTCCATGTAAAGTTAGAATTTCTTCTTAAAAAATTGGTTGTAAAATATTCTGCTGATAGAGTGAATTAATTTTGGCTTTACTTGAGACTTTTTGATTCTTAATTTGTAGTTGTTAGAAAATCCTGCAACTATATCATCAATCCTGCATTAATTCCTTTGGAAACTATATTGTACACCGACAAAGCCATTTCGTTAGGTCATTCCTGTCAGTTGAACAATAGGAAATTGATCTTTTATTACATTCACTTGAATATACCCATTGCTCATCGAGAGTTACCACAAATTTTCATTTTTCAGTAGCTAAGTGTTGTTTTTTTTTTATATAATTTTCTACAATTTGGTTCTTTCAACAATATGTGTTTAAAAAAGGGGGAAAACTTTAGATTTAGACATCTTTTTTAACTTTAAATCCTTATGATTGATTTCAATTACAGTGCCGAAAGCAATAGCGCACACAGGAATTTTTCAAGAGGTGGGGGGTTCCGGGGTCGAAAGTCCACTATTCTTGTATCATGCTCCTTTTGATTTTGTTGATTTTCGGGAACAAAAACGGTAAAAAACTAATTATTGATTAAATAATTAGCATTAATTAATAAAATTAATCATAAAAACAAATATTTTATTAAATTTTACGTACCATATACTTAAAATTATAATTAATCGGAAAAAAATCAAGGGCTTTGTGGGGGGTTCGTACCCCTAGGACCCCCCCCCTTGTGTGCGCCACTGGCCAGAAGACATTCCTAGTTCCGATGAAATGAATCTTTCAGTCGGTGGATTCTTTTAGAATTAGAGACTTCACTTTCTTGATAGTTTTCTCCGTTTGAACAGTCTTAGGATGAAGTTTTATGGTCACGTTTTGATTTTGATTTTCTGCTAGACGCTTTTTTTCATTCAACTTTCATATATTGTTAACACATTTTATTGAAATGCAATAATCAAGACTTTACACCGCTCTTTAATTTGCAAATGCTAAAATTTCTCCTTGGAAAGCGTAATTACGTAACCTTCGAGCCATATACCCTTTTTAGGAGCCATTCTTAAAATAAATCTTTTATTTTACATTCTAATCACAAGAAAACTTTAGTAAACGATTATTCTGAAGTCTTCAAAATGCAAACGAGAAAATGATTTACAAAATCGTTTCCATAAAGTGTGAACGACCTTCTGTAATATCTAATCATACGCTAAAAACATTTTTGTACTTCGATATAGCATTTTAAAATAAGAAGGAATAACAGATACATGATACAGATCAATCTTTTTACTTTTTTTAAGAAAAATCTTTTAATACCTTTATTTTTTGCATCTGTTGCTCATAAATGGAGACGTTATGCTTCTTAAAGATTGGATTAACTTTTGATTGAATGTTGCAAAATATCTAGCTAGTCACACAAAAGTTGTTTTAAAATTATTTGTTAATGAAACTATTTCTTTTATAAAAATGCCAGAGTAATTCTAAGCAAAAAGAAAGTGTTTATTTTTTTGAACAGTGGTGACAAAAAGGCCTGAACACACTCATTTTTTTTGTTCAATTTTTGAATTTGACGTAATTTTTTTTATGAAATTATTGTACTATCTTAAGTGTTGTTATTGATTCAATGTATTTTTTAATTCTGTTTTCTAATCTGTCTCTAGTTGTTTTTAATCCCACAGGTATTGTTTACAGTACAGTAGCCTGAATAAAGGGTTGGTATAGTATCTACAAAATAACACAATATAAAAAAACATAATATACATAGTTAGAATAACGCAAAACTTTACAAACATGGTACTTTTTAACAAGGACTTTGAATTTAAAATTTACACGTGAAAATTACACGATTGTTGCATGTTTTAACATCCATATTTATTGGGATATCCGTTGATTTAACTACAGCTCTACATCTTTTGGGCATGAAATACACTAATTTCACAAGGGGTTTTTACATGACATCATGATTGAAAGAAATATTAAAACTGCAATTACCTAGAGTTTTATTGAAGATTTTTTTCTTCCAGGTATGATAACCTATGTTATGCCATAGGTTCTTTAACGTATTAAGATCCGGTGACTGTCAGTTCATACAATTCACGGTATTGTATTTGAGCCATTTCTGAACTACATTTGTACAGTGATACGGAGCATCATTGCCCTGTAAAATTCATGACTGATTTCCAAAAAGATCTTCCCTTGTTGGTAGCAATTTATTTTGTATTACTTTGCAAAATTCCCTGGCTTTCTGTATTCCTCTTACGGTGTGAAGTCTTCTAACAACACGAGAAGACAGGTAGCTCCATATCACCACTCCGTCGTATGCTTTATTGTGGGCTTCAGATACTGAGGGCTGAATTCTTCAAGAGTGTGTCGTCTTACATAGGTACTATTTTTGTTACCTGAAACTGCACATTCTGCTTTTAACCCTTTATCACAAATTCTCTTTAATTGTTTGGAATAATTGAGTATTTCATTGGCTGAAAAAACAATCACTTATTACACTACAATGCCCTTGTTCCTGTCTTATCATTGTTTTTATAAAATATTAGTAAAACTGTTCAATTTACATAAAATCTACAAACAGATTTGAAATCAGCATGAAAAATCCATTAGAATCAATAAAAATAGTTAAGAAAGTGCCATAATTACGAAACGAAAAATTAACCCTTTATCACTTTAAAATTACATAGAATACCCATTTTTACGAATATTCTGACGATACTTAGCAGGAATATTCTTTGAAATCCACTCTTCCAAGATAAAGGGAATCACGGATTCTATGATGAGTATTTTAGTGGGGAAGACGAATAGTTTTATAGCAGAAATTGCATTTTCAGCGGATTGCGGAGGTTATCATTTTTGTCCCGAAAAAATAGTTAATATCAAAATTTAAGTGTCTTATTTTTTTTTTATTTTTTTGTATGATAATGACTTTAGAAAACGACACGACTATTTATTTTAAGTGAACAGTGTATATAATTAATTTTACAGTGAAATATCTTTAATTAATTAGCTCCAACGGATTAAATTTCCTAAAGTTGAGTATTTTGTTTAGGTATATTGCATGAAAAAAACTGCAGTAAATCATAATACGGTAGATAAAAAGTTAAGTCAAACTTAAAAATTAGTCAAATAAATGAGTGTGTTCAGGACTTTTTTTTTGAAACCACTGTAAGCAATCCATCTTTTTCATTCTTTCGTATAATTCGTTATCTATAAACTTTATGAGAAATTTCTGTTTAATTGATCATAATTAGTTAATATCACATTTTTTGATGTAGCAGCATTGCCACTAATTTTTAAAAGAAGAGTGTTTTTAAGAATTTTAAAAGTGATTTTCATGGGAAGAAGACAATATACAAATGAAATGCTTTAAATAAAAAGTAGAACAAAAAGAACTTTCTGCTAACGTTTATCGCATACCTGCGGGCAGCTAAGAGGGGACCTTATTATAATGGTGAAAATTTACTTAACATTTCGAAGAGCAATTGTATGATTTTTCTTTAAAACTATTTAATAATCTTTAGTGGAATAAATTAAAAAAAATCTTTTTAACCTTTTTGCAGTTTGGATACTATTTTCTGTAAATCTTCTACACCTTGGAGTACAATTTTGCGATGCACCTATAGTTAAGAGCCTATTAAATTCTTACGTTAATTTCACTTCCTTTTGACAGTAGTTCACTCATGTCCAAAATTAAGGTCACAAACATGTTTTTCGTCATAATTTTAAATATCCTAAGGAAAAACCTTTTAGCATTTGTATTTTATATATTTCGAAGAATGGGTAGTACAATATCAACCTTTAGTACAGGAAACAATGTTGTTTAGCGTTAGTTTTTGCAGAATTACTGGATTGAGTCCGTTTAAGCATATGAGATTCTTTCATACAGTTTTGTGAATATTGCATTAAAACAAACAAGCAGTGGGGATGACTTCTCATAATCGTTTGGATGATTCCTTGAGACGGAGAGCCGTTGGCAGGCTTGAAGCTGGCCAGTCTTAAGCAGAAGTTGCTCGGTCGTTACAAATGGCCTGAAAATGGACTCCCGGGTGTGGAATCCATTCTAAACAGCTGGTACTGTCACCAAGATGGTCAGCCAAGGTCGCCACAGAGCATTGACATCTGTCCGAGATCACTACTTCGATTTAAGCGCTCAACGACATAGGTGGACAACGGCTCCTCAGCTTGCTCGTAACCTTGCTGCTGATTCTGGACGAAGAATTTCCAGACAAACGCTCTACAACCATCTTGCAGAGACTGTTCTTTACGTCAGGCTCCCAGTTTGGAACGTCAGTTTGACTGCATCCAGCAAGAAAGATCGGATAGTGTGGAGCTGAAAACATCAGTCATGGACACCACAAGAAGCTCTTTTCAGTGATGAGTTGAAATTCCCATGACGAGGGGATTCTCGTCGAGTCCTCATATGGAGAGAAAGTCGAGCTGTCTTTCATCCATCTTACATAAAAAAAATCGACAGATTTCGTGTCAAAGGAATCCTTGTATGTGGCTGCATAATGTTAAACAGTCATACACCTCTGTACTTTTTCGATGCCAGTACTGTCAATTAACAGTGCTATATGGATGAGATTTTGGAAACCTATATGAGGTTTTTCTGGGTGCTATGGACCCGCTCTACATTTTTATGGACGAAAATGAGCGGTCATACAGAAACATTGATGACGAATTTCATTAGGGAGGGGATATTCGCCATATGTAGTGGTCCCGAGGGGTATCCCGATTTAAATCCAATTGAACATATTTGAGATGGTCTAAGAAAAGCCATTTCTCAGTGTAGCCTCCTTCCTCGGGCATCCTGGGAGTTAAAAGTCGTGCCTTTAGAAGAATGAGCTTGTTGCCATAAATATTTATTGATACCCTCATAAACAGTATGACATCTCGTTATGAAGCTTTTATACCAGTACACGGTGGTAGCACTTCAAATTAGACAGACTTTGAATGAGTTAAGTGCTTTATCTCTGAATCATGATTTCACACTTTTTGATATATCATGTACCTTAATTCAGAATTAAATTCTTTTCTATATAATTACATTGCTATATTTTTTCTCACACTATAATACCAAATTTCGTGGTAACACAGCGAATCGTTCATCAGTTTTTCTAGATTTTGCGTTATTGACTTTAATTTTTGACATGAGTATATTAACAAAACTGAAATTCCGCAATTTTTTTTTAATGTTAAATATGATTTATTCCTACTCGAAAGATTTGCTTTGAGATCCAGAATGGTGTGTTGATATGTATTTTTTTAGTAAATTTAAATTTTCTCAGAAATGAGTTCAGTTAGCTAATTATTGATTAATTAGTTAATTGATGTAATATCATATATATAAATTCTCTAAATAACTTAAGTGATGAATATTCCTTACAAAACCAAACTCTCTCTCTAAATATTTGAAAAATGTCAAAAATTAACTGAAGAAAGATAAAAAAATGCCTAGTAAAAATATATTTTTTTAAATAAGTAAAGTAAGTATTATTAAAATTAAAACCTAACTCCTAAGAGAGAGAGAGAAAGATGAACTTTTTTAGGAAGGAAAAAAAAGGAAAATTTTCTTTTAACGGTTTCAAATTTTGTATGGTGCCCTTTTCGGAAGCAATATTATAAAAATACTTTAACTCCATTTAAATATCTCTGGCAATTGCAAGTTTTCTCAAAGCAATTGAAAAAAATGCCATTTTTTAAAATTTTTTCAAATTCTTTTAAATATTTTTAAAACACATTTAATGGAGCTCCGATTTTCAATGAACTTTCCTATTATGTTTTAACATACAGCATCAGCATCACAAGAAACATACAAATGTTCTTCAGACTAATCATTTCAAAATTTTTAAAACTAATAGCTGTTTAAATAAATTCATTCTAAAATAGTAAATTTCTTTTGGGATCCACATCGAGAACGGTGTAAAGCTCCGGATGCTCGAGTCTAAGTTCCTTTGAACAAAAACTCTACATTCAAAAGTTCTCAATAATTACGCTTTAATTTATCCAAAAAACAGCGTTAAAGAAAAATTCATATCAGAATTTTTATTTTGCTCACTTTATATAGTTCGTTTAAGTATATTTATATTCGTACACATATTTATAAGTATTTATAATTTTCATTTCACAAAATATGCAACTTTCATTTATTTTTTCGTAAATGGAAACAATATCCGCTCTACTAATCACTTGAGATAATTCATTTTCGAAAATACTTCACAAGTGTATCACAGATTCACGGATGTAATGCCGACATGGAAAGTGTGTCATCTCTCGATTTGCATATTACTTTAGAAATGTAACACTGTCGAAATGGCTAGCGTTAGAGCTGGTTGTGGCAGGATAGTAAATTCAATCTTCAATCTTTTATGCCGATAGATATCTCTTGCTGCTACCCTGAGGAATTTGCTAATTTAGGGACCCTTAACTATTTTTCTTGATTTTTAAATGTAACAATGATAACTATCATTTCGCTTTTTAAATCCGTTCCTTTTAAAGAAAATAGCAATTAACCACTCCAATGAACGGATAAACTAGGCTCATTTTTTTAAAGTAGGGGTGAGCAAACTTTTCCAGGCTACTGGCTACTTCTAATTTTTTCAAGGTGTTGCGGTTCACCCAGTGGTATAGGTGGGGTGAGGCAAGAATAAGGTCTACATTATTTATTATAACTTAATAATAAATACGGAGAGAGAATTGCATCTACCTACATATAACTACAATAAAATAAACCTACACTTTTAAGATCACGTTTAAAGCAAAACGCAGAATACAAATTTAATAATAATGACCACAAACATAATAATATCATAAAAACATAATATGATTCATTTGTTACGGAACAATTTAAAATACATTAAAAATAAAATATTTTCATCAAAAGTTAGGGCTCATAGCTATAGTCAATAGAAGACTTAGTCTGCATACTGTCAGCCAATCTTGAACACTTCGGTAAATATTTACAAGCTGCTAATCTTCAGGTGATCACACCAAAAAGTCTTGAAGGTCCACTGGGAGACCGCAATCGACTAGATGCCCACCCCTGTCTCAAAGTAATTCTTAATTTTTAGTTTTCGTCTTGCGACAATCTTTCCAATATCTTCGAATTCCATTTCGATTGATTACCAGTTTCACATATGATGTGCCTTATGATTCAGCTGTAGCTTCGGTTGTAAAAACGGGATTTCTAAAACTAATCTATCATCAGTCAAGTACAGACATTAACTTTGGAGCTAAAAACATTTCCACCCGTGTTTTTTACGTGTTTAAGAGTTTTCATTCATAAATCTATCAGTACATTTATGTTTTGCTGATGAGAAATCTAAATAATTTTTGATGAAGAACCAGGTTTCTTAGAAATATCCTCGATGCTTGATGATTCTTCTGTTGAATCCATGCAATTGCCAGGGATCTTTGAACTTCGAGGGACGCTCCGAAAGTAATTTTCGAAATTATTTTACACACGGGAATTTTATTGCAAATAAATAAATAAATAAATAAAACATCATGACATCTTGAATTATACACTTTGAACTATTTTTCAACCTAATTATCATCGACATTGAATAATTTATCGCCACGTACAAACAGTTTGAAGAAACGACACTGGTAAAACTCGGAGCTCAACAATACACGGAATTATTACACAGCCTTCTCCATCTCAGGATTGTTTTGCAAGTATTTTCTCTTCTCTGGTTAACTTGAATACTTCCACGTCATTGAGGTACACCATATCCTGTACTCTAGCAATATTGTTTTCATTTGTGGATCCTGAGGAATGCTCATCTCGATTCTCATCTTTCACATTCTGCATTCCTTCTTTGCACACAGTTACCAGCCACTTGCCGAGACATAACCTCTTTACCATACACGGTTCGCAGACGTTTATAGATGCGTGCCAATTCTTACCGGATAACACTTCCATTGGGGCCATGTTGTCAGCACACGTCTGCCTTGCCAGCTTGATTTGCCCTCGAATCACTTCGGGCACACCGATCTGCTGCTTTATCTCCTTCGGCTAGTCTTAGTATATTTGTTTCGAATTTTTTTTTCTGGCTTTCAATAACTATTGTCAATTTCAGTCCTTCCGGCATTATTGGTTTCATATCAACTTCCCCAAGGTATTCCTTTCATTCGTTTCTCATTGACTCAGTAACAGTTTTCTATCTTCCTTTCTTATAATTTCGAAAGCATTAGGATGAGAAATATCAAATATGTTATATATTTAAATGTAATAAACTTAGGTAAAGGGGTTTGTGTTCTGCTTGTTCAACATATGGCGAGAATATTTTTAAGATTTCACCAACAAGAGAAAATTTTAAAAAAAATTTTCTAGGCAAAGAAATGTCATTTTTGTAGAAATTCTTGTTTTCTCCTCAAAAGTGAGGCAGTCGTGAACTATTGAGTTGGCGCTTTTTCTAAGAGCGAGAGAGACAATTTATTTTCCTTAAGTTGCAAAATAGCACCCACAGTAGCACCAAATCAGCTTGATGGAATTTTACTTCCTATAATTTGTTGAGACTCGCTATCAATTAAATATGTAGGTGTTTTTTTTTGAAACTGACACTATTCAGAGAATAGCTCGATCTAACAATCACAATGGCACCAAACTTGGTACGGAGACTAATGGTGACGTGGGAAGTAAAATTTTGTGGGAAAAAATTAGTTTCAAAACTCTTCAATAGGGGTATTTTCGGCGCTGCTGTCACTTACCGAACCGAACATTTATATAAAAAACAGGTATGAAAGCAAATCCTTCCCTATGTAACAACCACACCAGTAATTTGGGCTATAAAACATGTAGACAGCTCCGAAAAATGGTGTTCTAAGCTGAAGTGAGCCAGCTCCTCTGAAAATGCAACTTGCATTACCATAACACGCATTATTGGTAAAGCTTTATAATCTGAACCAGTACAGAGCATCCACAACTCTTCATGAGCTTACAACTCGACAGAAACTACGTAAGGGAACTTTAACGCGCAATGCTTTGAAGTCAATGATTAAGATAAAGGAAATTAGGTCATTGAAAATTCGTCCAGGCTAAGGACTTCACTGTGTCAGAAGAGTTGATAACAGATCTGGCAACTGAAATCATAGACTGATCTCAAGAAATCATTGCTGTTAGAAGAAGCTCCCGGAATGTAACATGATAATTGGATATGAACTTTACCACGGTACCGACAGAGTTTAACGGTGAGTTCTCTACTATCCATGCAAGCCTCTACTAAGCCGCAAACACTGTGATTATTATAAACGACTGACATTTGCTCTATTGCCAATAGATGGCGCTGTGAGTCAGCACATTTTAGAAAAATATGTTAATATCAC
>BMAV01019296.1:195888-248447 GCA_019973955.1 Trichonephila inaurata madagascariensis
TATGTGTGTGTGTATATATATGTGTGTGTGCGTGTAAGTGTGTTTAAAATTATAAATCGGCTGAACATTTTGAAAATCTTATTTTAAGTATTAGGTTTGTTGCAGAACTTAAAACTGTAAATTGATTGACATTCATGAAATCTTCCAAACTTTTTGTTAAATACATAATCTATTCAAACTACAAAAGTTCGTTTTTATTTCCTAAAATAACTTATTTCAATGAAAGCAATACACTTGTAGTATTAAAAAAACCCAGCATAAAAGAAGTTTTTGTGGTTCATTTTATTTGGGATAAAGTATTTAGTACGCTTAAAATGAGTTATACCAATAATATATGGTTAATATGGTTCATATGCTTAATTTTAAAATAAAAATCATGATTTCTTTTCATACAGAATTTATTTTATTTATATGTGATTAAATATTGCTTCACTTTTACTATGCAATTAAATTTCAATAAAAAAAAATTCTCATCAGTCTAAGATAACCTGCATAAAATATTAAAGCGCGACGTATAGAGCCATAAGTGTGTTCTCTTGTTCTAAAATTCTTGTTAGGTTCGACGATTATAAAAAAAAGTATAATCTATAAATTTTAAAAATATTTCTTCTTAAATGTTTGTTTAATACGTTGAGGGACACTACTTAATTATCTTGTAATTTAAATGTTGAGCGCAACTCGATATTAATTCTCGGTTTGTGTTCGAAAATTTATAATTCGAACCTTTTTTTTTTCTTACTTTTATGAATTTAATAATAGTGTCAAATATATAAATCTTAAATGTATAAGAGTTATATAACGTTGAATTCATAAATAAAATAAATATACATTTAAATATAAATAAATGCACATCTAAAAGAGTGTACATTTTTTAAATCACTTTTCGTATGTTTTTTTAAAATAAAATATATATATATATTTATTTCATCTTACACGGCTTTTGATAAACATATCCACCTACAAAAAGATCAGGATATACATGTATCATTGCCGAAATCCACTGCTGTCAAAATTAGTCATAAATATGCTCCGTTTAGTTCATATATTACTATTCTCTGAACAATTTTTAGAGAGAATCAACTTCTCTGAGAGGGGGGGGGGAGATGTTTTTCTTATTTTTAAATTTTGTTTCTTGTTTTTTCGATAATTCCAATCTTTCTTCGAGCTACTTTTCGCGTTAGGAATGAACCGATATGGAACCACTATCAATCCCCAACTTTTCGACGTAAATGTGTTAAGGTCTTCCGGATTGAGAATTCCGTCCGCGTACAGAAATGGTGAAATATTGCAAATCAGTAGAGGACGATTGGAGGAATAAAAGGCAATAAATTATTTGACCACAACACTTGTCACGTAGAAGGCCTGATGTGAACGATTAATGCGAGGAAGTCAATATTCAATCACGTCATTATTCTTTCGTGCTTCATCTCGGAACGCCTAGTAACAGCACTGACTGAAAAGTGTTCGGTTTCGAGTGAGCTTCAATCGTACGTTAAAGGCTTATGCATGGGGAAGCCATTATGGGCCACGATTTCTTATTTGTAAACACAGGAGGAATAAACAAATAAAAACACGTGGTTGAGAATGACGAAGATAGAAATTGGCGCTATTTCCCTCTCCGAGTGTATAATCTCGTTATAAATATAGAATTAACGTCTGTTTTTAGACCCTTTGCTTAATTACGTTTTCTGTTGCATAGTTGGAAGCTATTTTTATCAAACTAGCATGTTTCCCCTTTTCATGATTTTCACAGACAAAAAAAGATGCTAAATTTGATTTTTTTTTAATAGACATACGGTTTTTATCGATCACTTAATCGGTATGTTTATTCATTGAGAACTTCATTAATACTGTGTTTCTTTCTATACATCATGAGTTGGGTTTGAACTAACATAGTTTAAGAGTGCCAGGAAGTGACTGGTAAAAAAACTTTGTGTTTTTAAATTACTGTCAAATGACGAGAATGCACCTCAACTTGTACGTTATTTTCCAACTACCGCTTTATAACAGGAGATGATTTTTGTTTTCCTATTCAGTGTATAGAATGTCTCCATTATTCCGCGTCACTCGCCTTTGTAGGAATCTGGACTTCCACTCGCAAATCGACTTGAACATTGTCATCCGCGAAGATTACGATCTTAATCCCTGGACCATAGCGGCACATTACAGAATGAAAAGAAAATGCGAAAATGTTAATTAATCTTAATTTTATTTATTATTAACTGTTTCTCTTGCCACTAGAATTTATTGAAGAAAAATACGGCATATATACATATAATTAAACTAAAATTTCAAGATAAGCTCAAATAGTTTTATTGTTTCTTTTAATTCGCTTCCCGAGACAGGAGCTTTTAAAATAGTCGTGTATGCATATCAACCATTGTTAAGCGTTGTTGTTTTCGTCAATGTAATCACTACTTTATTGTTTCAAAAATGCAGTATTCAAGTGCTTCTCATAAAATAATAGTTGTGTGAAACAAAATTATAATCTGTAATCAAGGATGATTATCACTTTAAACATTTCTTTTTGAGGTACATAAACCGAACAAATTTTCAAGCTACCCCATTTAGAGTTGAATAATTTACATTGCATGAATTCAAATCCGACAAAAATAAGTTGTTCCAGAATAAAAAGGGTTTTTTTAAAGGATAAATTCATTAAAGGCTCTAAAAGTATGCAATATTACTAGAACTGGTTGAAATTTTAAAAGATTTTCCCTACTAGTTTAAAATTCTATTTAATACATGTTCCTTTATTTTATGTACTTGACTAAACTATAATTATTTTTTTGGCACAACTCACAAATACAAGAATTCTCCAAAAAAAAAGCGAGATATTCGTAACGCAAATTAAGATGTACTATTATTAAAACATTAACAAATATTTACGTTAATGTTTTCTTCTGATATTCGCGAAATGCAATCTGTATACTTTAAAAATGCAAATGGGAAGGAAAATCTCAAGTAAAAACTTTTCTTTATAAAATGATGCCAAAGTAATTTTACAATGAAAATCTCCTTCGCTCTACCTGTAGGGTTTCTTGGAGAAACGTATATTACTTTTATGAATGTCTTGTTCACTAATATGAGCTCCGAGCACAGTATTTGAGAAACGCTAAATTCATTGTTCTGCATTGGATAAAGATAATTAGCGATCTAAATTCCTAAAGCCGTAGCTAGAATAAAGATGTTATTAATAAACAGTCGTGTCTCCATTAAAGAAAATAAATTCTAGAATAAAAAGTTACATTTTTGTGCAGTCCACTCAATTTGAGAAAATGAATATTTTCCTTTCACCCATTGTGGCCACAGATGGCTGCTGGAGGAGTGTCGAAAATCTCCTGCGGCCTCAGGTTTCGGGGACAAAATGACCATTCCATCTTTTTTCCTGAAATACAATTAATCGCTGAGCTGTCAACTGGGCGCCACTCTGCTATCGCCTGTAGACTCTAAGCAGGTTAACATTATAGGTTTCTAATAAGGGGTTTCATGATGAGAAGAACAGTAGTTGGTTTTGTAATTGCTCTAAAGTTATCGACCACGCACACACTTGGTTGATTTATGCAAGCGCTAGTGATATCATCGGCGCCTTAATCTGTAACTGAAAAGATTAATGGCCTTTTCTTCCTTTGTTAATATGCATTTTAATAATTACCTGCTCTACACTGAAAGACAGAGAGAGACCCAAGTAAATCATTGACATTAGTTTAATAAGGTTCAGGGTTTGTCTTGGCCTCCGTTTAATAGAAGGCACTGCCACGTAGCCAATTCTCACTACCTAACGCTCGCATACTGTCGCCATTATTTACTGATTAGGGAAAGAAAAAGGATATCTTTTTTGTCTCTTTATGATATGTAATTCCAGTCCATCACAAGAGTCATGTAGAATGATAAAAATAAACCATGAGATTCAATACCATAAATCAATGCAAATTAGTGGTTATACAGAAGGACACGAGATATTGCAACTTTTCTCTTAAATGTTCAGCCCCTTCGGAAAAGAATGACAGCTATTTTTATTTATGGGGATCTTATTGGATATGAAATAGTTTTCTTCTTATTTCTAATTATATTTGAAGCAATTGATTTAATTTTTTCGAAATAAATGACTATTTAAATTTATGAACTCATGGCCGTTTTAAACTATTTTACATACTTAAAACGATTTAAGTGGGAATTAGTCAGTAGTGTGAATAAAAGTATAGAAATCTGACAATCATCACATTTTTGTACTAGTGTTTTTTTAAAAAAATTATTTCAAAAAATTAACTAATGAAAATTAAAATTAATTAAATAATTTTCTTTTTTTTCATATCTTGAGCAAATTGCTTGTTATTTAATAAAATTAAAACGTATCACTGTTTATAATTACTGTTAGTAATGAATTAATCTTTAAATTTTAAAAATTATTTAAAGTTTTTAACACATCATCAGGTTTATCTCTCTCTCTCTTTCTCACACACACACACACACACACGGTAATAGGACGCAGACTATCAGCTATCAGCCCGTACACACACACCACACGTTATACCTTGTTTCCTTAAAATTAAGACCTTAACCGAAGACAGTCTTCGCCAATTTTTTCAGATTTCTCGCAGTATTAGCCTTACCATGGAAATAAGTCAAGATAAATCAAACGGAGATCAAACATAGAAGCTTAGATGCATGTTTGACTAATAACAGTTCGCATCTGACTGAACAATGTGGCCGCGGTAGCCTCAGTCAAGGTAACGGACTCATTGCCGGCTTGCCACGAGTTCGAGTTTAATAGCGCTGAAGACCCGCCGTGTAGAGTGGCGATGCAAGTTAAATCTGTCGAGGCTCAAACGACCTCCCGGTGGTGGGGTGTGGAAGTTAGGAGAGGGGTGCCAGCTCAAGTGTCGTCTTCGTTACTTGAGTATGGTTCAAAATTGTCCGTCGCCAAAAGCCGTCAGGTACTGATTAATGCGTCGTTATAATATTCACTCAAACAATAAATTTAAAGAGAATAACGTATTACAAGATGAGTACAGAAAATGAAACAGTTATTCAGTAAAGAAAAGAAATATTGATGATTAAAATTATTATCTAAAATTAAAATCTCTTGAAAATATATAAGAAAAGACTTATAGAGGACTGTGGGGGTGCAAAAATTTTATAACTTCCTACAAGAAGAAGTTGAATCTTCGAATGGTGACCCCGAATACGATAATCTCAGTCAACAGGTGGATGAGGTATATGATTAGAAGCTAAGTGTATATTATATCAAGTCTCACTAAACTTTATTTCCTGAGTTAGAAAATATCATATGTAAATGAGTTGCTGACAGAAGAATGATAAGTTAGTTTATTCAGAATATTCGTCTTTGCAATGACATCACAGTAAAACTAACCACCAGGAGTCCAATTCATCAGGGTTGGATGGATAGCTTTCTTCAACAACATTTAGTGTGAAAAGCTTTAGGAAAATGTTTTCGAAGAAGACGAGATAGTTGTATTAGAATAAACTTTACATTTCTCATGTACGAAAAATAAGACAGTTCCTGAAGTGTGTCTTTTGTAGCAAAAATTAATTCAAAACCATGAATTTTATTTTTGGATAAATGCAATAACATTAGCTTTCCATATGAAAAAAGTTTGAATGACACGTGAAATTTAGAAAATGATTTCAAAACTTTTCTCTCTCAAAAACTGTAACATAAATTTATCTACAATATAGTTACATTTCAATAAAAATGGTTATTTGAGGTTTACAAAAGTAATAACTATTTTTCATCGATAGCCCTTATGATTTAATATGAATGCAATTTTTAAAAAATCATACAATATGTGAAGTCAAAATTTTCTTGATTGAAATGCATCCTATTAAGGTAGACATTTTTTTTAAATGAGCAAGTGCCATTCTGAGAGTATATTTGTTTGTAACATTTATTTTTAAAAAGAAACTGCCCCTTTATTTTGCTTACAGAATTTAATTAAGTGGTAAGGTGAACAGGGAAATAATTTTTTTCCTATTATGGAGTTTTCCTAAAAGTGATCATGTGACTGTGTGTGTGTGTGTGTAGTATTTATATCTTAAAAAAATTTATTTCATTTTAAATTATTTTGGGAAAACAAGTATATTTTGGAATTTGATGAATTCAAGTTTATCAAAATTCAAAATTAAATAAGTAATGTTTTTTTTAGATGTGAAGCTTTTGCATAGTTTTGTCCATGAAAGAGTTATATACGAGTTTTAGCTTTTACTGTAGCTATTTTTGTTAAATCTGATTTATTTTATTTTTGAAAAAAATGTAGGTATTATCTCACAAGTGTTGTGCAAGCGTAAATTTTTTTTAAGAAAGTTAATTTTTTCTTATCGTTCTCATGAAAATATTCAATATCAACTTTCCCTCTTTTTCCTTGGAATTTTTTTAGATTTATTTTTGAAAAAAATTGGGGTTCTCTTCTCCCCTTTGGTAATTTGTAAGACATAATTTCTTTTAAAAAATATTTTGTTTATGAAATTTATAATTTTTTCCCGTTTATTTTCGTAAAAAAAGAAAGAGCTTAAATAATCGCTGAGTTTTCTATTCTATCTTCCTCTTCTTTTCGTTTTAAAGCGGAAATTTACGTAGATCATGTGTTTCCTATTATGAAAGAGAGAGGGATCATCAAAATATGTCTCATATTATTTAAACTATGACAAAGTATTTCACGCCAAATTTTAGCTATCAGCCAATAGGATTCGGTATATTTTTTAAAATTAAAGGCTTTTTTTTTGACTTTTTAAAAGTAATTAGAAAACTAGGCTTGCAACTCATTCACTTTTATGAAAAATATAAAATGATTACTCTAATTATTTTAATTAGTATATTGTAAACTTATTGTAAAATTATAATGCTTTCTCTCTAAGACGAGATGTTGTGCAGTTGAAAGATTAAGAATTTCAAGAGGAAAACTATTTCACTTACATTCATGATAGAGTATCTTATTTTACTCGAAACATCATTTTACTTCTGAAGGGAAAAAAAAGTTCGAGAAAGGTTTGAAATTTCCTGCAAATAAATTCTCTAAAATTATACTTATTCAATTAATGGTTGATAAATAAAAATATATATTTTGGAAAAATCAAATTCTAAATTGTTGAAATGTATAAAAATAGTTTAAAAATGCAGAATTATGCTCATTTTTTACAAAAGAAATGTTGAAATTTTTATTTGATTTTTTGTTTTTTTGTTTTTTTGCAACACGTATTCTCTTGAAATTCTATTAATTTTAACATAGCACTCACCATTTGATTATACTTTAACACACGCTAAATTGATTGCAATTGCATGAGAGTAGATGGAATCCGTCAAGAGGGAAAACAATTCTATTCTACTTGAAGAAAATTAAACTGGTAGTTTGTGCATAGATTTTTTTTCCAATATTATATTTTATTCAAACAATTAATCTATCTTTATTTTTTTAAAATTTATTCGAATTGTCTATTTAAGGATTTATTATAAAAACATGTGTTACAACCGAGAAAAAAAAATTCGGTGATAGGCAGAATCTATTAAAAATTAAGAACAAAAAACCGTGACTGACTTTTCAAGAAATCATGTTACGTTAGCAAATAATCAGTTAATTTTTTTTATCTGTGAAATATTTCATGGAATTGCTTTCATATTATTTGGTCTCCATATTAAATTGGCATTGTTACATAACAAACTAACATAGAAAAAACGAAAATTAAGCATTCAATGTTTAAGTATATTAAGTACAGGGTTATCAGAAACGAATGACCCGATTACAAAATTTACTGATTCCCAGATGAATAAACAGAAAATAATTATTAAGATGTCATTGCAAAGATAAAAAAAGAAATCTTTTTCGTACATAACGTTTCTTGACGTAAAATGAAATTTGTTTTCACAAATGTGTTCAATGTGACTGCCTTTAGTCACCTATATAGTATCATTGCAAACCTGGTCGCCCTGGACTTTTGCATATATACAGGCATCTAGTTTCCTGGAACTGTTTATACCATCTTCTTATACTCTTAAATGTCGGTGCATTTCTATGGTACTTTCTCTGAAATTCACGCTGAACCGTGATTACTGACAGACTTTTTGCAAACGAGAGCCCACAAAATGCCTTCTTCCGCTGCGATGCCATTTCCAGTTCTATTCACAATTACAACATTACTACCACATATTTTACAAAAAAAAATAATGTTACAAACTCAAAATTTCTTATTTTATCTTTACAATGAAATACATTAATGATCCTTTTCTGTTCATTCATCTGGGAATTATTAAATTTTGTAATCGGGTCATTCAGTTCTGATAACCCTGTATAATTTTAGAAGATCACGAAGAAATAAATTCTAAATTGAGTGCTTTGGAAATAAGCAGGCAAATTTATTAGGAGATTTCAGACATTACTACATTGTTTTCTTTAAATTCGTTAAAGATTATATAGAAGGAAATCTATTTTAAAGAATTCCAAGCAGAATGCTTTTCAGAAGAAATACAGGATATCTATTCCGAGTTCGGAACAGCTAAATATCTGTGTAGAGATCTGATAGCAGATTTAAGAGAACCACTACTCCGATAACAAGTCAGTCGTCAACCACACACATGCATAAATAATTTAATATTTTATGTTAGCTGCATTAAAAATATTAATATCGCAAAAAATATAAAATGAATAGATGTCACCATGTATTAACAAGTATCAGTGACTATTAACTACGGCCATTTAAATCTGACTGAGACTCAAAGTACAAGCAACAAATGGTTAAGAAATTAGAAATTAGACTAGTTAAGAATTGTCTCTTCGTGATCTTATTTTAATTCAAATTTATGACATAGACTGTTTATAGCCCCTTGTACAGCGCTCTAATGATCTATTTATAAACATTAAAATAAAATACCGAAATAATTGAAAGAAAAATAAATAGATTAATTCCATGAAACTAGGGGAAAACGATGCCTATGCAAAAAACAAAGTTCTGTGGTTTGTTTCAATGGCCTTATTTTTATTGAATATCATGAGATTTTTTTTGAAAATGATATAAAGATATTCACTCATGAATTCCTAATTACTTGGTTTAGTTAAAATTACTGTCATTCTAAATCAATGAAAACATTTTTAACGATGAATCCCGAAATTTTGAATTTCAGTCATATAACGAAGACAAATGTTTGAACGGTATCTCATTCTTCTCACTTTCATTTCACACCTTGAAAGAACTTTTTTGCCCAGTTCGGCTTAAAGCTCATAAATATCCATCTTTGCTAATACATGGATCTTAAATGAATTCAAGATTCAAACCTACGAATCGACTTGAAAACTACCGTCTGTGAAGTTAAATTGACCACAAATTAAACCTTTTAACTTTAATTTTTTTTTTAAATATAAAAATATCCAGTGAATCTGCATTTTTTAACATAATTTGACAAAACTTTCATTAGAGTAACAAGAATGTACTTGAATGAGATCTTTTCCTCTTCACGAATTTGTGTTCCACTTACATTGGCAAGATGCTTAATTTTTACTTGGAAACAAAAGATAGTCTAAATAATGCCTTACACTTAGGCAACTTTAATGGCAACGGTAGCGGAATGCTCATGGACTCGGACTCATGGATGTTGAGTCGTGAGTTTGAATATTGGTGCCACTGAAGATCCACTATGTTGAGGAACTGATACACGCTAGTTCTTTCGTGCCTCAAAGTCCTTCCGTTAGCATGGTGTAGAAGTTGGGAGAATGGAGTGTCAGTTCAGGAGTCATTCTCATCACTTGACCGTGGCTTGAAATCTTGA
This sequence comes from Trichonephila inaurata madagascariensis, assembly GCA_019973955.1. Taxonomy (NCBI): domain Eukaryota; kingdom Metazoa; phylum Arthropoda; class Arachnida; order Araneae; family Nephilidae; genus Trichonephila; species Trichonephila inaurata. Next base: position 205,664 of record BMAV01019296.1, read on the forward strand.
GATCCGTCACCAGTAGCTCTGGTGTTACTTTAGAATGCGACGTTAGTCAAAAATCAAATCAAAATATAAATTGTAATTGTTTCTTGAAAAATATAAATCCACGTTCATATCATTTATACACGATTTTTCTCACGAATCATTGATATAAAGAGATTTTACAAGATATAAAATGTTGACAGTGAGTGTAGGACAGAGAGAAATAGTATTTACACATAATTAGCAACTATTCTGTGCAATACCTAGTTAGACCAGAAAAAGAAATTAAATCTCTGTATTGCAAGAAAAAAAACTAGTAATTAAATAGTGGGGGAAAAGAATTTTAAACTATTTATCTTCCACAAATAATATTGTTCGTAGGGTTGAAATGTAAGAATAATCATTTTATGTAATTATTTTAAAATATTTCTTAAGTTAATTTCAAAAATACGCACAATAGGATACCCAGAAGTTCCCCCCTCAAACGCTTTTTCTTTTTCCAAACGGTTAATAAATTATTGATTAAGAACGGTTTCCTTCAACGACAAAATACATACTACTTAACTGGGTTTAATGGAGTCTTTTATTCTACAATATAAAGTATTTTATAAAGTATTTTATAATATTTTTATTTATACAGTTTCTGGAATAACGATTTTGTGAAAGGGAAATAATATTAAATTAACAACTGTAAGATATATGCAAGTAAGCAGAAACATTTGAAGCCATAATTTTATAAAGTAGTGCTGCTAAGAAACGAATTTTCCTTCACATTTCAATTTGAAGGAAATGTTTGACCATGAAAAATTTTATGCATTTTCAACATTCTGACCACATATAAGTCACACAACTCTTCACATCTAATCACTTTTCTCTCTCTCTTTCGCCTTCCCTTACAAATATTGTTCAACAAGCATTTAAATCATTTGAGATTGATATTCCCTGAATGATACATAGTCATCACGACGAAGATATTTAGTTAGATTTCACCCATTCAATATCACTGCTGCGAATTTAATGTGCGAAAGCAAAGGAATTTATTTAGACTCTTAATTTATTTAACCGATTAAATTCCATTTTAATTTCCTCTCTGACTACCTTGCAGGCCAATTTTTAGAAACATTTTCTGCATGTATCTCATGTGCATATCTTCCTAGATAATGTTATTTTGAACGTTACGCTTATTTTATATAAATTGCATTTTTACATTGTGTATTTTCTGTCTTCCCATCTAACTCAAAGGTTTTTCTGTTCCGCATTTGTTTTCCTTTTATTTGTATTTATTTTACTTGGGTATTTTTTAACAAAAATAAAAGTCTATCAAAAAAATTCTTCTGGAAATTTAAAGCTATTAAATTATTTGTAGCGTTTTACCCCAAAAGTATCATCAGTGACACACACAAGGGGGGTCCTCGAGACCGGACCCCTCAAATAGCCCTTGATTTTTTTTCGACTGCTTATAATCCTATTTATATAGTACGTAAAATTTAATTAAGTATTGGTTATTAATAATTCATTTTATTAATTAATACTAATTATTTATTCAGTAATTTATTTTTTTACTGTTTTCTCCCCTGAAAATCGCGACAAGATCAAAAGAATATATAGGAGCATGATACGAGAATGGTGGACTTTTGACTCTTAACGCCCCCCCCCCCCTGAAAAATTCCTGTGTGTGTCACTGCGTACCATATAAGTTTTGAGGTGCAATTGGTTTTGTACATTTTTCATATATTTATGTAATATTCCTCTCAATTGTTTTCAAAACATTGGAACTAATTCATAATTTACTTAATTCAAGAGAATTTTTAATGTAAATCTGTACAAATTAAATAGGAAAACGAAAGTTTTGAAAATCTAATTTTTTACAAATAATTAAATATTTGTAATAATTTAAAAGTAATAGGAAAATTTATTGAGTAACAGAAATGCTTCGGGAATTATGAAAATAATCTGCATTTTTCTAATTATATAATTAGCTTTAATAATGATATACCAACGAACGCATTACATATTTTTTAATAAATTGGCTATTTGAATTTCAAAAATTTGCTCATAATATCTTCATTAAATTGTAGAAGATAGTGAAATATTTTCTTAAGGATTCTCTCTCTTGCAAGAAATGCAACTTCTTATGTAGCATGGGAAATGTTTGGGAAAGCTAAAATGTCATCTATTTATATATAGCTTACGATAAAAAAATCTATCTGATACAGATTGAATGTATTTGTTTTATTAGATATCTCTATAATCATTCGTCATCAAAATGAGAACATAGATTCTGGCTAAAAATCTCATTTCTATTACAAATAATTTACATTTTTGTAAGGGTCATAGCAAACCTGTAAAAATGTTTCATTTGCCGCGGGATTAAAATCATAAAATGAAAAAGAAATTCTAGACTTATTTTTTTGCACAAATTTTAACGTTAAAATGTGAAAATAAAAAAATTCAAAGACAATGAAAAAAAATAGAATTATGATGATACAAACGAATAAAACAGGTCTTAATGGTCTTAATTTCTTCTGTTTCAATTTTTTTTTTTTTACTTCTGAAAATGGGTGAGATAAACGTATTTTAAAATGATTTATTTCTATGAGCACGCGCTCATAGAGGATTAATGTGTGAACGCAATGGCGCCTTTTTGAAAAATTTTTAAAGCATTAATTTAATATGAATCCTAAGTTCATAGTATGCGGTTATTATCACTAATATTAAAGAAATATTTGTTGTTTGTTTATTAAGTAGTATTAAGCACTAGGCTGTTGTTTTTTATTCTGCCATAACTTCGTCACAAAACGTTCCAATTTAAGACCGTAGCAACTTTCATATATTGTATATTATTTATTTGCGGTTTATGTGTTCTAAATGTATTAAACTGAACCAAGGAAAGGTAGTATTTTTTTGGAGGCCGGAAGTCTGCTTGGGCGAAGAAAACTTTAACTACTTCGCATTTTTAAAAATAAATTTAATTCTTTATTATGCCTTCCTTTCTTTCGTTTTTTGATATTGTGAGTGCACAATGGGAATATTTTTGTACCTCCTAAAACACTAAAGATGTATTATTTTTATGAATAACTATCCTAAGAGCTACTTGAATGCTGATTACTGAAAATAAGCAAGTACTATTTACTCTGTGTTATGTAACATGCGAATTTAATTTTATATTTTGTTTAAAAACATTACTTAATTTTATTGAATACTATCTTGTCTCTATAAATAACTTTTTTCTATCTAAAAAGTATAATGTTCTTTTTATCCCTTTCAGCGTTCTCCTTTATTATAAGATGAAAATAGTGAAGTATTAACAAGGATTTTTTTTTATGAAATGCTATTTTCTCAATGTTTTTGAGGCATTTCTTCTTCAGTGACTTTTTATTTTAAATATTTGCAGTTTTGTAAAACTGATCAATTTTACGCAGAGCAATAAAGGGGAAAAATGTTTTTATAAAAAGGATTAAAGCTATAATAAAGTATAAAATAGTAAGCTAAAAACAGAAAAATTAGAAAATCATTTAACTTAAACCGCTTTACTCATTTTGATGAAAATTTAAATATTTATGGAAACAAAGTTGTTTTAAATTTGGCAAAAATGAAAGTCATTTACTTTTATTTATACTTGCGACATTTTGACATTTTATGTAAGAAATGTGAAATGAAGTCCAAACAAACATAAAATAAAGAGATGAAATAGTTATTCGAAGTATAAAACATTAAGCTAATATACGTGTTACTTAAATCGTAGTGACGATTGATGAATGATTTTTTGAGGAAAGTATGTATCTGTGTTAAAATGCTTATACATACGAGAATAAATTAAAAGTGCAATTAAAGTTCTCATTTGGAGAAAAATCCAGACATGTATTACTTAAAATGTCGGTTAGGCCTTCGATCCACAGAAAAATTAGAAATTTTTCAATAACCTTTGCTGTATTCGATTTTATATACATGCTTTAAAACGTGCTGAAGTGGGACCGGGAAATCTCAGAGAACACGAAAAATTTAAGCTATTTTGGTTCTTCATTATCTCTAAATTTACTCAAAATGCAAAACAACTTTGTAAAACCTGCAAAATTTGAGAATACCCAAGTATATATATATATATTTTGAAAAATAATTATTAACAATAATAATTATTTTTCTATTCTGATCAAAATTTTTTATCAAGTTTTTTTTCTTCAAATGATACCTCTCGTGAGGACCGTTAAAATTTGTAAAGAAATTAACATTTGCATATATTTCAATAATTTATTGTATTTACGTTATGATTTTTTTGCGTTTCCAGTAAATATTTAAGGAATAATTCTGATAACAATTTCAAAAAAATCTGCCTTTTATTACATACTTGGTTAGCGTGATTTAAAAAATTTTTCTACCATTTGATCACTTGACACAGTTACAGTTCATCTTTCGCCCTATTACGAAAGAAATAAGAGATATTTTAGAGGCTAACTTTGGTTATACTAAATAGATCATTTCCTTTAAAATATATATGAGTATCAAATGGAAAATGATCTAAAATGACGAGCAATAAAACTACAGTTAGTTAAAAGAGCACACAATGAATTTTTCCGCATCATTGAATTTACATATTGCTTTTCGACTTCATCAAATGTATATTGATCTTAATTAAAAATGAAATTCAGTTCTTTCTATAAAAATTACACTTTTAAAATAAGGAGTCAGCTGTAGAGAAATTTGACATCGAAACAAGCAAAAGATTTTAGTAGCCCACTAAAGCAGTAAAATGTATTCCATCGTTCAAAATTCATTCAATTTTTTTTCATTATTATTCATAAAAATGGGGGAAAAAACACTGAATATTGAAAATATATATTATTAATATTAAATATATTAATATAATAAATATATATTATTAACTAATTAACTAGTTTCAAAACCTTCAAGGCATTTTAATAAAGACAAAATATAAAATACTTATTAAATAAAAAATGTTTCGTAAATTTATTTGCCTAGAGGACAGAAATAATATGGATATATTCTAATATAATGAATATTACTGTATTATATGAATGTACTTGCTTCAAATTCTTTTATATTTTTCAGCTGTATGTTTTAATGTTTTCTCTTAATGTTAATCTATGTTTGATATTAAATTGGAACTGAGAACACAATAATAACGTTTTCGACATTCTGTAAAACATGTTATATATTTCTTAAGCATATTTTAAAATATTACATCTGCAATTTTAAGTATACTACAGATAAAAGCCAAGGAAAATCACCAAAGAAGCAATTTTCTTAAATAGTTAGAATTCTTTAAATATGATTTATTCCTATAAAATAATAGTTCCTGGATGGAAGTAAGCGAACAAGAAACTGATAATTAAAAGAATAACAAAGATGAAAACTATATTATTCATATGAACAGCAAAAGATTCAATTTTTATTACATAATATCTGGGAATTTCTACTTAAATTTTATAGTATGCAAACATTCTGAAAGTAAAAGAGTTAATTCATTATAAAAAAAATGTAGAAAGTGATTTTTTTTTTTGAAAATATTTACTTGTACAATTCGAAAATGTTTAAATTGCTTAGCATTTTACCAACATAGTTTTCTAGACAATACTTATTTCGTGCAAAGGTTAGATAAAATGTTCTATTTTCACAATTAAGTATTCCCTTTCATTTCTTATTTCTGCGTATCAAAATACAAAGATTTTTTTTAAAAAAAAATCTTTATATAAAAGTAACAACATGTTTTCAAGTGTACAAGGCCACTCAAGAAACTTTGAATGTAAATTTTGAACCGAAATCAATATTCATCGAGTAAGTAATACAAAAGAATAGTTAGTAGCATTTACGTAAAAACATCATTAGAATTACAGAACAATTCCTTTAATCGAATTTCGATCAAATATATTATTCTGTACCATCGATTTTTGAAAACTAGATCATAAAATAAACATCTGGATTTTGTGAGACAGTTGTCAGAGGACTGGGTAATAGCTGTGTGTTTATGAGAAGTATTTCATTTAATAAAAATTTTCACGAAATACATTCAGAAAGGTCTAAGGTAGCTCTTGAAATAATGCCTGTTTTTACCAGGTATATGTATTAACTTCATATCATGCGTTTTTACAGCATTTATGAAATCAATGTCTAAGATTATTTTTAAGAAAATTGAATTATAAAAGAGTTAACATAGTTGAGTGGCAATGTTGTGATTTAATTATTTCTGTATTGAAAGCACAATATGTTGAGATGATAGTAGATTTAGTTAAGCGTATCTACATCATCATATCTTCCGTACAAATTTCTTATCATTCTATAAATATACGAGTAATAAGATATGAGTATTATATTGATATAATGATTGAAAATACTATGCGCTTAACGTAGCAAAATTAATTTATTGTAGTTTGATCATATAATTTGTACCTATTTTATGCTAACCTGGTATTTGTAATTTTCTGGTTTTTATCATCAAGTCAAAGTTATTAATTGTTATAACTTAATTAGAAACATTCCAGCAACTGTTAACCTAAAAAAACCATTAACTCAAAATCTTAGCTAAACATACTGTTTCAATTACAATTAATCTCATAATTTACATTACTTATAATTGATATTTTTAATTTAATGAGAATACTCAAGCACACATGCAATATGCAATGTCAAATATTTATACAGTATAAAAAAAATGCTATTTATGTTAATGAACTCTAATTGCATCATAAAGAGTGCAGCTAAGAATTAAAAGAAAGGAATTTTCTAAATTTACTTATAAACTCTTGAAAAAAAAAAGCTCATATTTGATATAAGATTGAATTTTTATTTATGATTACCTCTATTTCTGGCGAAAAGTTTATTTCAAATTTGTAGTTTTAATTGCATATTATTTTGCTGCATGGGTAATATTCAGTTAATTCTCAACTCATCACAACTGCTCATAATTTTTAGAAACCATTTCAGGCTAGAAATAAGGATCGAAATAAATCCCTTTATACCTGACATTTTGGGGAAAGTTATTTCTGTTTTGTAGAATATTTTCTAAATTTGATATGAACCAATATATTGCTAAAATACTTTTTTAGCAAGAAGAATGGGATTTCCACATTCATTATAGGTTTTATTAAATACACTTTTGCTAAACGTGTGTATAAGTCTCAGAAAAATATACTATAGCTTTTTTTCAAAATATTTTGTAAAGTTGCAAAGTTGTAGCTTTTTTAAAAGAATGTGTACCAAATATTATACTTTATTTTGAATTTTGCGAATTTTTTTGTCAATTTTTTTCCCTACATTTATAAATCATTTCCGAAGTAAACAAAAAGTCAACGTTTTTATTAGTAATTAAACCTTCTTAGATAAAATTAGTATCAGAAATCAACTGTGATTAGTATAAAATGTAATTTAAGGGAAATACGAAGAAGATTTTACGCTTTTTCCCATTCCCGTTCCTTATTTAAATTAATTTTCAGATTTATGCCAAAACATAAAAGCTTTATAAAGCAAAAAGATTTTGATGTAATTACTTTTGTTTCATTACTTGGAATATTGATCTAATTTAAGCTTTTTTTTTTTGCATTGAGAATTTTGACTTTTAAAGAAGTAGTTTATCCATTATTGCCTGAAATTTAAAGTCGGTGATGAATTACGAGAACTCATTTTCAAAGAGAACAGCATTTGAATTTACACAAATATTAAATTTAGTTATTGGGTGTTTATCTATTTTTCATTATTTTATGCGACTAAGGTGCGGTTTGTACATTTGCAAATGGTAACTGGTATGTTAAAGCAGTGAAATGCAACAAACAGGATCTCTTGATTGTTAGTGTGTATTAACGACACCTCAAAAGTAACACGAGGGTTATTGGAGACGTAAATTCCAGCCATAATCAAATAACGAGAACGATAGCTGAGCCACTCTTTGTGCTTCCGCACCACACCTACATGAAGAGTTTGAGCTTCGACAGATTTAAGGTATCCAACTAAAGGCGCATAAATGGATACTTTTTCATGATATTTAGTGTCACTTAGATTATAATTGTTTTAAGAACATTTTGACAAAAAAATTATTTAAATACAATATTTCGGCAAAAAATATTGTATCGTATTTTTTCAAAATGTTCTCCTTTTGTGAAAAATGCTTCTATTATAATAATATTTTGCCTGTATATAGATCAGACCTCTGTACAGAGACTCAATTATGATTTTTGAAAAATTCACATTATTTTCAGAGTTACAACCATTTGAAATAATTATCGGCGTTTTTTTCTAAAAATTTCTCCTCTCTGTTGTCGTAAAGCATGGTTAAACCCATTTCTAAGTCATATATTTCAAAAATTCTAGTTGAGCCTCTGTACAGAGGTATGAGGTATATACAGGCAAAATATTATTATAAAAGAAGCATTTTTTCACAAAAGGAGAATATTTTGAAAATGGGTCATTCGATGTTCATTTTTTGTCAAAATAGTGTACTTAAATAATTTTTTATTGTAATACTTTTCTTAAAACAATTTTAAATACATTTTCTAAATTTAAGTGACACTAAATATCATAAATATTATCCATTTATACGCTTTGGCAAAATCACGGTTCTGAACGTAGTCGGATACCTTAAAGAGAGTGTATCAGCTCCTGTACACGATGGATATTTAGCGGCACAAGGACTCGAACCAAAATTCAATGAAAACAATGCCGGTCATGAGTTGACGGCCATGACCACTCAACTTTCGTGGCCACAACAAACATTTTTAGTGAATTAGTTTGTATATAAATCTATAAATAATTTTATCACTGAAGTACAACCCTTGAGAAAATTATTTAAAATCTTGAAAAAAAAATTGAGAAAAAATGTAATAATTTATAACTTTTATTGAATAATTGTTATAGAAAATGGAGCAATAACTTCTATCGAAAAAACTGAGATTTTTAGAATTCTCGAGATTGTAATTGAATATTCGTTTACATTTTATCTTTGCAAAAAATAATTTTGTTTTTATTGAAATAGTATAATTTATTGCATTATTATCATTACCGATATCACATTTCGTATTTATTGATACAATATATAATTTTTCTAAAAATTGTTAAATTATTCGTTCTAAAATTATTTTTTACAGTCATTATGAACTAAAGAAGATGTTTCTCTAAATTTGTATCGTTGAAAATAAGTATGTGGAATTTTTTTATGTTAGGTACGCATATGTAAGTTATATCAGTTTCTTAAAAGTGCGTTTATACTGATTGAAATCTAGAGATAGATACAGTTCAAGAAGAACCTAAAACCCTTTTTTAATTTTATAATACATTTATCAGACTGATTTTTTTCACTCTAATAATTCAATTTAAATTGTATAAATGAAAGGAAAATATTTTGCGTTTTTATGAATGCGTATTTTGTGCATGACTACTACCACCGGCTGATTTTTCAAAATTGGAATTAGATTTGTATTTAAAAAACTTTACAGAATTAAAGAGAAAAGAAATGTATTATATAAAAATGCACAGTTTAAAAGAAAATCCTTTTAACTGCTTTTAAAAAATAATAATTGTTTCAGAGTTACGCTGATATTAACGGAGATAATTACAGACATTTTTAAATATGTTTCTTTAAAAAAAATTGATTTATCTGCCTTCAAATGTAATAGCTTAAAATGCAACAAAATTATTTTTAAGAAAGTAGAGCAAAATTTAACATCAGAAAAAGTGCGAAAAATTTCTCTTTAATAATTTCGTATGGTAAAAAAAGTTCTAAAAAAAAAAAAGAAGGAAAGAAACCAATAGCAAAGTTTCACACATGCATATTTAAATTGTTGAAATGCAAATATTAGAATGATAACCTTTTGTTTCAGTTTCTATACATAATTCTAAATTGTTTTTCCTTTTATTGCGCTTTATTTGGCCTGCTTTTCTATTGCTTTATAAAGCAGGGTTTATCAGCAAAAATACTGCCGTTTATTAAGTTTCCTTTTTCGAGTCTAATATCGCTTTTACTAAATAGAAAATGTAAGCATCGAAACCCATGCTCCGTGAGGGTATTCTAGTGAACGTCCAACGTAACCGAAAATTTTCAGTGAAATCTGTTCTTTCAATTTCGACGTACTATTGGTTTGGAGAGGTGGGGTCAGCTGGCTAAGTGCCGCGAAACGAAATGTCAGCTACCAATCAGGGGGACGTCGGGGCGTGTCTTCACATCCATAGCTTTTCTCTCCATATAAAAACGTCAGGAAGTAAGATTTCATTCTCTAACACAGTCGTCACCCATCACCGCACCGTGATAAGCCTTATCTCTTCCAATTCTCGGTTTTCATCCGAGCTCTCCCCTCCCTTCTACTATCGCTTCACGAGTATTTTTCTCGCCCTGCGGACGGTGTTTTCCGAATTTTTCTTGGCTCGCCGCTTCATTTGCTGCCGTTCGTGTTTCCCGCTACCAGCATGATACTTTCTTTCCATATCTCCAAATGGTTCCTGCTCTGGGCTCACGTGCTCTCCATCGTGTTCCAGTGCGTCCTGTGCAGCCCTTCGAACGCGCATCCCACGGGAGAGTTGCTTTTCGAGGACTATGACAAGGAGGAGACCGAAAATCCTCTCTTCGGGGAACTCGAGAGCAACTGCAGCCGCTGCGGGGACAAAAAAGAGAGGAAAGCGATGCGCCTTGATATGATCAAGTACCAGATCCTAAACCAGTTGGGATATAAGGAGGCGCCCAACGTGACACTCAAGAATCTCCCCCACATCCCGCCGCTGGACAGTCTCTTGGATCACTACTCCATGCAATCGGATGCTCCGCATTTTGTGCCAGGCCCTGAATACGGAGATGATGATGATTTTTACCTGTCGGCGGAAAAAGTGTTGACGTTTTTGCAGCCTCGTGAGTATTTCTCTTACTTATATCAATATCTAGAAGCAAAATGTTTAATACTTTCAGGTAACCAAGAATAATGAATGGATTTCATGCTATTTTAAAAGCCACATTTTTTACAAAATGTGTAACAGATAAAATCTATGTCATAGCATGAATACTTGAACTGTTTAGAATTTTTCTCCCAAAATATTATTTGTAATACCGAAGTTGTAGTCGAAGTGGGGAAAAATAATGAAAATGTTCTTTTTTTTCTGTGTGTTAAAAAAAGCTAATAAAACAACAAAAGTGGAGGAAATTTCGGCAAAATTTTATTATAAAATTCCATTTTTGCTTGGATATAGTATTGTTATCAGATTAAGATTATACCTTGTACACTATCTGTAATAATTTCAAAGTAGCTTAATACATTGTCTCTACCGAATTTTTAATTTAACTGAGCATGACCTTGACCTACACGAGATAAGTTTAATATTTGACTTTGATATTCAGTTACATCGTTCATCCTAAAAATTCATTAAACTTTAGCAATATTCATATAGAGTTATTATATTAACATATTCTGGTAAAAATCTTAAGGAAATGATGATAAAACAAAAATGATTTTGATTTTCTAAGGCACTGAAACTTTTGTATACATTGTTTATCAGCTACTGTTTAAATATAACGAAATTATATTTTCATAAAATATAAATGCTATAGATCTAAAAATTAAGCATTTCTACTTAAACAATACTTCATTAGAGCTGGCATCATTTATATATAAAACGAAGTGTATTTTCTGAAAGACCCAATGGTAAAGTTTCATAAAATATTATTTTGTTTATTTTATAACTATTTCTATTTTTTGTCGTCTCTAATTTTTTAGTAGGCTTAAAAATTTGAAGATGTTAATTTTTTAACTAAATCTTCTCGGGATGATGAATGTGAACTCTATATATTCATTATATAAAACGGAGATACAAATTCTGTTAATATTAATTTAAAAAATGACGTCTTTAAATATTTTGGATTGACAACTGATTGGAAATTTGAAAAGGGAGAGTATATGCTATATTATTACAATTTTCATATGAACGATTAATCATTACTCTAAAATCAAGGTTTTTTTTATAAGTAACAACTTTATTTTTAATGTATATCATATTTATATATACCTTGACTATTATCTTAATTTCTCCCCAAACCCATCTTCTAAAATGAGTAAAAAATTTGATTCATGTTACTTTACTCTTCGTAACAATTCAGAAACTTTAATTTATAGCATAAAAATAAGGCAACACAGTTCACGAAAATATTCGATTAGAGAGAGTTGTGAACGTTTCTTCACTCTTTTTTTTTCCCCACCATTCAACTGCTCCTCATTTCCAATTCTCGGCGACACACACACACACACTTCCTACCAATCTACTTCATTACCATAACGCCAGATGGAGCTAAACAGCTGATAACAGTCGGCTAGAAAAAGAATTGTTTCCAATTTTCTCAATACATTTCCCCGGGCATCTCAACTTGTTAAGTTTTAATTGAATAATCTTCTATTTTTAGCTTTAAAAATAATAAGCTGTGATATTTTTATTTTTTGAGATAAAAAAAAAAATTTAAATTATTTTAATTTGTTATATTCTGATTTTAAGATAAAAAAATATAAATGATTTTAATTTAATTTTTCTGTCACAATCAAATTTTCTATAATTCACAATCAAAATCTCTCAAATTGTAAATTAAAAGCACATCCTTCTTCTAAAATCATTAAATTTTTCAATGTTTTTTGTGCTTAATGAAACTGTACGAATTTATTTGTTTGCAAATTAATCATAACCTTCCTTATTTTGAACAGATAGTTAAATTTTATTTGAAAATAGCATCTTGTTTTTTCAAAACTTACACGTGGATTAAAGTGTTTTAAAGTTAAAGTTAAAATGTTGAATCTCAAAGATTAGTAATCCTTTTTAAATTTTCAAAAATGTATTTCTGTTTAGATTTTATTATTTTCTTCAAGTATGGGTCAAAAAGCAGAATTGTAGTATTTTAAAGGAATAAGAACCTCTATAATTATATTGTTTTGCGTTTTAAATTATTGCAGCAACAGAAAAGCATTTGTAAAATTGATTTTATATTTAATTATATTTTTCAATTAAGTGTACAAATAAATATTCAACAATGCTATCCTTTGACAGGAAATTTAAGTAAAATGTTAAATTTTAAAACCGTGACACATGAATTTCTTTATATTCATATTTTGTTGTCTGAGATCATTAAAAATGGGGATTGACGGGACAAATTTTTTTAAAGTGGGTTCCTACAGTAATTTCTATTAAAACTTATCCTGAAACCTGCTTTGAAAAGATCTGGCTGCATTTATAATACCTAATTTACATTTATTTCTAAGCATCAGAAGACTTCAAATCTTTCGTTAAGTTCGAAAATTTCATATTTCTTAGATGCAAATTCGATTTCACAAATGATGTAATTGCATCGAATCGAATCGAACTTTTAATTAATAATTGTTAGGGAATTTGGCTGGTGGGACAATCCGGAGAAAAATAAATCTGATTACACTTAAGGGATTAATCATTTTTTCCAAACGTAAGATCAGTATCTAGATTAAAGACAAAGAGTGCGTTTGTATGTGACAAGCTGTAAGGTTCTCGGATCCACTCTTAGAGATGTGGGAGAAAGGAAAGGAAGACTAGCCATGTTTACAATAAGTTAATTTATTGTAACTCAATCAACAACACAAGTTCAAACAATCCAAACTAAGAGATGCGCCCAATTGAAGCAATACGTAGATAAATAACGAGGTGCGCGAAGTATGAGAAGACTTTAAATACCAATACACTTAATTCAGATTCGAATGCACTATCTTCCAAGCTATCTAATCTCTATTTAATCTCTAGTGACCAATTGTCACTTTAATTATTACAATCATCAAATATCTGCGCTACACTATAAATTTAATTCATCACTGATTCGCTAGCAATCTATCCTATCTCTTTAGCTTGGAAGCTTAGACTACATATAGTAGACCTAATTTACATAATCACGTTCTCTTCTTTAGAGGGTGCGTTGCAAATAAAATAGTTTTACAGGACCAAAGATTTCCCAAGAGGACTTGTTAATCAGAAGGATGCGGATAGACTCGTCACAAGGCTATACAGTTAATTCAAAAGCTTTTGCTACAGATTTTTCTTAAGTATTTTTTAATTAAAATATCGTCTTTGCCAAACGAATATCTGCTATGTGCAATTTTTGGAGATTTCAACATTTTAACTGTTAGGATTAGCATGCTAACGAAATTTTCATATAAAAAAGACTTCTATGTGACTCTATTATACAGTGTTAGTATTCTACAATAACTGCGGTTGTGCTTAAAAAAATATGTTTTTTGCATCAACCAAAATATTGTTTAATAAAAATATCTCGAAATCTCAAATCTCGAAGCTATACTTTTTGCAGATAGCAGATATTGGTTTGACGATACAATGAACTTTATCTTAAAGCAAAGTATTTTTATAATGCAACAAGATTAATTTCAGTTCATCATAATCAAATCTTTATTTAGATTGTGTTTTCTTCTTTGGTTCCAAAATCTACTGCATAAAATCAATGTTTAATGTTAATTTAAAGCTTTTATTCGTTTCAAAATACGTAGATTACAAAAGAGCAGAAAGCATCTGGAGCTATTAATATAATTTTATAATTAAAAAATTAAATAAATGTTCATGTACAGTCTTATGTATCTCGAATTGATTACGGCCTTTATTTGATTTTAATCGATAGCATGTACATTCGTATCATTACACAAATTCATGAGAACAATTTTGAATCTCTGAATGTCGAGTGGAATAATACGTATCACTATTCACGTCAAAGCTCAACGAGGTGATATTTTGGGTGCCGTCCTCATCCTGATCTGATCACAGTTCAAATTTTCGAAATACTTCACCAATAGCTCTTTGTTTTATTCTTTTAGAGTAGGAATTTGGAGAGGGGAGCCAGCTTAAGTATCCATCGAGTGATTTGAACTCTATTCCAAACTGCGAGGTCCGTTGCCAATAGCCCTAATGTTTCTAAGTGCGACGTTAATAACGAATAAATCCCTGCATTATTCTGTTGCACACTGATATTAGAAATGAAGCTAAGTAAAATAAAATAAAATAAAACGAAGCTTCTCGTAAAATTAGTATTTCACTTTCTGTTAAATAATTTACAATTGAGAATTTCTATGAATAAAATCTATGTTGTGGTGGCTAAAATCACGAGTTTTAAGAATTCTCCCATGAATGTTTATTATCTTGCAAACGGTCCCAGGATGCTGTAGCAATTTTTGACACTCTTTCACTCAATCCTCTCTTATTATTATTTTTTTCATTTACAGAGTTTTACATAGATAACCTAGTAATTTTTCTCGTAAATTAACGAGTAACCAAATACGTTTGGGTCGCTAATAAAATCTAATCCCATCCAACTAAATAATTGGAAGCTATCTAAGGTAAATACAGTAGTCGTGAACATTTCACGTGGTGTGATTTTTGAAAGAAGGGTATAAATTCAAAACATGTACTCCTTATTTATTCATTATCTAATCGGGATCTCGAAATTACCAAGTCCATTCTAATGGCTTATTGTGCAGCTTTTAGTTTTAAGTTAATGAAGGAAAAAATTAGTTTTGGGTAAAGTTGTGTTTGAAAGAGAGAGAAAAAAAGATAAGTAATAAACTTTAAATCTGCTTTAAATCTGGTAATACGTAATACTCAAAAAGGCTATAAAACAGAAAAGCAACATTTTTTTCGTTAAAAGCAAGCTAAACATGAACCAAAAAGCTTAAAAATATATTATTAGATGCATTGTTTTTGCATATGTATTTATCAGCATTTGGATATTTTTGTCTCGGGATTAGGAAAATTCTCCAACTATTAAAGTTATTTTATAACTTAATTCATTAAAAAATTTTAAATTTAAAGAACAATAAAATATTGGAAGAACTTTATATATAAATACCTGAATAAAATGTGCTCTTAAAATGCGCAAAGTTTTTTTTCCCCCAATTTGGCCTTGTCTTTTTTCTGAATTTAAATATTTGTTTTTAATGCCGTATTACATTTATGCAAATCTTCGTAAATGAAACAATTACATTTCCGGTTTTTATAGGACTTGTAAAAATAAATAGGAAATTAGAAATTTTGTAGGTTTGAACTTAAAAAATTATACAACTTTTGCCTTGACAAATATTACCTCGATTTAATTTTAAACTATAATAGCTTTGATACTTAAAATAATAAAATTTGTAATTGAAATTCTTTAAGCTTTTTCTCTGAAGTTATCAGTAAATCTCAGGAAAATGATTCGATTTTAAAACAGAAATATTGCATTAAAAACATTTTAAATATTCATATATTCCATATTCAGCACTGTAAAACTTGAATGTGTTTTGTGAATCTCCCGTAGAAAATAAACTACTATTTTACTTTTTTTTCATGTAAAATATCAAATCAAATAGCACGTTATTTAAACAAAGTCTTAGTGGGAGATCGAGTTTTAAAGAACTGGAATTTTATTTCGCTGAAGATGAAGAGCATAAATAACATATAAACAATGTCCTGATATGGCGAATAGTGGAGAATAAGGTATAGGATCAGGTGATATTTCTATCATTTGACCATGATTCAGTATGATGATAGTTATCTTCAATAGCTTGTTGGGTAACTTTAGCATGTGATATTAAATAAATAAAAAAAAAAAAACTCTAGTCGAGCTGAATAACAAAATAAATTTTGCTTTACTATTGCTAAAATATATATTTTAATAATTTCTATAAATTTGTTTCTTTCAGATAATATTTTTAATTAACAAGAAACCATTTTATTTTCTAAAATTTTCATTTCAATGTATTACTTATAGATATACCTTCTACAAATGTCGCAACTTGAAGTAAACAATATGCAATCCATTGTGTGATCTAATGTTGTACAACGGGGGGTGGGACGAAATATTGCTGATTCACTTTGTAATTTGAAAGAACTGTCAAAAAACGTGGGCAGATTAAGAATATTCTGAAATCGATTTGATTGAACGGACGATATCCTCCGTTGTTTGTGATTCCAACCCTTGATTTTATTCAAAAATTGGAGAAGCCACTAAATAAACTTTTAACTTTAACCAATATAATATCATTATCTCTTTTTATTCACTAAATATTGCCCTTAATATTAATTATTAAATATTATTATATTTCTAGTATTTTTTATATATAACAACTGAATACAACTCCAATGAAATAAAGAAAGCCACGTTTTTAGATTTGATTTAAACTTTTTGCATTAGGAATAAAACCTATTAATTTCTGAATAATTCCAATTCGTAGTTTACAGAACATCCTATTTAATACTTAGTATGAACATTTAATTTCATACATTCATTCTTGAACAGCCACGTTATGCAAACATTTTGGAAATTTTGTAAAATTAATTTAAATGAAGTTTCTTTGTTAAATGAACTTACTTTTGAGTTTTTTCTTGTGGTTCTGATAACATGTCAGGAAATGCATGACGAATTTTTTACACTTATGTTCCTTTCTGTACAACAGATTTTAAAAACTTGTTAAATTGGATTAACAGAATTTATTAAGATCAAGGGGAGCGCGTGAATATTTATTACTGGATTTTCTGGATGATTTGGTTGATTGGTTACTTTTAACAAATATCACTATTGAGCAATACAAAGTCTATTGATGACGAACCTCATTATTCTGAGCCCCGTCAATGAGCTATATACGTTGATTTTTTTATTCTTACAACTTGAGCTTGGTTCAGAATTATGCGTCCCGTCACCAATAACCCTCGTGTTGTTTTAGAATGTGACATTAATAAACAATAGACCAACTGATTCACTCTCCTAATTTCCATTCCATACCACGTGAGAACTTTGAGATACCAGTTATGTTTAACGGGCTTCAAAGAGACATGATGGGTCTTCAGTGAGATTAGAACTCAAGTCCATGGACCACAGCAGTGAAGTATGCGAATGTTACTATTCGATCACCTTCGTAATTAAAATTTGGTAGGTAATGTTTTCGAGTTTCAATTAACGTCACTGATTGTCTTAGAGTATTCACTGAACATACAATTATTAACACGATATATTCTTTGAAAATGCAACTGAATTATACTTTAATGCAGATACTTGAAAAGGGAGGTACCAACTTCTGCTTTGCCCTCTATACTTGACCTTGATTTAATAGAATGTCATCAACGCCCATAATGCAATTCAATTCTGCTACAATAAATAAAAACATACTGTAACATTTATTTGCTCCAGATTGGGGGAAAAAATCAAAAAAGTATTATTCTTGAGTCTTAAATTCTTACTAATAAAGTTATATATTTTTAATATATAAAGTTAATGATTCCTTTATTTGAAATCCCACTTTGTATGCATGGCTTTATTGTATAATATTGTAAGCTTTATTGATATAAAACAATACATAAGAATTTGATAAAATTAAAAAAAAATTGAAAATAAATTTTATTTTATTGATACTTGATCTCTGTTTGTAACAAAAAGTATTTGGTGTGTGTGGGGGGGAGTTTATTATTTATCATACATTAAAATTAATTTTAACAAAAGATTTATCATTTCATTTATTTAATTTTTGTAATTTTATATGAAAAATCAAAGGAAAATATGTTTATTGTGTTAACTCCAATAAATTGATTGGAATCGACAAGTTCTGTCTAACGATTGATTTTTTAAACACATTTGCAACTTAAAAAATATATTGAGGGAAAAGAAAGAGATTAGTTACCAGATCTGTCAAAAAACAATGAGATTTCTTCAGCTATATACATACCATGGTTCAAAATTACGAGGGCCGTCGCCAAAAGCCCTCGTGTAGCTGAACAGTGCGAAGTTAATATTCACTCATTCACCTACATACATACTTCAAGTCTTTATATGCTTATATTTTTGTACAAATATGGTACTGTTGCTCTCACTAATCGTTGCTATGCTCCTTTTTGAATATTCATTTCATAGCATTAATAATTTTTATCGCATACTAGTATTTCAGAAAGCCCTGTGGCCCAGTGGTAGAGTATCACGCTTCTACGCCACAAGTCCAGGGCTCATACCCCGGGATGGGCTAGCCCGACTCAGCCTTACATCCCTTCAGTGCATTGATAAGTGAATACCAATCTTGCTTGGGAGTTAAAGACTGGGGTTTCACCTCAGACTGACCACTTGACTGAAACATTTGCTCATGCATCACAGCGCCCAAAGTCACGAAAACTGAAATGAGCACTGTAGGCCTTGGCTCTTCAATGGGCTATTAGTTATTTCATGTTGACATTAATACGTTTTCTTAGACATTCATAATGAAATTTTTGACTTTGTTCCATCATATACATACTATAATCGACAAATACTAACTGTCTCAATGTCTATAATATTTTGAACTCTTCATTTGTATCAAATATGGAAACACTTAGAAGGAGGAGAATTAAGAATACAAGATGGATAGTGTTAAAACCTGTATAAAAAAATGCTTGTTTGAGATAACTTATAATCAATAAAGAAAACGTTTAAATACAGTGACCTCTTTGTCAAAGTGAGCAATAAAATGTGCTTTTATTTTGTAGATCTGGGTCTTGATACGAAAGAAGAGGAAAAAGCACTGTTTCAAGAGTTAAGATGTATGACCAATGAGGGGGGAATTTCTTTCATTAAAATTTTACTGTTGCTCAAAAATAAACTCAAATATTGCTCAAAAATAAACAAGTGTAAAATTTTAAATTCTGCATTCAATTTTATTGAAATGCGTTTCCTAAGAGATGATAGTTTTATATGAGTAAGAATCACCTTAAGTACTTTTTGGATACGATTAAATAATAAAAATCAATATTTCTATATAACGTTGTGCATCGAAGAAAGGCATTTAAAGGTATCCAAATGCTTATAATACCATTGATTATATTAAATATTTTTCTTTCTTTACAAAAAGATTTAACTTCCACGTTATGATATACTTAATTTTTGGAAATTTTGATCTCAATACTTCATTTATTTTATTTAAATTCTATGCGTGTGTGACTTTCTATTTCAATAGAACTAACTGTTTCTAAAATTTTTTCAACATTTATGATATTATTACAATGAAACCAAGTTTAACTTTATAATTCATTTAAAAAAAATTTAGGAATTATTTGCTCATTGATGACCACACAGTGATTTTTGTCTTAGTATCCGATAAGAGTTTTATCTATAATTTTTTTGAAAAAGAAAATAATTTATGCCACTACATATTCACACAGTCTGTATATATTTAGTAAATTGATTCTGATTTCTTAACAATATTTTTATGCAACAAAAAGGCTTCTAAATGTTGCATACTATTTTCATTTTCATACATATTGTTCTCGTAACTCATTAAAAGCACAGATAAAAAAAATACCTTTTTATTTCTTTCTTTAATATTTTTTTAATTGCGAATTGATATTTTTACTAAGCATTATCAAAGAAAGCGATATATTTTTGGATTGTTTCTTAATGGACAGCATATATGTTTCAGGAATAATTCTTGTCTCAGATACATTTATATAATTAACTGATATTTAAGACTCCATTCTCAAAGGTTTCTGAAAATTTTGATTTAAAATATTGAATCAAGAAATAAAATCTAGACTGTTCTTTTCACAGACGAGTATTGATGTTAGAAGTTGCTTGTAAAACTATTCTTGAATTATAGTAAATATTAATGTTGATGTAAAGTTCGTTCATAATTTTCATTATTTTTATCATTACAAAAAAAAGTAGACATTAGTTGATTTTGTAATGAAAATATATAATTTATATGGAATTACAGTAACTCATTTTTATGACACTTAAAATGCAATAACTTGATTGCTTCAGCAGAGATTTAATAAGTCACGAGTAAGTAACTTAATTTCGTTATAGACCATGAAGTGAATCACATAAGATTCAAAAGGAGGCTTGGGAATAATATTATATGATACAGAATGTAAGTTAAGAGAATGAAGTAGCAGTTAAGGTGTTACCTTATTGTAGTTCAAAATGTTGAGGTTCATCGTTAATAATTTTTGTAAATATTTTTCAGCGTTTTATTTTTCTTTAAATAAAACTTGAGCAATATATATTAAAGTCAATAGAAGATTATTGTTCTTGTTTTTTCCAACATTATTACGTCTTATTTATAAGCTCTTAAAATGTAGAAACATTTGGACAGTTGAAATTTTTTTTTCACTATCTTATATGCTAATTTTACTGAATATTAAAAATTGGCCCATTTTTTTGACAGGTATATGGGTAAACATACTAATCAGCTCATTTAGACTGTGGGTTCGCAATGTTATCCATACATTGTTGAATAAACTTTTCTAAAGTTCATTTGCTGTCCTTTTGAATTTGTGATAAGTATGTCTTTAAGCGTCCCCGGCCTAGTTTTTTCATAATATAACAGGTCAATGATATGTTGAGATAAATTGTTGAATAGATACTTTGACCACGTTTTATTTTATTAAAATTTGAAAATGTGTTTGTTTTTTAAGTGGTATTAAAAGTACATGTAAATTAGAGTAATTCGATATCATCTGATATCCACCGTTGAAAGGGTGTAAATTTTAATCGGGCGCCTATCTAGGGATCATAGAGCCAATGACCCGTCGAACGTTTTGAATAGATGGATATTGACCTTAATGATGGGTGACTTATGCTGTCTTCGTGATAAATTAATCAGAATCTTTTCTTGGGTACTCAGAAATTAGATAAGATTTCATGCGTAAAGGAGAAAGTCTTACACGTCATTAACATGTCATAATTTAATGTCATAAACATTTTTGACTGTATGGTATGACTTGGACATGTATGATTTGGAAACATATGATCAACTATTCAGAAAGAATCATCTATTTTGCATTTTGTTTGAGGACTTAAAATTCACGCTTGCTTTGCAATGCAATGATGTAGAGAAATTTTAAAAAATATTAACTTTAATATGGCTATTTGAAAAAAAAGTCAAAATTAATATATAGTCCAGGTTATATAATTCAAAACTCAGATATATATCTCGGTTACTTCTTCGACTACAAAAATTTCTTTGGTTACATATTTCATTTTTAGTAATTTTAAGCAAACCATTTATTATGTAATGCAGTTATAGGAAGATTTTTATAGGTGTGAGTAAAAAACATTATATTAGTGAATCAATATAATTTATTACTAAGCGCAATAAGGGCTAAAATATACCTTGCAAATTATTTTTATATGAATGTAATGAATAAACTTGTGACTCTCCGTATTTCTTATTCTTACAATTCTTTAAACTTAAATATGATAGCAAATCAGTGTATTTCAATAAAACTGCTTACATTATAATTTAATATATTTATTGTGGCAGGTTCCATTTTTGTACATGTTAAAGTTTTTAAAAATTAATTTTTACATAAATTATCACAATAAATTTTCTCAATATTTTCCACATACGCTGAAAAAGCTCACATTTCTATGCAAGTCTGCATACGCATAAAATAGATCACAAACACCCACTAATTTCTTTTTAAAAATCCTTAAAGAAGAAGATTTTATACAATTGCTTCAAAATCTGCGGTGGCTTAGATAAAGTCCATAAGTCGGATGTAGTTTCTCCATCCCTGATTTAGTGTATGCACCAGTAGTTAGTGAGTTTATTATTCATTAACGTATTCAAAAGCATTTTAATACTTATTGTTAGTTTATTTTTATATTATGTTTACAAAATGTGTTGAATAGATTCTAAATTATATTTATTCAATACTCTTTGAGGGTTTCAATGCTTACTAAATTAAAGAGCTTTGGTTATTTGTGCTTTACAGTTCTAGATTTATTGCTACTATGTGTTCTATTTATGTAACTTTCTGAATTACAGCTGAATGCAGGCTTTGAATATACAGTATATAATACGTATTACTGCTTCAGATGAAAAAATGTGAAAGCTTTGAATAAAATTGTTTGGGAATCTATCTGTTACTCGAAGGTTAAATACATATAGAACTTTAATCAAATGTTAAAAAATAAATATTTCCTATTAAAGTCTACTCTCCAGTGCTCAGTATTAAAAGAATTTTCATATTATCCGGTCTCTCAAACTTACGAAAGTTTGTATATTATTCTAATTTCTCGAAAAGTACCGGAAGAATTCTAAAACTGATGTCTCCAAATTATCAGTGTAGGTTACGAAAGCATACACTTATGAATGAGTTACACATTTAGAAAGCAATGTTTTGCAAGTGCACGCGTCAGTTCTGTGTTTCCTTCATGTGTGCTCTTTTCCAACTTTCTTGATGTTTTGGGTATGTGCATGCAGCATTTGTGAAATTCGTTTCAAAAGTTTAAGGTCAAAAAGTAAAACTATCAACTCTTAGATAACGGAATGAGGAGGGCAAATAGTCGGAAAACTTGAGGCAAAACAAATATCAAGTGCATGCTCTTAGAAAGGGAAATATAACGTAATTTAATGAGTTTCGTGTGTAACTTAAAAGACAACTTAATGAGAACACATCGTAGAGAGGAGGTCTTGGGCATAGTCGTCCAAATGCCACGACAAACAAAAAGCAATAATTGCTTATTACAGCGAAGCATAAGAATACTTCAGGAACTTCATGAGGTTATCAAAACCCAAATTTCAAGGGTTACTGATTCCAAAAGGCTGCAGGAGAGCAATTCGCTTGCAAGAAAACCTGTTGTTAGCATTTTGCTCATTTCTGCACTCAGGAGTGCAATCCATGTATCCTCTAAAAACCCCCCGGAACACAGTATTACTACAGGAAACGGACCGAATGTCACTGAGACTCCTAAACTGTCTCACTTTCAGCAGGAATTTACATTGCTAAAATTGTATAACTCCAGGAGGCCATATTTTCTATTAACCTATTTTTTGTTTGATCTTGTTACCTCTCACTGAAACTTTCTTATACTGAGGAATCGTACACATGTAGGATTGTGAGCACCTAATGATTTCTGTGTTTGGTATTCCTTTCCTTTTTTTGTATTATAAACACCTATATATACATACCTAATTTACTTAAACTCTGTCCAAAACTTTGAAAGATAAGGAGCCAAAATTGAACATTCTCTTGGTTTTGAACCCTAGTGTATAACTGTGAAAGGGTTTCTCTTCAGAAATCAAGCTACCGAGAATTCGTGAAATTTCACACTTTTTGTATTTCCTAGTATTATACTTAGTTTCCAGTAATTCCGGGGAAGAAACGAAAAAGTCAGTAAATGACAAACTCTCTTCCTGATGTTATAAAGATTATCTATAACGAACTTGAGATTTCAAATGAAACTTTATCGAAGTTTTCGTTGCTTGAAGGCTTAGACCGAAGAAAACAGATGATATTAGAATAAAAACGTCCGTTTGAACGTAAGTAAATTCTTTAAGAATGTTAAAAATTAAGAAACTTTTATCATAGAAAATTTTGCTAAAGCAGAAGAGGCTTGACTATAGGAATTCGGAATCATAACTAAAAAGCACTTTTTTGCATATGCTACTAATGGTACTAGTAAAGTTTGAAAAAAATAATAAGTTGTGAGAATCATCTATGCTATGCACACATGTCATACACCTGGCTGTGTGTGATGTCCTTTAAAAGAAAAGAGTAGAACATGTGAAAAAAATGCAACGTGGAAATAGAAAATATATCTTATAAAGAAGGAAAAGATATTGATGAAAGCGAGGAGCTAATTGAAGGTTTAGACAAAGTATTATACTTCGGAATTGAAAGCGGTATAAAAAGCATAATATTCCAGCAATTATTGTTCATATTTCTCGTTATAAAATAAGAAAAATAAATATGAAAAGACTTTTCTTGTAAAGAAGACAAATGATTGTCCAATTCTTCGCACTCTGAAGAAAGCAAAGTAAATCGCCAATGTTGGTGAAAAATTATAAAACTAAATAAATAAATAAAATAAAATAAACAGACACACAAAGGTCCTTCATTATTCAACCAGGTAGACTGATCTTGTTAAAGATAATGAAGCATGAATCGTGGCCACATATCAACCATTATAAAACAATCAATCATCAATTATTATAAAACTGATTGAGGTTTTGGAAGCAATTTTTTCAACTTCAGCTGAAGCGAAATTGCTTATGTTTTCTTAAATAATACTTTAGAAATGAATAATTGATATATTTTAATTGTGAATTTTGTAGCTCAGTATATGAAAAAGTATTAATCTTTGAATGAATTAATATACTTGTTTTGTGTAATTATTATTGAAATCAATTAAAAATTACCTTTGACAAAGAAAACTCAAACCACATGTTTACTTTCTGTAAATGTATCGTTAAGAACAATCATTGATACATAGTTTTTAACGTAATTAAAACTAAACTTAACTAAATTCTTATTTGAAATTTACAGGGATGTGTGATAAAATTTCCAAAAAGAGATTTTTCTTTTTGTAAGGAATAAATTTAAAAATCAAGCTAGTTGATAAATTCTTTTTTCACTTTATTTTGATTAGCGGTATTCTTTTCTGTATCGAGTGTTCAAATATGGGAAATGGTATATTACATCACTTGGCTAAGCGTCAACCATTTCTCGTTCGATGATTGAAGTAGTCTGATTGGTGTTACGGATCCGTATTTGGAGAGTCACTGTTTAAAACTTTATTCCATTCAAGATAGTCGTGTAACAAGCTAACATATATTAAACCCAAATGAATTTCGAAGACTTTGGGAAGATTGGCTTAGGATTTGGGAAGTGAAGTACATATATACTTATCAAGGTATGGTTTGGTTATCTGACTATCATGCGCATTCTGTATTTATTACCCATGTTTCTCTAGAGAAGCATAAAGTGATTCAGTTCTTAAAATGCCTTTTTTTACTAAAGTATAACTTGTTATTGAGGCCCGATGGCTGAGGGGTAGCATATCGCGCTTCCACACTACAGGTTTGGGGTTCTATCCTCGGGCTGGGCAAAATCGACTCAGCCTTTCATCCCTTCAGTGGGTCGATAAATGAGTACCAAGCTTACTTGGGGACTAAACACTGGGGGTATCGCTTTAGACTGACCACCTGATCGGGACATCTGCTTATGCACTTCAGCGCCTAATGGTCGTGTATTCTGAGATGGGCACAGTAGGCCTTGGCCGTCATGGGTTGTAGCACCACTGAGTTTAGCTCAACACGTTATTATTTGATTATTTTTAGATACTTGTAAAATTACTGTTATTTTTCTTTGTTCAACGATAATATGAAATGATATTTAAAAGTATATAAAATAGTGCAAAGCGTAGCAAATCATTCTTTTGTTACAAAGTTCATATGAAATACGTAGGGAAACATTGTTGAATTAATCACAGAAAATGCAACATCTCGTGCCTTTCATTGCGATTCAATATAGTTGTGCTTCCCGCCCTCACCAGGAGATGCACAACGCTCCTTTCTAATAAGTATGTTTTTCTTTGAGAAGATTGCTTCTCGGCACCTGCGGCGCGTTAGGGCAGAGGTCAAATTTGAAATATTGCCGTCTTGCGTATTTATCTCGCATGCTTTTAATATTTTTATGTTTAATGTTTACCTCTGTCCTTAAGCAACATTCTATAACAGTCTAGAATAATGTTAGGAATTAAATAAAACGAATTCTGAATATTTCAAAATAAATGTAAATAATTATATTGAATGTGATTATAGTTTAAATAAAATTGGAAGTATCTAATAAGTTAATGAAACTTATGCATTCAAGCCCATTACATTACATGTTTGAGATTTCGTCAGTGACGCACACAAGGGGGGGGGTCCTAGGGGTCCGGACCCCCATAGCCCTTGATTTTTTTCCGATTGGTTATAAATCCTATGTATATATTACATAAAATTTAATTATGTATTTGATATTAATAATTAAATTTATTAACTAATGCCAATTATTTATTCAATGATTAATTTTGTACTGTTTATGTTCCCGAAAATCGACAAAATCAAAAGAATATGTTGGACGGCGTATTGGAGCATGATACCAAAATGGTGTACTTCGATCCTGGGCCCCCCCCCTGGGAAATTTTTTGTGCGCGCTACTGGATTTCGTTACTACATAGTTAAGAGCGATTTTCTGGTATTTCGGCAATCAGAACGTTAACGCATTAACAAATAATTCACCAACAGTTTCTTTTTTAAATATTAAATTATAAATTTATTTTCATTTTTAGCACCTGATCCACTTGAACTGGCCCTTGGCGATCAACAGCTTTATTTTCAGTTACCATCTAATCTCCAACAATCCCAAATACAGTCTTCACATCTTTGGGTTCACTTAAGACCAACTCGTCATACATTGCATTTAAATATGACACTTTATCAAGTTGATCGTCAACCATCTGGTCAAATAGATTTCCTTCAAGTAAGTGAATAATTTCTTTGTTTATTATGGTTTAATTTTATGAAATTTCATCAAGATTTATTTCCTAAAATTTTCATATGTCTACTTGCTCGAATAAACCCATGTAATTAAACATTGTTTCCTCCATGATCTTTGTATACAGAAAAAAAATGTTTCTTTACAAATTAATAATTCTAGCATTTATCACTTACTTCTTTTAGATATTTTCATATTTTACTGCTCATTTTTTAAAAAAAATTAATAAAAATCCTGATTTTTTTCCACTTTACGGCATTATATTACTTTTTATTATTCTGGAAAGTTATATATCACTGTGAATGAGTGCAATACACATGTCACGACTTTTCCATTCACCTCTTGCCTGTATTTACAACCATAATTTGTAGTATAAACATATGATGAAAGATGATTTTGGTACAGTTCTTTATCTAACAGAGAGAAAGTCTCATTTAGTACATAAATAATTTCCTTTTGAAAACCTCTGAATTATAAACTATTTTAAAGGAAACATATAAACATTTGCAGTAAGATACATGAGTAAATAAGTTTATCATGACTATCAAGTTTATCAAGTCATCTGATTAATGAATTTTTCATGGCAAAAAAAGTGAAGACCTACATAGATTACTACGATATTAGAAAAACCTCAGGGAGTCAGCAAATTGTGGAAATTTCGAAGTAGATGCATCTGATCCAGCAGTCAAAAAGATGCAAAATGCGTAGCTCTCCAGGACACGTCGAGTAAAATATAAGGAATGGAATGTGAGATAAGGGCCATTCGTGCCATTATTTCTGCCGGGGGAATCATTGGGGAATTTTTTTTCTTGCCTCAGAGGATATTTATAATTACATATAATGACAAGCACCATCAATGGAAGAAGTTGTGGAACACAGATCGTTTTACGATGAGCGTGGTAATTGGACTGAGGAGAAGTTTGTTCGAAAAATGAATATCAGCTTCTAGGCACGTTCATGTTGCACTTGCTGTGGCAAAGAGGGTTTTAACAAGGAAATGTGGCAAGTTTGAGGTGTGAAAGTGCAGCCAGAGTGACGTCAACACGTGTGGATTGACACATCTTCCAACAAGCGTAATGTGCCCTCGAGCCACTTCTGTCGCTGTTTTGCAACATATGCAAGATATATACCCTTGATGTTTCCATATCATTCTCATATGATAGTCTGCACTCAAATTATCCGTTAAGTATACTGCTATTGATCCCACTGCACAGGCAATTCCGTTTGCAATGGTGCAGAGATACAACGACTTAGACGATGGAGGGGCACAGAGTTGTGTTATCAGAAGAAAACACTTCTGTGTGTCCCCTGATAGTCACCATATACGAGTGCACAGTCGTGGTGATATGTTCAATCTGGATGATCCTTATCGCTCGACAATGGGGCTTCATAGTTTGAGGCACCATCGCGCACTATAATAGATTATCTCTGGTTTATATTTAGAGCATTATGACGGCCCAATGATACCTGGATGACGTCCTGCGGTCGGTGACACTTCCTTTTCTTTAGGAGGAGGAGGAGGGAGCTTTCAATGCCTTCTATAGGACCTGATAGGATATTGCACGCATTGGTCAATGTGCTCTGCAAAATGTGCAGATACTGCTTCCCTGATTTTTCACCAATCGAACATGTCGGGACAATATTAGAAGCTACTTGCATGTCCTATGGCTAATTATTGACAGAAAATGGATGGAATCTTTCTGGACATTATCCGTATTTCATTCACACTGTACTTAGACGTGATGTTGCGTTTATCATGGATCATGATTTTCTTACAGCTACTGAGCAATTCATTCAGTGTTACGAATACCATTTCAAAATAAACATCACTTATTTTTCGTTGTTGTCTCTCTCTCTGTTTGCCGAATTCTTTACTTTCTGGCCACTCTTTCTTGATGATGCATTTTTAATGTTGCTGTGTATATGTCAGAATTGTTTAAGATTTTATATACATATGTAGATTTTTACAAATAGTAAAATGTACACATAAATGTATTAAAAATTTATTTTTCTATAATTCATAAATTACACTTAAAAATTATTATCTGTTTTGGGTTAGTAATTGGTTTAAATAAATAATAAAGCTTGTATAATATCTCTGAATATGGATAAAACATTCGGTAATAAAATCAAATGATTTTATTATCGAATTTACCTACACGATTCTAAAAAAAATGAGGTAGCTTATTAATTTTTAAAAAGGGATCCTTTTGACATCGACAGTTGTAGCTAAAGCAATAAAATAAAGACATTTTTACTGTACATAATCCGCACGTAAGATACGAGCTTATTTTCCACATTTTTTTACAATAAATCACTGCATATAATTATTTGTTTGCTGATATAGGTCTTTTAAAATTTTACTAATGAAAGAATCAATGGTTGTTTTTTTTATTGACATATGTATCTATAATATAATACAATAGCGATTTATAAATATATGCATGCTTTTAATTTTCACAATCACCAAGAATTAAATCGAACTGAATTAAATTTTTTCATCCCTTTTTAAAGATGGAATAAATAGAAAAGTATGCTTCTTGTAGACGAATATTACGCATGCATGCGCATGAAATATTGTTTCTAGTCACATTTTAGAGAAGTGAGAATTCTCAAAAACTTTTGCTCTAAGAAACTTATCTGCAGATGAAAGATCAATAGAATGATTTAAAGAAGATTGTAATGAAATTTTTTTAAATATTTTCTTGATTCATTTTTTTTTTTTTTGACATGATCCTAATATCTTCTTCGCAACCGGTGAGAAAAGTTTTTGAATGTCTGGTGCTCATCAATCTTTACTTTGTTACTTGTCGCGTGTTACATTGACTGAGACTTCACGCAATAAAAGGTCACGTACCTTCTTCAAAAACGCTAAGCAGTCCATCATCGATTGGCGTTCTCGTTAAGCGCACGCCATCTCTTCCATAACACGGTGTGCTACCGTTCTAACGGATACTCTTATATCGGGGACCGTCCGCACAAAATTTGCTTGAGTTTTCACGTAGGTTCTAATCTAAATCGTCTTTGTCCATTATTTCTGCAACAAATTTTTTTTCGTTATTTGTAAGATTGCTGTTCATATCTCACTGCATCATTATTTCAATACCAATCACCAGAGAAATGTAATAGTGCTTAGGAAATAATACTATAAGAAAAAAACCTGCAAGTCATAGTTATGTTAATAATGTATTGAATGAAATACCTCTCATGTTGATATCAATTTTAATGTCACAAAATAAATTATAAATGACGCTACTTTTTTATTTTCTGCAGAAAACTTTACAGAATCGAGAGAAACTTGATATATGTACAGTAGTTTCGATAAAAAAGTAGATGTTACTGTGTTTAAAGAAAGCTTTTAAAATTTTGGTTCCATATACTTACGATATTTTAGAGATGTATGATAACAAAATTAGTTTAAATAACTTAAGGATTTTTGAAATATCTGAAAAAAAATTATTTAAAACTTCTGAAAGTATATTACTAATATTGTAAAATGATATTTATGTCTTGAAATATTTGCACTTCTTCATTCTTTTCATCCTTATATTAAAAAATAGCAACTATACTTTTTAAAAAATGTAAATCTGAATACTATTATCAAAAATTGTAAACTTATCTTTATTTTCCAGAGTATATTGAAAGCCCATGAATAATAATATTTGCAAAAAGAAAAAATATATATTTCCTTATTATCAGGAAGTAAATCACTACGCAGCAAATGGATAACATTACATTTGTCAAATCTGCAATATTCAAACTGCATTAAATGTTAAATAAAGTTTAGATAAGATTCATTCTTTTGAGTCAGAAATTGAATAAAATACATAGAATTAAAACTATAAATTAAACTTTATCATCTCTGAAAGCGAAA
This sequence comes from Trichonephila inaurata madagascariensis, assembly GCA_019973955.1. Classification (NCBI taxonomy): domain Eukaryota; kingdom Metazoa; phylum Arthropoda; class Arachnida; order Araneae; family Nephilidae; genus Trichonephila; species Trichonephila inaurata. The sequence continues at coordinate 236,766 of BMAV01019296.1, forward strand.
TGGAGAAAGTGTGGTCACTTAAATAATAATCTATATGTCAGTTACTATTACGACAGATCAATGCTTATAACAAAATAACTTTTTTGCGGAAAATCGTTTTAAAAAATGCAAATATTCTATTTATTTCTCAATTTGTTATCGAAAATTTTAAGCCTGAAAAAATAGTTTCAACCTTATTTATCGTATCTTCGGTTGTTAAATAATAAAAGACGTAATTTTTTATTGAGATTCAATTTTACTAAATTAATATTGAATTAAAGTGGATGTTTTTTGTGCGTAATACCAAAAATGTTTTGATAATATATCCATTGTGTTGCTTTTTACATGATTTTTTTATATCAAGTTTACGGAAGTGAGCCATGGTTATTCTTTCAAATTTGTGAAAACTATATTTCGTAATATACGTCAACTGAACTTTCTGATTAGCACTATTAATATAGCATATTTTTTTATTGTATATGCAGTTGAAAGTTATTTTCAACATCTTCTAATGTAATGAAATCAATATTATCAGAACTACTGTTGTAGAGAATGCAACTCATTCTAAATAAAATTTGATCTCAGAGTTTTTCGCTATAGTTTTTATTCTTCTATAAGCAAGATTTTTTTAAAATTAAAAATATGCGGTAGTAAAATATATGAATCTTAACAGTATAACATTATATTATTTTCAAAATCGGCTTAGAAAATGTAACGCTATTTAAATGTATTGATTCAAATACTTGCCAGGATAATGATTTGAGCTTATGACAAATTCTATTTTATTTCGAAACAAAGACTAAGACCAGGAACTCTTGTAGATTTCTGTCTCGAAGAAGAAAGCGAAGCAATATTTGAAATCTCCCTCAAATGAGTACAAATGTACTCCTGTCTCTTTCAGACATACAGACTCCATCGCAGACACGCGTGCCTTGGTAACTACATTTCTTGCCTATTGACACACCGCCAACGTTCAGCTAGCTCTTTAGTCCTTTTTTTCCATAAGAAAGTTTTCGTTAGACAGTCTTTAATGATTTCATTCGTTACGACAGAAATACGTATTTTTAGAACACAAATTGCCTCTAGTTTTTCGATAACTCAAGTATTGCGAAGTAGCGCTCTTCCTAGTGGGAATCATTTGCTATCCCTTGAGGACGTCGACCCTGTCTTCAAGAGAATTGGAAACGGTAAAATAAAATTATTCGATTGTAAAAATTTGAATGTTCTCAATAATCATTTTAAGACTTGGCTTTTTCCGCTGTCATATTCATTCAATTGTTTATTAAGTTAAATCAGGCAATAGCTTCAATTTTTCTGCAGTTTTATTTCCAAAATTTTTAAATTATTCAATGAATTTTTTTAAAAAAATTAAGTTACGCACTGTAAAAATTATTTTAAATTAAAATCTAACTGGAAAACTGTCATATATTTCCAAAATTAGCCACATTAATTTATCATCATTATTGGAAATACATTACTAAATTGAATATCTATATTTTGACTTACATATTGAAATGTAATTAAGATGTGAGCATTTGGCTATGATTTTAATATTTCAATGGTAACTTTTTCAGGTAAAAAGAAAAAACCTAGAGAAAAAGAATAAACATGGTCATTGGGTTGTTTTTGACGTTAAGAAGACATTAAATCACTGGTTGAAACATCCATCGGAAAATCATGGATTTGTTCTTCACGCAGTTGGTGCTGATATTTCGGATCTCCTTGGATTATCAGAAGAAAACGGAGAAAATAAGGTACGCTATTTTCCTTTCTTTATGCTTTTTTATTATTTTTTGCTATCAATTTCTCTAGGAATTTTTCTTGCTATCTTCCAGAATATTAGGCTTATGTAAATGCATAGAAAGGTTTGAGCCGAAGTATAAATAAAATTAGATCTATTATTAAATTTGATAACAGGAAACTGTTGTTTGAAAAATATAATTAGTTTTGAGAATTGAGGAAAGCTAGCTATTTACATGTGCTTAGGCGTGATGCAAATGAATTTTTTTATAACAGTATTAATACCTTTTAAACTACTGTTTCGATTAAATTATGTAATAAATAAGCTAAGATAATGTTTTCTTTACATGCCTGAAAAATGTTGTACGAAGGTGGTCTGAAAAGTTTCCGACCTAACAAAGATACAAGACATTTTTTCTGAAATTTTTTTTAAATTTTCCAACATAGTCTAATCGTAACTCTACACACTTCTCCCAGCAATGCTCCTATCTCTGTAGCCCGTCCAAATAGTACTCGGCGTTTTTCTCTGCAAAATAATTGTTTACGAAGGCTATTCCTCTTCATTTGATGAAAATCTTTGTCCTCCGAGCACAGTTTTTAGATGAGGTAACACAAAGAAGTCGCTTAGGGATAGATCTGGTGAGTAAGGTAGATGGCCAAGCAGTTCAAACCATAATTCGTGGATTTTCACCATGGCAACCACTGAGGGGCGAGACGGTGTGTTGTCTTAGTGAAACAGGATTTTCTTTTTCTGCAAATGTGGCCGTTTTTCCGCAAGCTCTACATTCAGCTTGTCAAGTAATGATGCTTAGTATGCTCATGTAATGGTTTTTCTTTTTTGAAGAAAATCGATTAAAATTAATCCATGACTATCCTAAAAAACAGTCGCCATCACTTTCCCAGTCGAAAAAACAGTTTTTGCTTTTCTTGGAGCCGGTTCTTCCTTTGCAGTCCACTGTTTGGACTATATTTTTGTTTCGGGCGTATAATGGTGTGTCCAAGTTTTATCTACAGTAAATAATCGGTGCCAAAACTCGGATTTATTGCGCCTAAACTGCACCAACAGATTGGTGGAAATGTTCATTCGAACACGTTTTTGGTCTAACAAGAGCAAATGCGGTACCCAACGCGCGAACAGCTTTCTCATGCCTAAATGCTGATTTAATAGGTGACAAACACGTTCTTTTGACATGTTCATAACCTCTGGTACCTCTCTCACTTTAATTCGGTGGTCATCTAGAATCTTTTGGTGAACTTTGGCGATATTTTCGTCGGTAGTTGCAGTATTTCGACGTTCCAAACCTTCATCGTCTCCCAAGCTTTTACGGCCACGTTTAAATTCAGCCGCCCAAACTTTCACTGTCGGATGGTGCAGAGTCCCCATACACAGAATCCAATTCATCTTTGATTTGCGTAGGCTTATAGCTTTTCAAAAATAAATATTTAATGACAGCTCGTTACTCGATTTTGTCCACTTTCACAAAAATACTCACCTCAACTCACTCAAACGACTGCTACATAACAACTGCGCGTCCAAAATGGTTGAAACTTTGGTGAGTAACTGTCAACAGATGAACAACGAAATTCACTAGCTTTTATTGACAAGGTCTGCCATCTTCAGGTCGGAAACTTTTCAGACCACCCTCATATATAGAATCATGAAAAGAATGTGAAAAATGGTCTCTCACACATTCTCTCGATTTAGTCAAGTAATTTAATCTGTTATTTGTTTATATATATATATATATATTTGATAAAAAATTAATGTTCTCGCAATGTAATATTTCAATATTTATTTGCTCCAATTTTCTGAGTTTTGATTATTTTTTCAGAAGCCTTTTATTGAAACTAAAGTAGAGAAGCAGAAACACAGAAGAACCAAACGTATGATCGGTCTTAATTGCGAAGAAAATGCTGATGAAGTGAGATGTTGTAGATATCCTTTAACAGTCGATTTCGAAGAGTTTGGCTGGGATTGGATAATTGCTCCGAAGCGATACGAGGCAAATTACTGCAGCGGCGAGTGTCCTTACGTGTTTCTCCAAAAGTACCCCCATACGCATCTCGTTCAGCAAGCGAATCCACAAGGGTCTGCGGGTCCATGCTGTGCACCAAGGAAAATGTCCTCGATATCCATGCTATATTTCGACTCAGAATTTAATATAATCTATGGCATGCTGCCTGGAATGGTAGTAGATCGTTGTGGATGCTCGTAGTAAAAAATGTCAATAGCATTGTTTGGCAAATGTCTTTCGAAAGACTCGGATGTCTGTTCACTCTGTGATCTCTGTCGCACACGAAAAACTGCTATATGGGAAACTTGATCGTTAGTTGGCTCCATATCAGTTCTACACGCAACTTCGTAGTGCTGCGCTGTATCGTCGTGGATGGATAATATAGTTGCAGTAGAAATGAGAATAGTTTGAGAAAAGCGCCTTTAACATCTTGATTTCGCATTGAAATCAATCAACATTTGTGCGTTGTTGTTTCAAGAAGAATGTGGAGTAAAGAGTTGTACTCTACGTTTATCGTACGGTACTAAGTTTCAACCTTGTTAATGTTTGTATGTAGAACTGGAGGTTTCCATTCAGTTACGTGTGCGAGTTATTTATTTTTATGTTATTTCATTAGACATTTTTCTTATGACGTTCTACGTGAAAGTAAGAGAACGTTTTTCGACGAGGTTCAACGCCACAGAACAAATATTGAGTATATCTGACTTTTTTTTTAGAGCAAATTTGTCTTTTTAAGTTTTGAAAAAATTTAAATTTTGTAAACATGACTATTTTAATATTTAAATACGTAAATTTCCATGATATTATTTGAAGTTTATATTAAAAATGAATGTTTTATTTTTAAATCGTACAAATATATATATTCTGTTTTTTTCAAATGTAAATCTTCAAATGGCTGCAAATACATTACCTACATTATTACACATTAAGTACTACACTCTTTTTATTTGTTAATTCCTTTGTATTTATTTTTGCATAATTGAAATCAATACAAAATGGCTACTGAAAATATATCATTTCATTAAATGAAAGATCTTAAAGTGATAAACATTGCCTTGATAAAGCTTCAACACTGCCATGCTTACAAGGCGCTCACCGTGTATTTGCTACTAATGCTTTATGTAAAAATTCTCTCCGTAGTGATGCTCAAATTTTAATTTGGAAATGGAGAGGTTAAGTGCCAGTTTTGAAGTTCAAGACATTTGAATACTTTTTCCGTTGTCTAAATGCTTAAAACTCATCAAGATTTAGTGAGATACGATGTTTTAGTTGAAAAACTCTTTACAACATTCCATTCCAGTTTCGGTTACTTTCACTTAGTACGTTTCAAATAACCCAGTCTTGAGTTACTGGTGAAAAGAGCTTTTTATCTGCAATGTTCATTTTTCAGTGTTAAATGATATACTGGCTAGAATGAATTGAACATTTAAAAGAGTAGATTTAAAGCATTTACTCTCCGAGTTTAGGTTTTAGTACTTTTGACTAAGTTGGCTATATTGTGGTGTTCGAGAGCAGGGTATTTGTGAAGTTTATATTTGTATTCAGATATATAAATGATATGATAGCCTTTCGTGCATTTCCGAATTAATATGTGTCAATACTCATGCACGAAATTCTAAGTTTTGTAAGTCGGCTGTAGATTATAATACAAGCTTATACGTCACGAACTTAAACAAAAAATAATTTATTCATTTCGATAGACTTTTAATATTTTTTCTTAGATATATTTATTTAAAACTAGTTCAGGTGTATATTTGGCGTAGTTTTTGTACTCATGCGTACGACCACAAATGAATTTCGATGTAAATTTATACAAACACTTCAAATTGTACGTGCGTAAATTCAGCGAGAAAACTTTGGCTCAGAAACAGGAAATTTTTTTTTTTTTTAGAACAATTGATAGTGGCTTGAAAATTCTCTCATTAACGACAGGTTGAAAAAGTTGCAAGCAATTCCATAAGATTTGTTTCCATGTACCAGTCAGTTTATTCTTTTTTCTAGGGAGTGAAGTTTTTAACTGTTTGCCACCGAATTCGTAAGCTCTCAAAGCTATTGTCCTTTATGCTTTCCATTTTGTCTTTCTTTTAAGCTCTTGTATGCGTCATTGTTTTTCTTTATTGCCATTTTACCTATACATAAGCTGTATTGTAATGAAGTGCATCCATTTTTATGAAATTACTCTTGAATCATTTAAATGTTATTTACAACTGAAATTGATAAAATAAATTATGAAAGAGAAACATGGTGTACGCACAAAGTATTTTCATTGGCATTGTAAAATTTCATAGGAGCTTGTTATGTTGATGGCTTATTCAGGTGATAATAAATTTTTAGTTTTATATATTTGTGTCATTATTTATTCCTAAAAGAACATCCTAATGAAATGAGAAATAAAGCATATACGGTTCGAAATTGGAAAACGTATACAGAATTTCCATCATACATTAAATTATTGCGTGATAATCTACAGATGTTGAATCTTGAATAAAATTTACTTTCCTAACTGGGCTTTATCAAATGCATAATATTAATTTAAAATAGACTAGAATGGTATTTAAGAGAATGAAATATTTCTATTAAGAAAGGATTTATAGAGGGATTACAATTATTGACATTTTTAATTATTTTAAGAGATAATGATTTAAATTATATTTTTCAAAGCCATTTAAATTGAGGTCAATATCAATACTTTTCTCTAATTTTTTTTAATTAAAGCTAAATGGAGCAGAATACAGAGGGGATTTTTCCAAATGCGAATTTCTTGAACAGTCATTACTGTCAATCTATCTGAAAATATACTAAAAACATGGGAAAAATTCAAAATAAAGAGGAAAACTGAAAAACACTTAAAAACATATGTACTAAAATATGTAGTTCAGTTATCAATCAGTACATAACATGAAAATTTTAGTGTTTCAATTCCTGGTTGTGAAAGCGTTGTTAATAAATGAAGTGGAAGAAGGAAATAAATATATTAGCTTACTGACCAAAAAAAAAAAAAAAAAAAACCCAAAAAATTATTTTAATAGAAAAAAAAAAAAAAAAAAAACTACGTATTTTTAGAATTGAATAGCTTTTAAAAGAAGACATGAAAATTGCTTAGTATTCGTTTTAGAGCAATAATCGAAAATATTTTTATTTGAAACACAAGAATTCTAAAGAAAAAATAAATATTTATGCGATATATTTGAGCTTTAATGAAAAGTAAATATTTTTCCTTCGAAGTATAAGGTTTTTGTACATAAAATAGTCGTTTTGATTCTGGGGTGAGTGAGTGAATATTAACGTCACACTGTTCAGCTACTCGAGGGGTTTTGGCGGAGGACTTCGTAATTTTGAATCACGATCAAGTAACGAGGATGACTCCTGAGCTGTCACCCTTCTCTCTCCTAACTACCACACCACACCAACGGGAGGACATATGAGCTCTCGACAAATTTAACGCACATCGCTCCCCTACAAGACAGGTATTTAGCGGTACTCGGCTCGAACTCATGACACATTTGCCACGAATGAGTTATCTTGACTACTAGGCTACCATGGCAAAGTTTTGGTTCTGGATATCAAATGCAAAGACTCCGAATTCGATGGTCCTTTTTATGTGAGAGAATGCACAAGAATGGATAAGGAAAAAATCTCTAATCAGTAGAAGTAGCTATTGGAGCTTCATTGACCGAGTAGCTTTTTAATTGGTAGTAATTCAGTGGCAAGTCTGAATAGTGGTTTTGTAGCAAGCTTAATTTAGATGGGCTTTATGTTAGAGATTTCTAAAATAGGTGTGCTGTAGTATGATGTTTACTGAAACAGCTTGAGGACAGAGAGAAATGTAAATAAATTTTAAAGACACTGAACTTTAATTGATAAACATTAGCTCGATGACAAAAAAAAAAATACACCTAATCGCATACTATTTATATTAAACGACTTAGAAAAATCTAACGATCGGTACTTAAGGAAAACATCACTAGAATAATTGGAATAAAATTGGCCATACATATGAATGGATATGCAGAGATTTCAACTGAAAATGGTTTAATTAGTATTTAAAAATCATGCTACCATTCTTACGTCAGGAATTGTTAAGTAGATATGTTTTTTTGTTTTTTTTTTGATATCTTAAAGGAAAATTATTGCTATTTTTTAAAAAAATATTTCACGATACAACTTTAATAGAAAATTTAAAAACACTTCTTTTATTATATAACCTGAAATATTTCATTAAAAAAAGGAGGTCGAATCATGAAGAACTTATCTACTGGAAAATCTTCAAGAAATAAAGCTCTGAAAAACATACATAAAGAGAAAATTTAGAAGTATTTACAAGAAAATACTTTACTGATGCAGCGCTTATTAAATGATAATTAAGTCAATGCTTATATTGATGCATTGCTTAGAAATGAACGGGAAATACTTTTTTTAGTTATTAAAATACTGAAAAAAAACTGTTGTGTTCATATGTACATATATGAAATCTCTTTCGAATCTAAAATGATGACTAATGTGATAAATGCTTTTTTGATGGAGGAGAAAAGTAATTAGAAGTATTGGGGATGGAGAGCGCCAATGGTCTGTTGAACAGATCTAATAAGAAATTTAACCAAATTATTGCGTATATACATGTAATAGACAGGAAGAGTACAGTTTATTCAGTAGTTGGAATTTTCCTTTCACGAAAACAAATATGTCAGAGGTGATATAAAAGAAACGGAACAGTTGTCAAATGGGCATTGTTACTAAAGAAAGAGGAGAGACATGAATACTGAGGCAATTAAATCATCTATCGATGCTAGCATAAATAAAAATAATGCTCGAGTCTTCTCTGAAAATAATTTGGCCGACAGAGTGTAACAAATCACTTGTAAATCTCAAAAAAGTTGAATTTTTCTGAATTACAAATATTTGACCCTATTAGTTTTTGTTATTATAAGTTGGTTGATAAATTCTTGCCCACAAATCACATGTGTAAGTGTATTAGCTCGCATTGATTAAAATGGAGTCTCAAAGTTCGTAATTTAAACAGAAAAATGGGAATGTAAGCTACCATAGACATTTTTATATATAACGTCCTTTATATATTTTTTAAAGAATGAGCGTTCATATGCACTTTACAAAACTCTGGTATATTTGTAAATAACTTCAAACAATTAGATAGGTTTTTAAGTTAATGCTGTAAGTTTATTACATATATTTAGGGGATCAAAACTCTTTGCATCAAAAATATTGATGACTTTCATAATTTTATAGCTTTATTTAAAGGATTGAATGCTTCCCTTATAAATATTTTCTTCGTCCTGGTAAAAATAGTCATTGAAGTTCATTTCATAGATAACATTCAATCGGTTTTGTAACCGTTAAGTGATTGTATGAATTACTCTTACTTTAGAGAAAATAAGAGTATAACCACTCTTCAATCATATTATTACCACATTCCTTATAACCTAGTTTTTATTATAATTATCGTGAGTTCTCAAACAAAACTGATACCAAATACCAAGTAAAAAATAAGATCGCATAGTTCATGCAATGATTATTGAGTTGTAAATACTTTGTAATTTTTTTTATACTTCAAAATCTACAATTTTAATTGTTCATCACCATTTAAAACAGACTAGAGAAATTTATTATAATTTCAGGATTGATTAAACAGCTCAATTTTTTTTGTTAATAAAACTGAAATCCTAATTGAAAGAATTCTACTGTCATAAGTTTTCAAAATAATTAAATAAATAAAATAAAATAAGGCATTAACTGCTATTTTAGTGCAATTGAGTCACACATAATTACATTTTATAGATAATTTGTTTACCAAACACTAACGATTTATTTTTTTACCAACTTTCTTAAATTGGCACTTACGTACGCACGCACACACACAAGCTAAATTTCTAAAAATAACAGCTCATCATAAGATACTCTTCTTGGAAGCTACTTAAGCAATCTTTTTGTCCTCTTAGAATCTGAAAATAGAGCATGATTGGCTAAAATTGTCTGAAGTATCTTTCCTTGGAAATTTTTTCACAGAATAAAACAATCAAGATATAACGACAAACATGATAACCACTGTTAAATTCTTGCAGTAATATATGTATGTAGCTTAATTGATTTTTATCATTATAGTTATCACCACTCGTACACTGTACCAAGTTCACTGATTATAAAGTTATTTTTGATTTCATTCCCTATTTTTTGCTAGTTCTTTATTCAAATTGATGGTATAGTCTCAGTTGAATAAACGTAAAGAATTAGATGTTTAATTTGATCAAAATTCATAACATTAAACAAAGGAGAATATTGAATACATAAAACTTAAGTAGATAGGAAATCCTCACTTAAAATATTGAGAGTACTTACAGTATGATACACGTCATTTTTCTTTAGAAACACAATCTTCATTATGAGCTTTGAATGTCAAATAACTGTAGTTGAAAGTTAAGAGATTCTCGCCAGTTGACAACTTGCAGTGCAGTTTCCTCTCCTTTCCTTATGTGATATTATTCTATATATAAAATAAAAATGAATTATATTACATGCCTGTTCTTGCTATAGTTTACAGAACGTAGAAATTTTTATGTTTAAGTATTTATAGATTGAAAAGCATTTGAAGAAATCAATTTCAAAGAGTAAACTTTTGTACTAATTAGTTTTTTTATCCTGGTTAATTTTTTTAAAAATATTAATCATTCTAATTTTTTTGTAACGAAATTTTTCCCTCCTCTCATATTTTTCATTTCATTGATGTAAGGATTTCCTTTATAAGCCATATTTAAATTCAATTTTTAAAAAATTATAATGTCAGTAATTTGCCATTTTGATACATTCCTATACATTGAGAAAAAATGTTATCTAATATTTTAGGAATGTACTTAATATTGATAAATAAGTTTGTTCCGGGAAAACAAATTATTTGGCGAATATCATATGTATAAAACTTAAAAGACACCAGAATTTTTTTATCTTCGAAGTAAATCAATCTATATTTGAAAGGCGTGAGTTTCACTTTTTTCATAAGACCAAAATATTTTTCAAAAACATTAGTATTGGTGTAATGCAGTTGGTACATTGAGTTGATGCGGTATGTTTACGAACGAAGAGTTTTAAATTAGGTGAAGGTACTATATTATATGAGTATTTTGAAAATTTTCAAATTCCATACCTCAGCCACTGCTAAAAGCTTTGCATTTTCTTAACAATATCAGTCTTAATATGAAAAACAAGTATTTGAGATATCCAAAATAAATCTCAGAGGTTTCACATATTTTGCTCCACTGTATAATATTTTCTATTAATATAGAACTCTTATAATGTCTCAGAAATTTAAAACATATAAAACAAGGATTTCTCTCGTTTAATATTACTATACGCATTGAAAGTAAAGGTATTTCTAAAAGAAGAAAAACTCTCCAATAATTTGTATGCTTTGTTTTTCAATCGAAACCTCATTTAAGTTCTTCATAAATTTAACAGCTAATTCTTTCCTGAATTTTGTAAAAGGAGTTGCTTATTTGTCGGTAGTTTCAAATGAAGTACTACAAAAAAGAATGTACTCGGAAATGAATTCATTGTACTTTTCCACAATATTCTGGTGCTTTTTTGCCGCAATAAACTATTAAATTTCAAAATAAGTTTGAAGCCATATTTTTACATGATTAATGAATCAAGCATTTGCATGAACTCAATCGAACACTTGAGAGAACTCATTTTTAACGTAACGCTCTAATTATAGTATTTCACATATCACATTCACCTCATTTATTTTCAAGAGAGAAGAAATAGAAAGTGGACAAAGGTTGAGACGACTCTTGTTTTAATGATTCAAAATTTCTTGCTTTAATTGATTAATGATTCTGATATGATAATTAAGAGATAAATTTAAGACGAAAAATTTTTGTTCCACATTTTGTACACACACACACACACATATATATATATATATAAATGAAGCATTAAA
>BMAV01019296.1:248547-301821 GCA_019973955.1 Trichonephila inaurata madagascariensis
GTGATCATCATTATATAAATTTAATTTTAAAAAATTTTGTTCCACATTTTGTACACACACACACATATATATATATAAATGAAGCATTAAAAATTAAACTCTTATTTCTCCCGTATTATATATATATATATATATATATAACACGTGAGGAATAAGAGTTTAATTTTTAATGCTTCATTATATTGATTCAGTTTGTATACAATACATTTTACATATTATAATTTTCTTTAAAATCCTCATTACTAATGATGTATTTACAGCCCCTGAATAGACTTTTCCTTTCAAGATGATAATTTTAACACCAAGAAAACCTTATCCAAATGTATTCATATTATTAAAAAATGAACTGTTTATTCATTGCGTCGCTATCAAAGCCTTTATAACCATTATTAATATAGTCACTGATAAGTTATAGAAACAAATAAAAGGGAGGAGAAACAGTTGTATAGATTTTAAGACAAATATTTTAAAATTCACGTTTTACAAACATTTTCATCTAATATTTAAACCATGTTATTGAAAATAATAAGTCCATACCAAAGTCCATACAGGGATTTGATAGTCATACACAATAGACTAAACAATCGAATTGAAATGCACTTTTCCTTACTTTTTAGTTTTCTCTTCTGCTTTGAAAAATAAGTTTATTTTATTAAAAAATACACATAAATGGGAATTTAGTTTTTCAGAGATAATGAACAAAATCTTTCTAACATCTGCTAAAAAGTATTCTTTAAAAATTATATTTAAATAAATTTATTGTCTACTCATGTGTTTACAAACAGTATGTGATTATAATGTAACTACTGATCTTTTATACTTATCCGAAAAGGATAAAAAACAATAAAGATATGGTTTAACATTTCATTGTTTAATTGAAGAGATTCATTTATAAAATAAGATGATGAATTCAATAATTTAATTTTAAAAAAAAACTACATTGTCAGAACAGACTTTTTATCATTTTGAACGGTGTTTTACTTTAAGTTTGTGCTTTTTTCACTTTTTGACTTGTTTTTCACTCAGTTTTTATCAGTGATAAATCTTTATTATATTTAAAAGTTCTCTTTATTACTTTACTTATCAGGATGATTCTTTTTGAAATTCATACTCTTTCTTGTAAATTAGGAATATTTTTTCAAGTCTATAAATCAATTTGCTTTTATGTTAAAAGTTAATGCTATGAAACAATTTATTATAGAGTAAGAAGATGATTTATCGTCTAAAAATATTATTGTTTATTTCTGTAATTTGAATAATTTCTTAAGCTCTCTCATAAATGTACCTTGACACTTACTTTTTCAGCATTTTAAAATCAGGGTCTAAAGTTCTTGAAAGTTGTATTCCTATCTGTAAGCTATTCTATTCACTTTTTTTCCCTCGCATTGTTTTTTACATATCATTACAAAATTTGTTAAGGCTGTCTTCATCAAACGTGAAAGAGTAAATTTAACTCCGGACGTATTTTCGATACAAATAAAAGGCTTTAATCTGCATGAAAATTTACAACTCTTTAAGGCATACATCTGTTTAAATTGTTACCTTGTTTAAAAATGTGAGAAATTATTGCATTAATAAGCAAATTTTTTCTTTAGCATGCATAATAAAAATTTAACATTGTAGCATAGAAAATGAATTACGAAATATATTTTACACACGCGCACACACACAAAAAAGGATCCAATGGGATAAAAATACGAATAGTGTAATAAAATATTCTGCTCTTTATAGGATAGTGAAGTCACAATATGACATTAATGTTAAAACTCTTTTATATCTAAAAACATGCTTCGATTTCGACTCCTATTCTGTAACATTACATAGACTCAAAAATTGTTTAAGGTATGCGACAAAATAACGTCATTGATTCTCTAAGAAATTTATTATACTTATTTCTTAAGTCATAAGTAAACTTTTAGATCACTGATTAAACAGATTCTTTCAGTTCAATTTCCACTTAATTTAATTTTATCCAGGCTTCATGGAAATAACACACACACGAGATATTATCCCTACATAACAACTTTAATAAAAGCTTGATCTACTATGTGAGCCATGATTTGCTGCGAAAGTGACAATTTGCTATCTTGGGCAGAAAAGGAGGTAGGAAGAATAAACAAAATACAGTGAATGCTTTCAAGCGTGATGTTAGTGTCGCGGCGCAGGGTTTGATGTATCGAAACAGCTGGAGTCCGGGAGTTCAACCAACAGCTGTATTTTCTGGTCAGTGCTATTGTGCAGCTGTCAGAGCTACTTTTCCTCAATGCTCATGAAAGATGAGTTACTCAGTGGGAAATGCAGAAAACTTTTGGGTGCAAATTCACCCTTGAAACATCGGTCATTTCAACGAGGTTCAAGGAAATTCCCACGATCTGCTTCCGTAGTTCGGAACTCTTTATGTGGAAAAAGTTTTATTTATTTATTTGGATTTCGCTACAAGTAAATATTTATCGCCAAGGATCTCAATAATATTTTTCTGCGTTCATTTCAGAAAAATATTTTTATAAACTTTACTCTATTGCATCAATTAATCATATCTAAAAGAAAGATTTTTTTTTGTCTTTGGTATAATCTTATTTTTAGCCTTAAGAAATTTAACGTCATGTACCGCAATATTTAATATTTCACCATAATGTATAACATTACATATTTAAGGGATAAATAGTCATACATAGGGAATAGATTTATACTTTAAAGCAAATAACAGAAAAGTTTTAGATTTTTAAGCTGGCTGTATCTCAATTTCCAAGAACAGTTTTATAATAATTTTTTTTTCAATATAAACGAACTTTATTATGTGAAATAGCAGTCAATGTCATTCTTTCTCAAGATTTTATTATTCGTTTCTATCATTCTCAATTGTTTTACTGTATAGATTTATTAATTGGAGACTTCACCAACCGATAGAATGTGCTAAAGAGTACCTTTTTGAACTGACCCAAAATGAATTAGATACGAGGTAACAACAGTGATTGTTAACTCTTAACATTTAGCTTTCGAAAACAGAAATATATTTTCCGAAAAATCAATTTTATTTTTTTAAAGTAATTGATTTGAATTACAAAACTGAACTTTGAATTTTTTTATTACATTGAATATTAACTAAGAAAATTATTGAATAAAAATGAGAATAATATCAAATTACTCTTAAAACTGTATGACATAATTAAAATGTAGAAAAAGCTAAACGTTTTTTAAACAATGTGAAATTTATTTTGTTACATTGATTTTCATGAATTTTTTTTTTCAATTATGTTAACAGAACAAGTGCATCTAAATTCAATATTGAACGCTTATTTTATTGAAGAATTAAAATAGACTTTAATATATATATATATATATATATATATATATATATACGAAATCTATTTAAAATGCGAAGTCTTGAGAACTTATTATTATTATTGTTGTTTATAGTCTATTTTTCTTGTTAAATGTGCAATTTGTCCTTAATTTTGATGTGCAATAGAATTGGCTTTTGCTCTATAAATCTAAAAACTTATTCGCTCACCTTTACTTATATAAAAGTTAGCGATTTTTTTTTCATTTCATCTTTTCGTTTATTGTTATTAAATCATTTAATTCAAAAATAAAATGTAACAAGTAATATAAAAAATTTTTTTAATCAATTCCTACTTGGAAGGGAAAAATAGAAAGTATTTTATTAACGATTGAAAATTGAATAAGATATATATATATATATAGGGAGAGAGTCAACTAATAGTAGGAATTGAAAAAAGAGTATGATTTGTCTGTATTGTGTTGTAACAATGCACACCCGGTTTGGCTAGTTTGGCTGAAAAACAGATTTTCGACGCCAACTTTTGTCCTTGTTTCAACAGTTACATTGTTACAACGATAGAGACGAATCTAAGTTGGCCTCAAAAACCTGTAATTAATTTTATTAAATTTAATTAATTAATTAATACTTGAAAAAAACTGTATTAACATCAAGTGTCATCCCCTACAAGTTTAAAAAATGTATTTGAACTTGATTGGATGAATAGAAAGTATTTTATCAGCGATTAAAAACTTGAACAAGATAAATATATAAATAAATATATAGAGAGATTGAGCTAATAGAAGGAATTGAAAAATTAGCATTACGAAATATTAATTTATTTTCAAAGATCAATAATAAAAAATTAAATTACTGACAAAAGACTTCAGAAGTATGATGCTATTAGAAGAAATATACAGTAATATAAATAAAAAATTTAAATACAGAGATCGAAAATATTAAAATAAACAAGGATAAATAGTGTCTACTTTAGTGATTAGTTTTTTAAACCGAAAATACATGTATTACTTTAGGTTAATTTCAAATAAAAACACTCAATCAATGTAAATCGAAGAGGTGAAATTATCTCTCTCTCTCTCTTCACTTTAATATTACTAAATTGATTTGTACATTTTATTGAATAAATTTCTGAGATTTTAATGGTGGTGAAAGAATGTATTTGAAAATGTATTTTAAGAATAATTTTCCTTTAAACTTGAATTCGACTTTATTAAAATATTGTAATAATATCAGTGAAACTATCAGATATTTACCGAAATGAAAAGAAAGTGAATCGTAATAATTATTTTACAAATTGCTAATTCATTTGAGAATATAATGACAAATAGATCCCCAACAAACTCTTAGGGCAAGGTGGAGAGGAGGTAAAATTTCAAGTGCTATATTAAATACGAATGCAATTTAAAAAATAAGCAATCAAAAACTTTCTTACGTACTTAATATTAAAAAAAAAACTATTTAAGGATCAAGTCTTCCTTAATCCATATATATTACAATTTAATTCTTTTTGAACCTAATACAATAATGCGAAATTTTTGTCTAGTTACGATTAGAATTATTGAAGTTAATAAAGTGAACCCTGAACTTTTTGACAACTGTCATAAGTACTTAACATTGTTTAAATCCTGAAAAATTAGGAAAAAATATTTTTTTTAATAGCCAGATCAGACCAGTTACAGCAATAAGTTTTTCTTCTTCTTTCATCAATATTATTCTAGATCAGATGTATATATATTACAATGCTTCTATTGACAATTATTAACATCGTACTTCGAAGCAATTCGAGGGCATTTGGTGACAGACTTCGTAAATTCGAACCGAGGCCAAGTGACGAAGATGATACTGGAAAGGTACCCCCTTCTTCAAATTTCCTTACCATGCCAACGTGAGAATTCAGTGTACATCAGCCCTTCTACTAGGAAGATGTGAAGTGACACCAGGACTGGACAAAAACATCGCCGGACACAAGTTCACTATAACCGTTGGCTACTACAGTCATCAATGATAAAACGTATTGATTTCTCAAACAAAATAGCTGCATTTCATTGCGATAAATTTATGCCCCCACTTAATTTTTAATATTTAACTAAAATGTTTGACTGATAAGAAAAACTTTTTTTTTAAGTAAAAATATTTTTTTTTAATTGAAAAATGAAAATTTACAACAGCAGTTCGAAGCATGAAATACTATACCCTGACTTTATTCTCTTAATTCTGAAACTATGCTTTTTAGGATTCATTTCATAGTTATATATGATATCAAAGATTTCTATTTAACAATAAAATTATTTTTCCTTACAGAAAATATTAGAATGTATCTTATTTTCTGCAATGATTTCATCTCCGAGTGCGGTTATCTCATAGCGCACACACACGCAGGCTGTTTTTTGTTCAAACATAGCAAATGATGATTCAGATCAGGAACACCGACTTTAATCGTAACAGCTACCTCAAAACGATGGTTAAAAGCTTTCGCTACTGACCTCAAACTCTAATCACTAACAAGCGATGTGCCCTTGACTCGCACATTATCTTGTTAAAGTCTGTTTAGCAGAAAAGGGTAAAAGTGCTCGAAAAATCCATTCGAAAAGGTTCTATGTATTTGTCAATCGTTCTATTTTTAGAACACTCCTATCACTGATGAAACCAGGTTTATGTTACGATTTAAAATTCAAAAACGTGGTATGTTCTCTAATTTCAAAAATGTTTGCTAGTCAGATATGAGTTGCTTTAGATAAGAATGTAAGTAATGCAGCGTTTCTGATTTTATTGTGATACTACCAGCTTTTATAAAAAATACATACACTAAGGCGGAGTTCCTTCACAACTAAATTAAACTGAATGGTTTATTAACATGAACATTTTCCATAACAAATCAAAAAATATTTTCCATAATATATATAATTATTATTATTACAAAAATATAAAACTATACTTGTTAATAAGTATTAGATTTTATTTTTTATTATAGTTGTAACACTAAAAATAATCTATAAAATATAATCTCATACATCAATGAAAATAATACGATTTATTTTTATAGCACTTGCTTATAGTGGTATTCATAAATACTACAGATCTAATGGCGAATACATATGGAGATAACCTGAAGTTTAATTATCCACCAAAAAGAAGAGAAGGAAAAAAATGAATATTTCAGAGAGAGAGAGTATCGTAAGTATTTAAACGTATTAGCTGTAGACTTACATTTTTCAAATTTTGCTTTTCATATCCAATTATACAACATTTTTAATGTCATTAAAATTAATTTTGCGAATAAGGAAAAAAAATTACAACGATTATAGGGCTAAGTACATATTCTGAAGATGTATTTAATATTCGAACACCTTAAATCTTCTCGCTTAGTAAATACACACACATTCATGTGAAGAATAATTTACCTTATTGCTAATTTTCAATTTAGTCTTCGACTTCAGAAACTTATGTAAGTAATAAAACAAAACTAAACTCAATGACGCAACAGCCTTCTGTGCCCATCTCAGTTTTCGTGACTTTGAGCTCTGAGGTGCATGAGTGGATGTTCCGGTCAGGTGGTTGGTTGGTCTGACGTGGACCCCCTCCCCCAGTGCTTAGTCCTCAAGCAAGCTTGGTATTAATTACAATCAAAGTAATAGTTACAATCAATTAAAAATAGAAATTTATACAAAGCGTTTGTAGAATATATGTTGAAAATATAGATTTATAGCATTTTTCTAATTCATTTAGTGTAAGTGCTAAAAGTTTTTATTACTTCAAAAAAAATATCTTTCTTTGTTATTTTAAGTTCGGTCTCATATTACATGCACAAAAGAAATCTATAACGAATTAACTTAACAAGGGAAAATTCAGCTTAGGATATAACTTTTTTTTAAAGAAAAAATATAATTTTTTCCCCGTATAATTATAAGGGTGTCAAAAATAAGAATACAGTTATAAGAATTTTGGAATAAAGTAGTAGAAAAAAACTTAAATCTAATATCGAAGAAGAATGGATATATTTGTGTGTGTGTGTGTGAAAATATAAATAAAAACTTTTAAAAAAAACAATTTTTATTTAATAATTTTTCCTTTCATTTTTCTTCAGACCTTTAAATAGATTCTAGTCCAAATAAGCAGGAAATATACAACAGAAAAAAAAGTACTCATGTTTGTTATAAGTACGCCTTTTAAACTACTCAAAATATTTTTGAAACAAAAATATCTCGACAAAAACATTTGAACACAAAATATTTTACGGTTTATTTTCAAATTAAATCAGTCTTACATACATGTATAGGTACATTAATTACATGCATATGTAATTTTATGTATGTATACTCTTATAATATACACA
This sequence comes from Trichonephila inaurata madagascariensis, assembly GCA_019973955.1. Lineage (NCBI taxonomy): Eukaryota > Metazoa > Arthropoda > Arachnida > Araneae > Nephilidae > Trichonephila > Trichonephila inaurata. The sequence goes on from BMAV01019296.1 coordinate 256,182, forward strand.
ATTTATTAGTTATTCATTTTTAAATTCAAAAGCCATTTTATTGTACTCGATGAATATCATTCTAGCTAAAATTCTAGTCATCGAGAGAACATCTTAAGTATAACTTTATTTCAATTTAAAAATACTCCATTCACAAATTAACTCTCAACATTAATTTGTTAGTTCAATAATTTTTAACTCAAAACGAAAAAAATACATCAGGGAAGAAAAAGAAAAAAGAAATGGCCTTACATCTAATTCTCTTTTAATAATAAAAGGAGAAATTGCTAGTTTTGCATTAAATCAATTGCTATTATGCCAATTAATTGCGCAATAGTAATGCTACTTTTTTTCAATTCCTACTACTAGTTCCCTTACGCCCTACATATATATATATATATATATATATAATTATATATCTTGTTCAAATTTCCAATCGTTAGTAAAATACCTTCTATTCACCCATTCAATTTCAAATACATTTTTTTAAACTTGTAGTGGATGACACTTGAGGTGAATGCAATTTTTTTTCAAATATTAATTCATTAGTTAAATTAAAAAATGAATAAATAGTAACAAACAAAAATAATAGTCCAACTGTATAAATAGAAAGGAAAATCATTCATTGTGTCCCTATAGCGCATTGGATAGCGCGTTGGGCTTCTAATCCAACGGTCGTGGATTCGAATCCCATCTGGGATGGCCTAATTTCTGAGAATGTGATTTCTTTTTTTACTATACTATTTTATTAGAATGATTAAATTTAATGAATGAATAAATATTTACAAACAAAACACACACACACACAAATAGTCCAACACCTTATATTGAAAGTAAAATGGAAAATTACAAGGAAACTCGCTTTCACATTTTGTCACTTAATACAGTGATTCTGTCATGTGTATATACATATTTTTATATTAATTGTAACTATCTAATAAAAAGTAACTAAAATAAAAATTTTCTTTGTTGATCTAAGTAGGAATTGACTTAAATTTTTTTATATTACTTGTTATATATATTTCATGTTCGTTCTAACTTATATTTTCCAACAGCCAAGTTAATAAATATTTTGACAATCAATAAATGTGTCACCCAACTCGACTGCGATACTGATACGTACACAAATGTTTTACAATTTCTCAACAATGTTTATCATTCATAAGATGTATAAAATAAAAAGAATCGGAACGATTAGAAATTAAAATAAAATTATCAAAATATCCTGTTTTACCCATTTTATTTGAAAGTTTTGACTTGATGGTCCCGATGAGGATCCAAACTTCATCAAATATTATAGAGAGTGAGAAAAAGATGAAGATTTGGAAATGGAGCTCTTGTTTGCCTTCTTCACTGAGTGAATTTGTTACCAGGGGAAATGTTTTATCATTCACTTCTGTGTCATTGTAACTAAATAGAACAGAGGTACATGAAAAAACGTATTTTTCTTATCTTTAGGTATAAAATCAAAAGTGTGATGCTGTGTTGTCAAGCGCTTAAGAGAAAACAAATATTTCAATCGGTAAATTTCTCTATTCCTTTCATGAATTTTCGAAAAAGGAAACGTTTTTAGATTAAAGATTCAAACAAATAAATGAAGAATATGTATCTGTCAAAAAAACTTAGAGTAAATTATGATACCTGAAATGTAAATAAGTACAAAACAAATTACGATTTGAAATTAAAATGGAAAATAAGGAATTGTAAAATATAATAAATAAATTTAAGAGAAACTTATGATCATCTGATAACTTAAAATGTGTGAACAATGTAATTAAATAAGCAAATTAAACACCCTCCCCCCCAAAAAAAACAACAACTGGAAATTGTTACTTTCCTCTAATTTTGTTTAGTTTAAATATTGTAATGAAGAACTTAAAAAATTAATTTGTCATTTAAAGAAGGGGGGGGGAGATCAAAATTGATAAAAAAACATTACAAAAATAATTTGATACCCTTCCCAAGCATCACAAAAACTGATTATTAATTTAGTGAAAGATTCATCAATATATAAGTAAACAGATAATACAATAAAAAATGGGTAATTTGAATGGCAGACAGAATCAAAATATCAAAAAAATGTTGAAAAGAAACGATGTGCAAATTTGGCAGAAAAGTTTCCGTTAACGTTTTACTAAGCTGAAATTTCCACGTTAATTATATCTTAAATTTAAAAAAAATGACAAAATTTTAAAAACAATATTCATTTTAAAAAGGTTTCATTTTCTAGCAAACATTATTATCATTCTTGTATATATATATAATATTTAACTGAGAATTAAAAATTATTCTTGAATTACATGTTAATTAACAACGTTCAAATAAAAAAAATTTCACTTATACTTTAAGGTATCCGACTACGTTCGGAACCGTGATTTTGCAAAAGCGTATAAATGGATAATATTTATGATATTTAGTGTCACTTAGATTAGAAAATGTATATAAAATGGTTTTAAGAATAGTATTACAATAAAAAATTCTTTAAGTACAATATTTTGATAAAAAATGAACATATAGAATGACCCATTTTCAAAATGTTCTCCTTTTGTGCAAAATACTTTTATTATAATAATATTTTGCCTGTATATAGATCAAACCTCTGTATAGAGGCTCAACTAGAACTTTTGTTGTTGTTGTGACTAATGCCACCTGCCTGACGAAGTCAGATCGAGGCCTGCGAAATTCATCGCGGCTAAGGGCTAGAATTTTTTTTTTACGCCTGTCTTTAGCAGGCCTTAGCTTTGAGTACCATGCAGGTGACAGTACGATTTGGCTCGGTTCCACCTCAATTTAGAGGGAGAAAACCCTGGGGATGATCAGGGGCCTCCCACCTCTCTTTCCATTCCACCAACCACACGAGAGGACTTGCGGCTCGATGACTATTTAGAGTACCTCCATGCCGCAAAGGAACTATACATTTACAAGCATCCATGTCTTCTCCGGGATTCGAACCCAGTCCCTACGGCACCGTAGTCAGCATCGTTAACCACTATACCGGTTGGGCGACACTAGAACTTTTGAATTATATAACTTAGAAGTGGGTTTATCCATGTTTTACGATAACAGAGGGGAGAAATTTTAAGAAAAAAACGCCAATAATTATATATTTCAATGGGTTGTAACTCTGAAAATAATGAATTTTTTAAAACTCATATTTGAGCCTCTATACAGAGGTCTGAGCTATGTACAGGCAAAATATTATTATAATAGAAGTATTTTTCACAAGAGGAGAACATTTTGAAAAAGGTTATTGTAAGTTAATTTTTTACCGAAATATTGTATTTAAATAATTTTTTTTGTCACAATCTCCTTACAACAATTTTATACATGTATTCTAATCTAAGTGACACTAAATATCATGAAAATTATCCATTTATGCGCTTTTTTAAAATCACGGTTCCGAACGTAGTCGAATACCTTAAAAGAGACTAATTTTCACCACATACTGATTTAATGACTTACCAGACTAACCTTAATCTCTTATCACATAGAAATATTTGTCGTACAGATGGAAGAAAACTTCGAACAATAAGAGTTATCAAGGGTAATTTCATGTATGCTAAAAGGAAACATTTCAATAAAGCTCTTAAATAGAAATATTCTAAAATTAGTTCATACTAATGACTTTCACGTAAAATGGATTTTCAATACTCAGAAATAAATTCATTTTATTGAAGGAAATGGTGATTACAAAGAATGTACCTCAATTAGGTTTAACCTCTGCCTATTCCGTGCAAAAAAGCCCTTAAAATCTGTTCAGAGACATGTTTATGATTTTCGTTCTTTTTTGTTTAAAGTAATATTACTACACTCATGTCCAAAATTAAGGTAACAAACATAAAATCTGTGAAAACTGATGAACTATTCAGTGCGTTTCCACGAAGCTAACCCAGAGACAGGTTACAATGTGAGAAGGAACATAGCAACTTAACAATATAGAAAAGATTTTAATTTGGAATTAAGATAAAGGCTTTTTTAAAAAGGAGAAAATCATGAATTAGAGAAAATGCATTTAATTCGGGAAAAGTCTATCTTATATAGAGTGTGACCACTGTGAACTGCTATATGAGCCTCACAAGGAGCTGCTATATTGTTTATGAGGGTGTCAATAAGTATGTGTGGCAACAAAGCTCATTCTTCCAAAAGAGGGACTTTTACTCCCAGGGGGTTCCTGGGAGAAGAGCTAAACTGAGAAATGGCTTTTCCTATACCATTCCAAACATATTTTACAGAATTATGATCTGTATTCCTCGAGGGTCAATCCATATGGTGAATATCAGCTACTTCATGAGATTCATCAACAATGTGAGTTCTGTGTGGCTGTGCATTATTGTATTCCGAGCCCATAGCACCCAGAAAAACCTCACATAAGCATCCAGGATCTCATCCCTATAGTGCTGTAAGTTGACAGTCAACGCATCGAAAACGTACAGTGGTGTTCGGCTACCCAACATTATGCCATCACACACGAGGCTCCCTTTTCCACCAAATGTGTCAATTTTTGTTACGTTGGAGGGATGACAGTAAGCTCCAATTTCTCTCCAGGTGAAGACTCGACGAGAATCACTTTGTCTGGTACATTTCGACTCATCACTGAGAAGAACACACCTCCATTCCTGTAGTGTCCACGACTGATGTTTTCAGTTCCACAATATCCTGTCTTTCTTGCTGGATGCAGTCCAGCAGTCCAAAGGACGTACCAGACTGGACGCCGTGCTTAAAGGCTAGTCTGTGTAAGACGGCTGTAGGCTGTTTTCCTGGAAATTCTTATTTCAGACACATCAGAATGGTCACGAGCAAGCTGAGGAGCCGTTTTCCGCATATGTCATCATGCGCTTAATGCCAAATAGAGATCCTGTGCATATGTCTATGCTCTGGGTTGACCTAGGCCGACATTCCTGGTAACTGTACCACTTTTTTGGAATTGATTCCATAACTGGGAGACCACTTTCAGGCCTCTTATACCCATCTACCCACTCCCACTTCAGATTAGCATGTTTCAAGCCTACCAACGGCTCTCTATCTCAAGAAATCCTCTAAACGCTTATGAGAAGTCATTATCTCTGCAAACAGACTAACTTGTTTGTTTTAATGCAATATACCCAAAACTGAAACAAAATTCCCATATGTTTGAACGGTTTCAACCAAGTAATATTCTGCAAAAACTAACGCTAAACAACATCTTTTCCTAAACTGAAGGTTGATATTGTGCTACCTATTCTTCAAGATAAATAAAATACGAACTCCATCAGTTTTTCTTGACTCATTTTAAAATTATGACAAAAAACATGTTTGTAACTTTAATTTTGGTCATGAGTATATGTTCGACCTCTATATCTTAAGTAGCAAAAGAATATTTTTAACGAAATCATAGCAACCAAATGCAAATATAGTTTTTAAAACGGAATCATAAGACGCCATAAATTGGAACTAACAATGTTTAAATATATAATTTTTTAAAAGTACATAGTTTTTATTTTGTTTTTGAAGGCCTCAAGAATTATAGCAGACTAGAAAGATAAAGTACGCATTCAACATTCGGTTTTATGATTAGTCACAATATTTATTCAACGTTGTGCATAAATGCAAGATGAATCAAAAAACTCTCAAATTTCCCACGGCAATTATAATTGAGTGCAGTTAAATGCTCAGAATTTTGCTAATTACGTGACAAAGAAACTTTAAAAAGAATCAAAATTCTTCTTTATTCTCAGATAAGGAATGGAATAAAGTTTTCAGAGAACTTCATGTATACATATAAAATATTGCTCCATATAATGTTATTTCAGTCATGTCACTATATTTATGGAAGTGAAAAAAATGCAACATGGAAAGTAATTTGCAAGATAAAAAGATTTGTACTTTTCTGTACTGAGGCATCTTACTTCAAGAAAGCAATATTTAGAGAATAATTCAATTTTAGCATGCCTCATTTATCATCCGGCATTTTATGCAAATAAAAAGTCGGATTAAAGTGAATGAATTTTATTTATTAATTTTTTATTTAAATGGGCCTATTTACAACAAAAATTCTTCTGATTAAGCTTCTGACATTCAATTCTTTGAAACTAAGAGATAAGGAAGAAATTTGTCAACAAGCTTCATTCCTAGGATTCTTTTCCACCCCCAAGATTACAGTGTCGGAGACATCGAATGCGGAAATAGTACGCGAATATCTCAACCCGAACTCGTAATACAACAATACACCTTCGAGAACTATTGACATTAAACTACTGAAGAGAGGTATTCAAGTGACTTCAGCTACCGTATTGGCTCCTTACGGTCTGCACGTTTGACTGTCAGAATGCAGTGGAATCTTCAGATTACAGTTTATCAGAAAAGAATTTAGCTTGGTGCTCAGAATTTTTAAATGGATATTGATATCGAACAAACAGAAAAAAGCCGAAAGTGATATTGCGGAAAATCCTTAGTTGAGAGACATACTTGGGTGAACATTTTTTTTTCTTTATGAAATAAAAATCCATTTATTAGGAGAATAAATTAGATAGTACAGACTGGAAAAAAAATCTCCAATATCTGGAGAATTTGAAAATGTTATTATTATTTTTTTATTTCAAACACATACACGCACATACGGCGACAAGTGTTTTACTTCTTCAGATATTTGAATGAAATTTGTCTCTGATACTCGCTTTGTAAATAGGAATCACACACACAGTGCTGACTACATTACTAATAAAGTTTCTACCTTAAGAATCAGATAGAGCCTGAATTTATTCTGTTTACATAAATGAATCTTAAAGTTTAGCTGTAATACAATTGACATTTGAAAATTCAGTATAGATAAAAGTTAAAATATAAGATAAGAACAAACAGACAAACAAAATAAATAAAATAAATGTTCAAATATAAAATTAAGTTAATTTTTTCAATGTTAAAATATACAACATATATTTTAAAAGAATACAACATAAATCTAAAAATTGTATTTCAACAAAATTGGAGTAAGTGCATAAGTTATAGTATAAAAAACTGAACAGTTGATTTTTTAAAAATTTGTTAAGGGGGTCTGGCATGTCCATAGGAGCCCATGTTAAATTGCGTAACTTTATGTACCTTTTTCTCAGAAACTACTTATATCCTGATTCTTAAGAATTTTATGTTTCGAATGTTAAAAAAATTTAGATAAGTTGTATGAGATACATATTCAATAAAATAATCGATATTAATTTCTACACACATCAAACTTTTTTTTGTTAACTGAAATTAATTTTAAAAACTGCAATTTTTTATAAATAACTTCGATAGATGCTTTTTTCTATACTTAGAAAATGATTACAAAAGGAACCATGGTAAAGAATTTTAATTGTAAACATTAATTCTAAAAAAATAAAATGGTTGTATGGAATTACTATTTCATATAACTTGTTTGCGAACATAATTTTTCATCTGACTTGTATTTTATAATGGTTTGTTTTATTAAATTTTTCTTAACGTCATCATAACCGATTATCTAAGCCGTTTTTGAATATTTTAGCTTTTAATAAGCGGGGAAATTCTTCATGAATCTGGAATTATCTGTGAAAGAAAATCATCTGATTATTGATTTGCCAGTTAAAAATTACTGGAACGAACAAATGATTGATAGACACAATCACAAAATTCAAATATATATATATATTTCCTTAAAAGAAAATTCTAAAATACAACTCTTCACCTTAAGTAGTAATTCTTTTTTATCTGAGCACTAACCATTTTCTAGTTTGCACTACTTATTTATAATTGTGATAAGTGATTATGTGTCATGACTCTTATTAGAATCTATGTTATATGGTATTTTGTGGAAATTAAGATATACAGGCTTTAAAAAAATAGATACCTTTAAAAAAATCTTATTTTTCCTTTATGATCAAATAATCAATTTGAATAATATAATATTTGAATAATTACAAAAACATCTTCACAATCCCTTCTGATTTTTTTCAGAATTAGATAAAAGTTTTAAATAACCTATTTCTTAAAATTTAATTTTAATCAATTGTTAGTTTCACATATATGGTCCAAAATATTTATTAGCTCTTAATATAGGATAATTTTTAATATATTATTTAACTAGAAATCAATTACTATATTTAGTTTTTGAGAATGTCAGAAAACATTTGATATCAATATCCCTTTACAAATGCATAAATATGTGAAAAAATATGAATGTAATAAAGCTGCATTATTAATCTAGTTCCTTTTAATTTTCACTATAAAAAATTTATTTAATTTTACTTTATTTAATACTTGATCAAAATGTTGTATACATATACGCATCTAATGCACTTATATCAGTAGAAAATAAGTCAAATGCCAAAATAATGATAAATTAAAAAGAAAATGGTATCAATTCATTTCCTAAGTAGTGACAGTACTGGATGAATTGACAAAAATTCCTCAGTGCTTGCGAAAAGAAAAATCTTTATGAGAATATTAATTTAGAGTCAATTTGTTTCAAAATTTTAATTTATTTGAACAATAATGTGATTGATTTTCAATGAATTTTACTTAATCTTTTTCATTTGAAACGATAACTTATATTAAGAAAAAATTGTATGTGTCGAATTGTATGCCTTCGAAACTTTTCTGTTTAAATTCGATATATAAGCAGCACATTTTATCTATGTTTCCATTTTTTTCTTTCTTAACAGATCTACAGTGGATGATACGAAGTATCTATATTAAAAATGACCTACTTTCTTTAAACATGGAACAAACTCAGTTCATTATTACTTAACTGCCCTAAAACACGAAACAGAACATAATGTTAACAACAGTAGGAAAATCTAGTTCACTAAAAAGTATAGATAGATTGAAAAAATCGATTACGGAAATGATTTAGGATTAATGCATGAAAACAGTTGAACGTTTTATTTCCACCTAATTTAAAATGTCTGTTATTCTTACAATTACATTTGCGTTTCGTAGTCAATTTAAGTTTAAAAAACATTATAAATAATACAGAATAAAAGCCGTTTGTCGATTTTTCTAAAAGTATAGGAATATATATTAAGAAAATGATTCTTTTAATGTTTTTGAATAATGGATCTCTTTTAGATTATAATTTGATATTTCTGAGGTGAAGGAGATTTTTTTAAATAGCTAAGAGTCACATATTTCATTCAATTATCTTTTCCTTGGGCTTTGTAATTCTTTCCTTGCTTTTCATCCATTCCATAGAAAATTCTCTTTATACTGTGCAAAAACAAATCAAAACAATACGTTGTTGACCAATTAAAAATAGTAATGCTGTTACATACATTTATACGAAGGGGGATCAATTATAAGCTAGAGTTTTAATGGCAGCAGAAAATTTTTACACCCCATTTAATAATACCCGTTTTACAAATACAGTGTTTGGAATATTTAATAATACAAATTATATATAATGAAAGAAATGTCTAAACTCAATATGTGTTTAGTAAAGATATTAATGTTTTAAATTTAATGCAAAATGTGACATATTTCGCAATGTGGACAAGCAAGAATATCTACGCCTAAGAGCAGTTTCCAATCTCAAAGTCGGGAAAAATTTCTTTCCAGACAGAATAATGACAGATAAGTTCTTCAGGAAGAAGTGTGACTCTTCTGTTACTAATGTACATTTTACTTCTGTTACGCATACTCTCTACTAAACCATCAAAGAAAGCTCTTCTCAGAGATATTATCAATTCTTCTCTCTAGGTAATTTTGTATATTTTCTTATTTTGAATGCTCTTTTGAGAAACAGTTCCACTAAGACCATTTGAAGCATCTTTAATAGTAATTAAATCCGGTGAATAAGCAGGCAGTCAGTAGGTGTGCTCATTATCTTAGCTCACTATAGTCTCAGAGATTTCGACTGCTCTTCACCCAATCAGTGATCATTTTTTCACAAACGATGCCTTATGGATATCCACACTTGCTGAACAAGACAGTAATTAACACACACATACAAAGACTTTTAAAAATCTTAACTACAAAAGATGGAGAAAGAAGACAATTCTCTGCTTGAAATTTCGTTCGAATCATTAACTCTTGCGCATTGTTTATGAAGAAAACAAAATGTGCGGCTCACAAATTTCTTAACATTTATTTTTATTGTTATTGGTTGGATCTCAGGAAACTCTATTTTGCATAAATCAATTGTCAAACAGTCAAATTGGGAAGCAGTGTATATTTTGCCGCAGCAGGTGTAACAAGTTGAAAAAAATTTAAATTGTCATTAGTCATCGTTTTATTCTTTTTATATGTTCATTTATTTAGTTGTTAATACGATGAGGGAACACAAAGTACTTAAACGAGTTTTACAGCGAATAACTTAAAAGTTTAAGCAAACGAAAGTGTTAAATTTATTGAAGTTTGATGCATATTGAATTCCCTCAGTTTGGTAACAATATTTTATGGAAGTCTCACGTGTGAAAATGGCACAAAGCGTTTAAAAACTGTCGCGAAGAAGTTGAACATTTGGTTCGTTATCATTAACTTGGAACAAGTCAAACTGGAGTGAGAAATTTCCACAAATTCAGAGCCTTATCCTTGAAAATCAACAAATAACTATAAAACAAATATGTGACGAAATGGGAATAGGTTTAAGAGGAATGTGTAATTCAATATTCACAGAATAAGTTCAAAGATCACAAAATCACAGCAAAGTGGATGCCTTAAACATTATGCAAATCAAAAGATGGCTAAAACATAAACTTTTTAAAGGCCTTTAATCACTAGGAAGCAGGAGATGCTTTTTTTTTGCACGAGTTTTAACTTGACTTGTGGTGAATGCTAGGTGGAACATTACATCCTTAAAACAAAACAGCCCAGTATAAAATAGCCCATACATAATGTAACTGCTGCAATAAAAAAATTTTGTTTAACTGCAAGCGAAGTCATCATAAGTGTTTCTTAGAATTCACAAGATATTGTGTTCATCGACTTTCTTCTTAATCGAAGTATAATTAATGCAATATAATACTTTATACTTTTAGAGAAGGGATACAGCAGCATATAGATTTAAAAGAAGTTCGATTGAGATTTACAATGTTCCTCTCCTTAGGACAATGCAAGACCCCACAATAGTGAATGTTAACACACACACATAAAAAAAATAAAGAAACGTCATTGGTTACACTTGAACCTCATCCTTATAATTCGCATTTAGTACCTTCGAACTATTCATTTGCTTGAAACCCAACCAAAGAAACATGATGAAAAAAAAAAGATTTTCATCAAATGAAGAAATAAAAACGATTTATGGGCAATTAACTTCATACATATGATTTTTTTTTTTACCATACAGGAATTTAAAAAAAAACTCTTTAAGACGTAAGGAGAAATGCATAGATATTAAAGAAGGATATTTACTGAAATAATTTTGGTACAGTTTTGGTAAATAATATTTCACAAAAAATAATATATATATATACTAAATTATCTGTGTGAAACGTTAAATATTAAGGAAAAAAAATCAAATTTCAACAAAACTTTTTGCTGACAACAATAACATCCATTGACATTTTAAAGAATAGCAGACAAGAATGTTTTGAAATAATGCGGTTACCTAAAATTAAAAACTTCTTTCTTCATAATGCTAATAAATTGGCTGGAATACGATTAAATACAATTCAAATAAATTATAGGAGCTTGCTAAAAAATATTTAAAATATATTTAAAGTAGTTTTGTAGTCGTATAAAAATTTAGAGAAAAACTAAACATTGAGTTAATGCATATACATTGCTTTTATATGCATTAGCAACACTTTTTTTTGTATCAGGTAAGGAAAAAATAGAATTTTTTTCTATTTTACACAATTGGAAGAAAATAAATATGTTTAAATTCAAGTAATACAATTTAAAGTTATAAATCCTTAAACATTTATGTATAATATATAATTCTTAAAACACTAGAATAATTTATAAATTGAGCTCTTGCATGAGAGAAAAACAGGAAGAATTTATACATAAGTAGAAAAAATACATATTCTGTTTCCTTTTTTAAAAAAATAATATAGGTTGGTCAAAAGATTAAAAATATTTTAGTTTTTCTTACCCATATTATAACTCATTTCAGAGAGTTGACAATTCGTAATTTTGATTAACTGGTTAGTTATTTAATCAAAAAATTTAGTCTACTAAATTAAGAAAATTAGGATACAAATGAAATGCATTCTCTTAAGTCTTCAAACTGTGTTCCACTTAACCCTGCAGTTCCACAAGGTATACCTAGGGGTTCCACGAGTCACAATAAAAAATAGAAGAGAAACTTATTAATATGTATGCAAAATGGATTCACGTTCTCTATGGAGTTTATATAGTTACAAGTATCTAAAGCTCATCCTATTCATTAAAACTGCAAATTTTATTTGTATATAATAGCTTTATCTTGCAACACTTTTTAAACTTTTATTGTAAAATAATAAAAGAATACTGAAACATGCGCGTTTCATCTTAATAGAAATAGTTGAGGGAAAAGAAATCCATTATTTTCATGAAATTCGAGACTTTATTAAACATGTTTTAGATTGTCTGATTTGGGTCAAATGTGCACCATTTTGTTGTATAATTTGTTGTCATTTAAAGGTAGCTTTATAATGCCTCTCTCATAGAAGTCTTGGTCCATATTGACGAAAAACTCTAGTAATTGATTTTCACAATCTTCTCTTGATCTCAATTTCTTATTACTCAGGAAGTTGTGCAATGCGAGAAAAAGGTGGTAATCGCTTGGTGCCAGGTCCGGACTATATGATGGATGCATTAAAACTTCCCAACCAAGTTCCCAGAGTTTCTGGCGAATCACTACAGACGTGTTTAGCCAGGCGTTGTCCTGATGGAACACAACACCTCTTCTGTTGGCCAATTCTTGCCGTTTCTGCTCAATTGCTAGATTCAAATGGTCCAGTTGCTAACAGAAGATATCTGAATTTAGTGTTTGGCCATACGGAAGCAACTCATAATAAATGATTCCTTTCCAATTCCACCAAATACACAGCAGAATCTTTCTCACCGTTAGTCCTGGTTTGACCACCGTTTGAGCTGCTTCACCGCGCTTTGACAACGATTGTTTTCGCACAATATTGTCATATGTGACCCATTTCTCACCCCCAGTCACCATCCGTTTAAGAAATGGGTCGATTTCATTCCGTTTGGCCAAGGCTTCCCAGATGAAAATTCGTTCCATCATGTTTTTTGGGGTTAATTTGTGTGGCACCCAAACATCGAGCTTCTTTTTGAATCCAACTTTGCGCAAATGGTTTAAAACTGTTTTATGGTCAATTTTTAGCTGCTGGGCTAAGCTACGAACACCAACGTGCCGGCAACAAAAGAGTATTAAACCATTTTTATCGACATTTTAGAAGACGGGCCTGACTGTGCGAGGTGCATCTTTAGCATCAAAAATGCCTGAACGGAATCGACGAAACCAAAATTGCACCTAATTAGCTGCTACAGTATCGGCACCATAAACACCATTCACAATTTCAGCCGCCTGGCTTGCATTTTTGCCTTTATCAAAGAAAAACTGTAAAATATACCGAATTTTCTCTTGGTTGACTTCCATTTTGAACACCCTGTAACTCACAACTGAATGGAGCAAAAAAAAAAAAAAAAACAGCAAAAGAATTTTTTTAGTGTGAACTGTCACCTTGACAACGAGCATAAATTTGAAATTGTTTGATCAATACTTCACGAGATATCGACACTACAGCCATCTACCGAAAAAATAATGGATTTCTTTTCCCCCAACCTAATATTTCCTACTAGATTGTGGATATTCTATTGTTTTTATACTTGTTAGCTAGCCCAATATCTTTCAAAGCTAAACAGTTTTCTTTTGGAAAATGTACCTTTTTGTATTCGTGGAAGAAAAACACCTATAATGAAGGAGAGATAACAACTTATCAACAGATTTGATGTTAAAATCTAAATTTAAGTAAGGACAGCTCCTAAAATTTAGGTGGTTGCAAAATGCTCAGTATATTTCAAACAGCTATAAATATTTTAATGTCATTCAGAACATTGTGTGTAAGGGAAATATATTTCTTTACGCGTGAGTGACTACAAAAACAAAGTATAAAAACAAATTAAACTCGGAATATGTAATGCGATTGCATTTCATCTCAAAAGACCTTGACCCAAAATTTGTGTGAAAAAAAATGCAAGCACATATCCCAGGTACTAAATATAATGCATAAGTAAGGGAAAGGTGGATCACAAATTAATATTATTAATAAATGCATTATATTAAAATTTAGATTAGTATTTTTTAATAATAAATACAATAATTTTTATAATTGCCCTTACATAAAGTATTGTTACATAGATCCGAGGGTTCGAGGATTTTATGCAAAACAATCACAAAGAAAATAAACAGTTCTTTAAGAGCGATGCGAATTTATTATCAAAAATCCAATCCTTTATAAATACAGGATTCAGCAGCGATATTCACAGAGTAAATATCCAAAGGTCTTCACACCTTCAACAGCAATCAAACACAATAACAGTGTTTCGAATCATTTATACGTGAAGAATTTTTCCCAAAAGAAATATTAACGCTATGTCAACAACCTCACTACTCAGTGGTTAATCTCACTTCGCCTCGGCGGTTCCGAATCGCCAACAGGAAACTTCCAAAATTTCGCCAAATTTGGTCGCCAATGACGAGACACACTCGCCAATTCGCGCCGAATCGCCAAATGGTCGCCAAGTCGCCAAATTCCGCCAACTTGTCGCCAAAATGATGCCAACTTGGCTCTACCGCCAAGATTTCGCCAAGTTCTCATTGGATCACCATTATAACGTAAGGGTCGGCATTGCTTGTGAATGGTACAATTTTAACATGAAATAAACATAACATAGAGTAATATAAATGCATTAAACACTCAAATACAAATTATTTACACTATTTACACAAAATTCGTAACAGTATCTATAACATGTTAATCTACGAGGGTGAATCGGAAAGTGAAGTTTTCCCTGTCGACTGTGGTCAGAGCTGTGTATGAAAATCAAAACATATAATGAGACATTAAATATAAGACATAACTTTATTTTTCCACATAAGTACATTGAGATGTTTGTCATACTGCTTGATAAGGTTCAAAAGGCCCCCCTAGGAAAAAATCATGGCTTTGCATACGGAAGAAGCGGTTAACAGCTTGTTTGATTTCAGCGTTGCTTCCAAAGCGCTTTCCGGCGCTATTCTTTTCAAAGCCGGAAACAGATGAGATCAGGATTGTATGGCGGATGGGGGTGTAGGTGCTCCCAACCAAGAGCTGCAATATGGTTTTGCATTGCCGTCGCCGAGTCATCCAACAACAGAATGCTAGATCTGAGAAGCCCGGTCCATTTTTTAACGGATCCTTCTGCTTAATCGTGGTCGACCTCTGTCCAATGGTGTATTGGTGTCTTGCGCGTTCACACCTGCTCTTTCGTTGTTCGCCCAAAGCCGTTAAACACTTCTTCCGTATGCAAAGCCCTGGATTTTTCTTAGACGGCTTTTTGAAGCTTTTCAAGTGGTATGACAAATGTCTCAATGTACTTGGTACTTATGCGGAAAAATAAAGTTAGTCTTATCTTTAAGGTATCCGATTACGTTCGGAACCGTGATTTTGCAAAAGCGTAAACACGGATAATATTTATGATATTTAGTGTTACATAGATTAGAAATGTACATAAAATTGTTTTAAGAATATTATTACAATAAAAAATTATTTAAGTACAATATTTTGACAAAAAAGGAACGTAGAACTACCAATTTTCAAAACACATTCTTCTTTTATGAAAAATGCTTCTATTATAATAATTTTTTGCCTGTATATACCTCAGACCTCTGTACAGAGGCCGATCTAGAATTTTTGAAATATACAACTTAGAAGTGGATTTATTCATATTTTACTGCAACAGAGGGGAAAAATTTTAAGTAAAAAACACCGATAACACTGGTCAACATGATTTTTGTCTCATGAGTACCAATACTACTTAATGCAGTTTTTTATTGTGTTTTCAAATATGTATTTGTAATTTCTCCATCACCCACAGTTTTTTTCTATTTTAATTTCAATTAATGTATTTAAATATTTTTTTTAATAAACGACCATTTGTCCATTGTAAATTAAAAACTCCTAGAGCATTGTAAATGTGATGGAACCACATGAGCTAACTCAAATGGTATCATTGCTACTGTTGTGCAAGTTCAGACATGTACAGACACTTTGGCACCAGACACAAAAAGACAGGCACAGATATAGTCGTCTAGACTAGCATGTATTCATTAGAACGATGTCAGTTGTGAGATAGTAGTGAACCAGTAAACGCGTAATTGTGAGTGCTTTGTGTCTGGATTGTTGTATGTTACGTATTTACAAATTTATTTCTTTTAATTTGTTGTTAGTTACAAAATGCATAGAGCTTTTTTAAATCATCATAACAACTTTTGTTATATATGTGGTGAAGTGACTCTCAAGTCCCAAAGGCGAAACCTTACTCCATTAGTAAAAAAGTGTTATGAACTTTATTTTGGGTGTAAAGTGGGGAACCAAACAAGGACCTGGGCCCCACATATCTGTTGTTTATCATGTAGTAGGCTTCTCAATGCATGGAAGAATGGCACACGCCACATGCCATTTGCTATCCCTATAATTTGGAGGGAACCCAAAGATCACTCCTGTTATTTCTGCTTAACAAACATTAAAGGGATTACGTCAAAATCAAAACATACAGTGGTGTACCCTGACTTGCAATCTGCAATGAGACCAGTTCCACACAGCAAAGAATTGCCTATACCAAAGCCTCCAGAACATGTGACATTAAATGAAGAGAGCTCAGATTCCGATAGAAGTAAGTAAGAAGAAGAAACAGTTTGTGTGGTGATACAACTTTTGAACCAAGTTGTTCATCTAAGCCTCATTTATTGACTCAAGAAGATCTTAACGATCTCATACGAGATTTAAAATTATCCAAAAAAACAGTCTGAAATGCTTCGTTCCCTGCTAAAAGGATGGAATCTTCTTCAGAAGAATACAAAGATATCCACTTATCGTAGTCGTCATTCTCAATGTAAAGACTAATTTTCTGAAGAAAATGGCTTAGTGTTTTGTAATGACATTTCTTCTCTTATGGAGACATTTGGTATTGAAGATAACCCTATAGAATGGCGCTTGTTCATTGATACCTCCCATCAATACCTATGGCTCACTCTGCTAGTATGAAAGAAACATGAAAACTTTCAATTTATATTGACAAAGCTTCAATATGCAGTGTATGAATGGAATATTTGTGGTGATTTGAAGGTAATTGCACTTATTCTTGGTCTGCAGCTTGGTTACACAAAGTATTGTTGTTTTTTGTGTCTTTGGGATAGTAGGGACAGAAAAAACCATCAGAAAAGAATGGTCTAAACGCGAATCATTCATTCCTGGACAGAAAATGTGAAACATGACGCATTGTGTAATCCTAAAAATGTGTATCTACCTCCGTTACATATCAAACTGGGATTAATGAAGAATTTCGTGAAAGCCATGGGCAATACTCCTGGTTTCATGTACTTAAAACAGAAATTTCCTAAAATTAGTGAAGCAAAAATTAAAGAAGGGATATTTGTGGGTCCACAAATACGACCACTAATGTATGATGAGAAGTTCGAGGAACTATTAAATCCACTGGAGAAAGCAGCTTGGCAAGCATTGATATTGTTCATGATCTTATAAAATCTTATAAAATTTGGCTGTAATATGTCCATAAAAATACACTTCCAGCACTCGCACTTAGATTTCTTCCCGGAAAACCTTGGTGCAGTGAGCGATGAGCACGGGGAAAGCTTTCATCAGGAGATTTCAGCGATAGAAAAGAGATATCAAGGCAAATGGAAAGCTAATACACTGGCCGATTATTGTTGGACCATCAAGAGGGATACTCCACAGGCGAAATATAAAAAAAATTGTGATTTCTTAATTTCTAGGTGAGTCCGAATGTTCGAATATTGTGTACTTAAGAATGTAGAAAATATTAAAGTGTTTCAAATTATAAATGCCTGTCTCTCAAAAACCTTGCGTGATGAAGAAAAATCGATATCATATTTGAATTCAGGAGAAGAAATGCTATAAGAATCACATATTTTTCTTTCTGAGACAAAAAAATGTTTCTTTTTTGTTGCCCAGTGTAATTATTTTAATTGGTGGAAACTCTGAAAATAATTTGAATTTTTCAAAACTCCTAGTTCAGACTCTCTGGAAAAGCTTTTACTTTATATAAGCAAAATATTATTATTTTAGAAGCATTTTTTATAAAAAGAGAACATTTTGATAAGAGGTCATTCTAAGTTAATTTTTTGCCAAAATATTGTGATTAAATAATTTTTTATTGTAATACTATTATTAAAACAATTTTATGCATGTATTCTAAACTAAGTGACAGTAAATATCATGAAAATTATCCATTTGTGCGCTTTTTTAAAATCACGGTTCTGAACGTAGTCGAATACCTTAATGTCTCCTTATATGTTTTGACTTTCATACACAACTCTGACCACAGTCGACAGGAGAAACTTACTTTCCGACTCCCGCTCGTAGATTAAGTATTATTTTGAGATATATTCTGCTAAGTATGTATATGGAATGGGGTTCCATGCAAACACCTTCAAGTTCTAAAGGGTTCTGTGAGTTGAAAAAGTTCGAAGACCACTGTCTTAAGTTATGAAACACGTTGTGCATTCTTCACTGCATTAAATGTGTTACTATTTTAAATAATGATAATTTTTCTTCCAATTTAACAGGGCAATTTTAAATGATGCATTTGACAAACTGTGCTTATAATTTGCTTACGTATTAATGCTTCTATAATTTTTTGTGCGTTAGTTATATAAGAAAGAAATTAATAGTTAAGTATAAGCATATTCTTGAATATTTCGCAAATCATGCACTGCAGAAAGAATAAATTCCAGATGTACTTTTAAAATGTAGTGTAATAACATAAATCTAACAGATAGAAAAAAGTGTTGCTACAGTTTCATTTTTCAAACTAAGGAAATTTTTTTATTAATATTTTTGAATTAATTTGCAAAATAAAAACGAAGAATTAAAAAATATCATCAATTAATAATTTATACCAACCGATAAAGATTATCAGTTTTGATACGCTAAAACTGCTAATTATCACGGATCAGGGATTATTTCTATTATTCCACCAGCGAAATACATATCGCTATTAAAAAGGATAAATTTTGAAGGAAACTTTATGTATTAATATTCCTCAAAATCATGTGCATTAAAAAATATTTAAAATCGATTTTAAAATTTTCACAAAAATAAGAAATTGGTCCATAAATCCAATAATTTATCATTTATCTCAAATTTAGATCATTCGCTTTATTATACCAGTCTTTTCATCAAAAGAGAAAGTGCCTTTTTTTATTATAAGCTTTTATTTAACTTGCAATGTGTAATTTGCTCGGGTGGAATCTTGTATACACGTTTAGTTTGGATGACGATGTATATTTTGACCATTTATATTCTGATATTCTAATTAGTTAAAAAGATATTAATTAAAAACCTTAAAACACATAATTGTTTTACCCCTGTAGGCTTTTTATTCAGTCGAAGCTTATCGGATTGAGCTTAAAGAAGTTCCGATTTTTTGACGTTTTTAAAAAAGTCATCTAGTTCTTTCTATAAAACTCAGACAAAAAATAATTATATAATCGGAAAGATCATTTGTTTTACCACGATATGGTATAATTTTTTTTGTAAAATAATGATATTTTTTTATTTTCTACTATTTTTTCTAAGATGAGTCAAAATTGATGCGTTTTCATGAAAATGATTTCTAAATCGTTCCGTATGAGTTTTTTTTCGTGGTTATGAATCGACATTCTGCACTAAAAAAATCATGCTCTTCTCTTTTATAAAATCAGTCATTTAAAAAATAAAATGCCAAAAACTTTATTTTTTATGATTTTTCAAAAAATTCTCAAATTTTTAATTAAACATTTAATAACTTCACCATTTATAAAGATAATCACGTGACACTTTTTTTTCCATTTGTAAAATATTATTATCCAAATTTTGTACAGAGATTGAAATAATTGGTTTAAAATTACGGATTTTAAAAATTTGAGTTTCTCAGACTGTTCAAAATTAACCGGCAAACGACCTTGTAACAATGATGCTTTGAATAAGATGAACAGATTGAGAAACCTGTCACACGATAACTAAAAAGTAAAAAAATAAATTAAAAGTAAGAAAAAAAAACTTTTTTAAAAACAAGCTTTTATCTAAATGCGCTAAAAAGAATAAAATAAACTTTTCTTTTAAAACTTTCTTTACTATCAACTTATAACGACATTACACAATTTATAATATAAAAGCTTGCCGCGCGAAATTTACCTGTGTAGATAAACAAATAAATTAAATAACTTGATCTGATTGATTTCAATTTTTAAAATTTTCAAACTAAGTAAATACGAGTACTTAAATCTCGCGACAAGCTTTTATATTATAAATTGTGTAATGACGTTATAAGTAGATAGCAAAAAAAGTTTTAAAAGAAAAGTTTATTTTATTTTTTTAGCGCATTTAAGTAAAAGCCTGTTTTTAAAAAAGTTCTTTTACTTTTAATTTATTTGTTAAAACTTATTTTACTGTGTATTTACCATATCTTATTCAACTGTTATTTATATGATTTTGACTCTGCAATTATGCATAAATATGATTTTCCAAAAAACCATTTTTTAATTTTTGTAGTATTCATAAGAGAATGGTATCAATTAGTTTCTCAATAAACAGTCATAATATATATAAATAAACTATTTCCTTAAATGAAATTATATTCGAGGTAGACATTTCAAAAATACGGTAATCGTCAGTTCATGAAAATTATTATTGCACTGATAAGTGAGAAAGAATATTAATCGATTCCAATTTCTTCATTTTCCTTTTTTTCTTGTAATCATTTATCTTTGAGAGTTGATTTTCATGTTAAAAATTAAGGATAAATCTGTTTACCTTGCCTTGTATTTGTAAGCTACGACAAATTAAAAAAACTCAACATCATTTTCTTTTTAGTATCTGGCGCCAGTCGAATCAAATTGCTTGTCTCGTCAAACTGAAGCAACTATTTAAGATCAACATTCAGGAATTTGATATGAGGGAATTTTACAGAAAAAGAAAATACGCAATAGAATGTTCCTTTGGTTTTTTTTAAAAGCAAGTTATGTTTTTATCTAATTCCAGAAAAATACATTTTTTTTATATATTAATTCTGCCTTTTTGAAAAAGAAAGTCAAAGTACCTTAATAATTTATCTAATTAAGATAAATTTTCATGTGAAATAAAATAATGATTCTTTTTGATCATTAAATGCGGTTTTTTGATAAACTAGATTCAATGCACAGAAAAAATATGCCTTACATTTCTTGTGGCTCTAAGAAAGTTAGAACTAGTTTCAAGCTTATAAAATTTTTTGCCGACATACTATACTAAAAAAGTCTAAAATCACAAATTTCCTTAAAAGTACGAAAATAAAACACAAAAGGAAACTGAATGCAATAGTTTACGGTCAGCCAGGAATTAAAAATTTTACACATGTATGATGTGCATTAAAAATCAATTAATTTCTAAAATGCTTGCCCCACTATGAAAAAAAGTACACGTTGCTGTTGTGTATTTATGTAAATATTTCTTATGAATGACACGAGAAAGTTTTATAATTAACATACAGTAGAACGTCGTTTATCCGAATCAATTGGAACCAGGCACCGTCCGGACACGCGATTGTTCAGATAACGGAAAACCGAATGCGATCCATGCAAGGTATAACACCGGACATTGTATGAATATTGAAAATCATCACATGCGGGAAAAGTGATTGAAGAAAATGCAAAATAGGTGCAAAATGTCGCAATTTTACCTTTATTGTGGAAAATAATTACTTATTTTTCGCTGTACCATTACACACCTTAGTTTTTTCGCTGCAAGGTTTCTGATTCTCTTGAACCGCAGTAGTTGAGTAGGACAACAGTTTGTTATTCGTAACACTCCAAAGCTGTCTCTAACGTTTTTCGTTAAGTTCCAGACCTTTTTCGCACAACAGAGGGCCAGATATCAGGTCCCCTTTGCTCCTTTTTGTGAAAAACACATGTAGAATGCACGATCAAGAACAACATCGATTGTTTCTCTCATGGATTTCCTTTTTCGAGCCCTTTTCTGAGTCAAGTTTTGACGCAAAATTTAAAATGCTTTCTTGGCTTTTATTTATGTCAAAAATTGTTGACTTTCCAACATTATAAAACTGTGCTAGAGACGCTCTACTTTCTCCCTTCGCGAGACGGTTTAATATTTCAAGTTTTGTCTCTATGTTCAAAACGCTGCGCTTCCGTTTTGAATTCGAAGCCATAGCAGTTCACAACTCAACAAAAGAGCACGTATACACACCCTCACTTCGAAATAAAATGACCTAATATTCCGCGCAGATGTTTACCAAATCACACAACTGAAATTCCTTAAATATCCCTGACTTTGGGTTTTCCCGTCACTTTTGGCCTCACGCGAAGCAACTGTTGAGCATTGCACTGTTCGTAAACGTATTCATATACAGTACATGTAGTTGATAAAAAAAACTGGTTCGGATATTTGACGCTCCGGATAATAAACATTCGGATAAACGATGTTCTACTGAATAACAATAATATTCCTAATTTGGCTGTAACGGATTATATGAGAGAAGTCCTTTAAGTACATGCGTAAGTACCTAACTGGTTTCTATGATAATAATCCGCAAACACAAACTCCATGCATTTCATGATTTTTTTTATATACAACAAAGAATGTATTAATTCATTAGAGTGTTCTGAGGAAACGGTATTACAAATATTTGATACAAAGTGGTTGCTTCTAAGCATCTGTTCTTTTCGTTGTGCTTTTTATTTTGGAATCATATTATACATAAAGAGATTTATTAACTGTTCAAAGTATATCTTTTATTTTTAAGGATTAAAAAAGATATTTCAATTTAAAAATAGGGGGTGCTGTAAGCTTTTCTTTAAAAAGTTTACATTTAAAGTTAGTGCTTTTAAACGTGTTAGTTACGTGCTTAGCCTATGAAGAAATTTTTTGAAAAAATATCCAAGTAAATAAAAATGCTTTTAAATGAGTTATTAGGAAGTAAGCTGAAATATTACTTTTTGTCACATGAAAGTTATAAATATTCATTTTATATTTTTGAATTCAGTGTATTGAAAAATATTAATAAAAAAGGAAAAGGCATAATTCAGTTAGAAGGAAGAAGATTGCATTTTTAAGATTGTTCACTATTTAATTAACACACACAAATGATTCTTATTAAAAAGTATCAAATTAGAAATCTTGCATCGTAACAAAAGATAGAAAGTAACATATAATAACCGTCGTTAGTTCTAAAACAATTGCTATTTACAGTTAATTCTGACTTTGACTATTGTGGTATGCTAATGAGTTACAGTTTTTTCGTGGTGTTTTTCACTCAGCGCATTTATGATGAAAGCACTTAATACGGCTTAAAACTTGTGTGTGATCGCACTTCCGTTTACGTTTCGAATATTATAAATGTTTAAAGTATCACACATCCACCAACGCTGGAATGAGCCCAATGAACGGCTGGCATATGCAAATATTTGTTGGGCTACTTTATAAAACTATTTCGAGTCAACTGACGTCAAGAGAAATTCTCTTCTTATTACCTGCAGGCAACTTCATCTGATGAGTGAGTATAAAGTGCAGGATATTTATTTTTGGAAAACGAAAGGGTTCACTGGCATTGACGTTGTCAAACTATGCCTGTGTTGCATAACGTTTAAAATATTTTTGAGCTTTCAAAGTTTTGCGAAGGACAAGGTTCATATACCGAATATGTTCTCTTTTTCAGTCTTACATCAATTTTAAAGGAATTTATTATTTTATTCAATGAGAAGATTTTTTCAAATTGATGCTTTTTATTCTATTACTTTTAAGAACTTAAATTTAGTTCAGAGATATCTCTGAATTTGTGCATAAATTTTACATACTTTAGTGTTCTAATTATAACATTTTTGAATTGTGGCAGATAACCATTGTTAATAATTTCTATATAAATGAAAATAATTTTAGAACTTAGTGGTTAAAATTATTTAACATTATAACTAAATTGCTACATTTAATATTAAAATTAATATGCTATCATACTTATTATGAAGTAACATTTGCTAACCAAAATGTAATATTATACGTAAATTATCGTTTCTAAAATATAATGACACATTTAGAGATTACATCAGTAATTACATTAGCACATTTTAAAAGATGATGCATTATTTAATTTTTTTCAATTCAACTCTAATCTTGTACTTTAAGAATAAAAAAGTAGAGTAAAAGTTCTGGGTACTAAAAAATAGTTGTGTTAACTGTTTTTTTATAGTGTGCTGAGAAATCATTTATAGGAAGAATCATTGCATAACAATAATTTACAATTTGAAAAATTATCATTTTAATGTAACACGAAAGCTTGATTTATACTAACTCAGTAATGGTAATGTTTGTGTGAGTTTCACCGGATTTTCGACTTCTACTTTCAATGACATTTTTGCTACTACTGCTTTAAACATTTGCACAAACAAATTAAGGAAATATCCTTGAAACTTTTTTTTTCATTGTTAAATCTCAATAAATAATCAAAAACAATCGTTACTATACCAGAAAAAACGGAATAAAACAAATTTCATTTATATATATGTCTAAGAAACTTAATGAAAAATTAACAAATATTAACCAATAAAAGATTAACAAATTTAGCTTTTATTACAGAACTAAAACTACTATATATTCATAAATTCAAAAGTTATTTTGAAAAATTCTCTACTGTGTAAAATGCTTAAATTTCAGTGTTTGTATGGAATGTGTTTTAAAAAGTTATTTAAATACACATACTATTTTTATGCAAAAATATCATCTGTAACATTATCAGAACAAAATCATATATTAAGTACTTATGTTGTGCTTAATGTTCACAAAGATATTTATCAGTTATAGGGACCAATGGCTGGTGACTGCTTGTCCGAGTTGTAGCCTACACTATCATTAGTTATATTATCCGGTGGATAAATTTGCTATAAACTCAAAATATAAAATTAAATTATAATGGAACTTCTTCAAATTTACTATTTATAACATTTGTAACCTGTTAGATCCAATAATTTTTGGTATTTTCTACGTTTTGCCTTGTTTGGCTTCGTGTAACAGAAAAAAAAAGGCACTAAAATCGAACTAACCGTTACAGCACATTGGCAACATTTTAAACTCGAGCTACGTATTTAAAATATTAGCAACCGATATAAGTCAAGTGAGTGAATATTAATGTCGCACTATTCAAGCTACTCGAGGGCTTTCGGCGGCGGACCTTGTAATTTCCAATTTAAGTCAAAATTTGGTGTGTTGGAGCACGTATGGTTTTATGGTCTTTATAACACAATAAGTACTTCTAAAAAATATACTTAATTTTCTTTTAAGTTTGATAAAATGTTTTTGTGTACAACCTAATAAAAAAATTAAAAAAATTGTGGATTTAGATTAGTTTAAAATATAAATTTAAATCGAAAAGATTATATAATATATAAACTTGTGAAAATGCTAAATTTCATTTAATTAAGGAGTAGGAAAATGAAAATGAATTATGAAATGATTTGTTTATTTTGAAATATCATTTTATTGCTCTCATACATCAATTTTAAATATTTCGGTTGGGAGAATTGACATATATATAATTCATCTTTTAAAATGCAAATATAAAAATGTGTTAGAGCAAAACAATACAAAGTTTTTAAACTAATAAATCGTTATCTTCCTTCGCATTAGGATGTCTCAAATTAAAATTTTCTACCTAAAAAAAAGCCTTAATTTCTGGTTGATATTTTGCAGTAATGAAAATGCAAACGAGCTGAGCGGTGTGTTTTCGAAGCGTTAAAATTATTTTAACACACGTGAGAATTACTCGAATGTTTTAGGGACATTTTGAGGTCAAAATCTAATTTGGGATACGTTCCAAGCGAGCATTCCTCTTCTCGCATTTGTAAATAAACATTTCCTTAACCATGAAAACCGCACATCTCTGTCAAAGTACTTTAAACACTTGCTTCAAATGGCTTCCGTTTTCATCTGGGAATTTTCTACGATTTGCGCTTTCTGTGAAAGCTGAAGTCCGATTAGGAACCTTGGTTACTCATCAGTTCTGTTGATGGGTTGAAGGAGATAAAAAGCAACAGATATAAGCCCTTCTGCTATCGGTCACTTTTGAAGATCTGGTTGTAATAACCAAGTTCAAATTATTTCCGAAAACAAGTTTGTCTATTTTAAAGATCGGAGAAATCATGATTTCCTTGACCTTAGGGCACTATTATGTTGAATAATTAATAACAAATGTATCTAATGGATTAAAAATTGTATGAAATAAAAAGTATTACATTAAAATGAACAGAAAAAAAAACAATATCTTTTCGCTACAGATTTCCAAACTAAAAATAATTAAAAATATATTAAACTACTAAGGTTACATTTTATACCAGAGGTAATTCCTCCTCCATTATTTAAAGCAAAAAATATAGAAATTGTACTTTTATCACTTTTTCAATGCTCATGAACTGAATTTTCAATCGATAAAATAGTTTTATATAATAGAGTTTTTGTCAGTAATGCTTAACAGAAATGAATAAATAAGGCCTGTTTGTAATTCCCCTATTAAAAGTCTAAATATTGCCATCTTAATAAAGTATTCTGCCATATACATTGCTCATACAATCCCCCTACATTTTGGCCGCGGTAGCTGAGTGGTATAGGTATCGGATCGTGGCTGGCTTTGTCACGAGTTCGAGTCCAGTACCACTAAAGACCCGCCGTGTAAGGTAGCGATGCACGTTAAATCTGTCGAGAGCTGAAACGTCCTCCCGTTGGTGGTGTAAGTGGTGGTTAGGAGAGGGGATGCCAGCTCAGAGAGGTCATCCACGTCACTTGACCATGGTTCAGTATTACGTGGTCCGTCGCCAAAAGCCCTCGTGTAGCTGAACAATGCGACGTTAATATTTACTCACTCACCCCTACCTTTTAGAATGCCTTGAATGGTTTATTGTCATTGACTAGATCAAATGAAGTTTTAATGTTTCAAAAGTTAAAGTTTACGTGAACTCAGAAACTATTTGTAAATTCTAATCAAAAGTCATGAATACAAAAATGGTTCTTTGGAGATTTTTTTGATAAAATTTAGGGTAGCAGAAAAGTTCTGGCAAACACAAATGGTCAATTTAGCAAAATCACATATTGCTTTTACATGATATTGTTTGAAAGGTACCATATATATACTTAGAGCTTCCGTTAATATATATATTTTTATCACTCGCTTAGCTTAAGAAAATTCTGCATTACTTTTATAATGTGATTATAAATGAAAAATACTTATTTAATTATTTAAGTGGTACAATAACAATTATAAAATTCAAGCATTATGTCTCGTTATTAAGTGATCGCAAATTTTTTTTAAAAATCTTATAATTTACAATTAAAAACATGAATATTATGATAAATAAAATGAAATAATCTAGACACTTAAAAACCTCAGAAAATATAGGCTCTAACATTTTTACAAGAGTATACAAAAGATAGCTGCACAAAAAACTAACACAAGTATTAAGTCAATAAAGTATAAGAAATATATTATCAAAGTATAAAATTTCTAAGAAATCAAAATGGAATAAATCAAAACTCAAAAAGCAATAAAATATTAAAAAGGTACAAAAAAATTAAAATATTTGGAACTAGTTTTGTATAGCTTACATAATAATCTTATCAAAGCAAAAACAGTCAGACGTGCATCTACCTAAATTACTATTATATTGAGAATTTGTAAAATTAAGAATGTTTTTTACATAATTAGATTAGGTAAAAATGAGTTTATGGAGTATTCTTATTGATGAAATAAAACGTGGAAATGAATTTTATAATATTAAGAAAATCAAATCCATTTTTAAATTTTTTTTAAGACGAAAACTAATTAATAATTAAAATATAACTTCAATAAGGCAAGGTATCAAATTTAAAGATGCATCTTAAAAATTGAGTTCCCTGTTTAATTTAAAAGGAGCCAAAAAGTTTTTTAGAAATAAAAATTTATTTTTTTAAAGTTTGTTTTGAATTTTTTTAACAACATACGAATAAATTTCATGAAGAGGATTTTATACAACTAAGTTATGTAACTTAGGAAGGAAAATCAAAGTACGGAGGACTGTTAAAACCTTACAAGTTACGAATGACCGCATTAAGATGCTTAAACACATCCAGGCTAAAAATATGTTTAGATTGAACAGAGTATATTATAGTACACACACATTTCTTAGAGTCGAGTGGTTAGTTCGTGTCCTAGTAACACTGAAAATAATTTTCAATTTGATTTCTTTTGTTGCCGTCAAAGCCACTCAAGTGCTTTTGGTGACGGATCTCATAATTTTGAGCCACGGTCATGTCACGAGGACGATATACATGGGCTTGCCCCCTCTCTCCAAACTTTCGCATCACACTAACTTGAAGATTTTGAGTCTTGACATATTTAACGTACATCTGCCTCTCTACATGGTTGGTCTTCAGTGGCATCAGGACTCAAACTTGCGACGTGACAACGTCGACCACATGTCACCCGTCATCATAGCCACTTGGCTATCGTGCCCCTAAAACCAGCCGTGTACAGGAATCTATCTCAGAAGGCGCTATGTTGGAGGTATGAGAAAGTGTGGTGTACCAGCTCAAGTGAAATTATGAGGTTCATCGCCAATAATCCAAAATGTGACATTAAAAATCAATCCAATTAACAGAAATCAGGCTTTCCAACTCACATTGTAATAATATAATTCAAACAGTTTCTTAACGGAAAATTGACACACATTTTGACATATTTAGTTAAACGCAGTTTTTGTTAGTACCATGAGGCACTTTTAAATCCTACCAATGGAAACAATGTCATAAATCGAATAAATTAGATATGGTCTAAAAAAAGATTTAATAACTCTTAAAACAAATTAGCAAAGAAACACGTAGAAGATATAAATTAAAACAGTTTTTTTAATCATATTATACAGATAAAATAAAACAGAAATTTGAATGAATTAGAAATATAATGCTATCGAAGACTCCCTTTGTAAAGGGGCTGATGCACGCCAACCAGTGGTGTAGCGTGGGGATGCAGATGGATTCATGGCCCCGGGCTACATACGCAAAAGGGAAGGCGACACAGCACTACGATATTTAAATTCAAAAAATATATTTCTAACTCCAAATCCCGCCCGCACGACGAAACCGACGAAAACGAGTGAAAGCTTTAAATACAATAGACAGGAAGTTTATCTGTCGCATGCAATTGATTCGTTTTTTGCTTTTTGGCTTCGGAAACCTCCGGATGCTCAAAATTATTTGAAAACAAAAGGGATAAATATCCATCCATGTGCTAAAAATGCGTGCTTTACAGACCGTATTAGAACAAAACGAGAGAAATTGTGGATGACGCTTTTATATGCTTTTTTGGGGAAGAGCTTGAAATTTCTTTTGAATCCCCCAAAACGAATCTGGGGGAAGATATATTTGGGGCGGAAGTAAAGATATGTTCAGTTATCTTACGAAGATGAGGCGAACAATGTTTTTTAATAACAGAGTAACTGTAAATTGAAAAGATTCCAACAGTTGCAAAATCTGCGCAAAAAAAATGCTTTTAAGGTCTGATGTGATATTGAGCATGGACGAACTTAACTTGGGATCAAGTTCCTCAAGACATTAATAAAGGGAATTCCAACTTGAGCGGGGCCCCCATAAGCTTTGCAGCTGCAACAACCC
Organism: Trichonephila inaurata madagascariensis; assembly: GCA_019973955.1. Classification (NCBI taxonomy): domain Eukaryota; kingdom Metazoa; phylum Arthropoda; class Arachnida; order Araneae; family Nephilidae; genus Trichonephila; species Trichonephila inaurata. The sequence continues at coordinate 286,001 of BMAV01019296.1, forward strand.
GGGCCCGTAAAAAAGAACTTATTAGGTCCTGCTTTTGGGTTTTTTAAAAAATATATTTTTAAATTTCCAAATTTGGGAAGATTTTTTTTACCACACATTGTCAAAATTTTGTTGAAAATTTTTTAATATCTGCCATCAATAATCCCAGTTAGAGAAGCTTCTCAAAAATTAATAAAAAAATTATCCCCTAAATGACAAATGCCCCCACTTTTCCCCTGGAAATTGAACATTTTTTCCATTTGATATTGACAATGGTATAAAAGATTTTGCTACAAAAAACAAAAAAATTTTACAATTCCCTTAACCCAAAAAAAAAAATTTTTAAGATGCTTTTTCGTATTTTTTATTTAATTTTTCTTGACAAATTTAAAAAATAGGGGGAAAATTTCCGGGGGTGGCAAAAAGCCCACACTACCCCAAACTGACGCTAACATGGGGTTTTAAAAATTTCCCTCATGTTTCCGTGAGGGAAAAAATTTTAAAAAATTGAGTTGGCCCAAGATTGTTACGTAAAACAATCAATCAGAAATCTTGTAATGCACCATTTCTTCTTATAGACTTAAGATGCATTTTAATGGGAGAAAATAGCAAGATCAGTTTTTCTGTACATAGTTTTGAATACACAAATTTCTCATAGGAATTTAATAGATAATTAAATACAATGGCAGATGTCAGTATAATAAACATATCGTGTTTTTTATCAAATTTTATCCTTCCTATTTTGATTTCTTAAAGTATTTGCATCGATTTCTAAATTGATAACTAATTCATTAAATCTCTCAAAAAAACTTTTAAAAAAGATTTCATGGACCACTGTATTTGTAAATTTACTAAAACAACATTACAAAAAACTATCTCACTCTCTGTCTCTCAGTTAAACACATATGCTTCTTTTGTGTCTAATGTATTCTGATTCTGCAATGTTTCTACATTCCCATCTTGTAAATACTTTTGTTCATGGTATTCAACAAAATATTTTTAAAACCAACCTATCAAAAGAAAATGTATCTTATTCGAGCCAACCAATATGTAAACAATTCTCTCGATCAAGTTGCTTTCTATCAAAACTTAAGATCTATGTTGCAATGCAATGATTATTCTACTGTATTTTTTTACCAATCTAATAACTAAGGAACTGTTTTGTTATTCTTGATTACAAATGTACGAGCAAAATCACGTAGTAACTTTTTTTTTACTCATACGAAATCATTATTTATTGATTAATTTTTATGGCACTCGTATGTTCAGATACTTATTATATTTCTTTTCGCTAGCTAAGAAAATGGGGAAAAAATTAATATTTTAAGAATGTTTTAAAAATCTTTTTAAGTTATGTAACCAAATCGCTCTCTCAATCAAAATAGTCAATCAACTTCGAACTCGAGGAAATCTTTAACAGTTATTCATTGACTTCTCAAGGTCATTTAGTGAAGATATAAATGTAAACAAAAAACAGCGAAAGTTCGCCACTGTTTATCTCGTGACACATTTGAACAGAAAAATTACCGAAGAGAAGGCTGCGAAGAGATAATAAGATTGTTCAGAGCAGAAAGATAATGGTAAAAATCTTTTTTTGTAACACGGCCCTGAGTTTCATAAGAATAAAAACTTACAGCAGTATTTTACTCAATTTATAAATTGAAAAAATAAGAACTAATATTTTTTACAGAAATTAGAAGCTATTGACAGTTGAAACATTTTGCAGTCAATTGTCATTTAATTGGTCTCTATTTTCAAATATATATCAATAGTATTACACTAATAAAAATTAAAAGAATCTATACATTGCACATTAAATGACTCAAGATACGTTAGGAAATTTCATTGTAAATTACAATTGAAACATTTCTCAGTTCCTTATCATAACAAACAAATATCTACGCAAATCTAAATCCATTATATGCATTATGCTAATATAATCAATAATAAGTAGTAATTTTTCTAAAAAACCTTTTTAAAATTAAAAATTATTTTGAAAAAATTTGACAAAAAATATTTAAAATTGCCCTTTCTTTCACTTTAGTAATAACAAGTGACAAAAAAAATATTAAGTCAATTCCTACGTTGGGGTAAAATTTTATATGTATATATATATAATTTTATATATATATATATATATATTATTATTAAATAGTTAAATTAATAAAAATTATATACATATAAAAAAGAATACATATTAAGTGCAAAATGAAAGAATTTTCCCTTGAATTTTTTTTTACTTTCTTTTGGGATTTGGGTTATTTTTTTTACTATTTATATTAAATTCATTTAATTTTCTAATTAAATAGTACAGAAAAAAGAAACCTTTTTAAAAATTGGCCACCCTTTGAGGGGATTTGGCCCCACATTTTGGGTTTAAAAGTCCAAAGCGCTACCTTTGGTACCGGCCCCCAAAAAAACGATGTTCCTTTCTATATATGCTGTTGAACTATTATTTTTGTTTGTTTGTTAGACTATTTATTCAATTTTAATTTAATGAATGAATTAATATCTGAAAAAATCTGTTTTTAATCGGTCACCCCGGAAAAAAATTTGAATTTGAATAAAAAGGGTTTTTTATTAACGATTGAAAATTTGAACAAGATATATATATATATATATATAGGGAGAGAGTGAACTAATTGTGTAGGAATTGAAAAAACGTATTAAAACACTTTGCTTTATATTTTTTAATTTATAAGTTCATACATCAATTATGTAAAATGGATAGCGTATCGAAATAAGTAATTTTTTCGAACAGGTAGGGTATATGTCATACGCCAAATTTGCCTTTTTAAAAATTCGTGACTTTGAAAAATGCAAAGTTTTAACCTATCATCGGTTAAAAAATAGAAGGCCCCCCAAAAAATATATTCGACATCTGTTCTTATAAAAAGAAATAACTTCAATCAACAAATTATTCAAAAATATTTTTAATTAAATAATTAAATATCCTTTAAAAAATTAACGGTAATATTAATAGCATTAAAAAAAAGTCTAAATTTAAGTTTTTGAATTTGTTTTGAAATTTCTTTTTAAAAAATTTTTTTAAATTAAAATTTAGTTTGAAAGAAGTCACACACACACACACACAAATGGCGTACAGCATTACTTAAATCAATGATATACTTCAATTTATTTAACACGGATTGATTTATTTTTTAAAAAAAGCTTTTGCTTCAAAAACAGCATTTGAAGTTTTCCTATAATGATTTTATTAACTGATATTTATTCTTGATTTTTTTTATAAATTATTTTAAATAAATATTTTTATTGAATTTTTTAAAAATTGAATTTCTATTTTAATTAAGTATGAATTAATCATATCTATTAAAAACTAATTTGGATTTAAACGCATTTTTTTTATTTCATGATAGAGTAAATTTCAATTGGAATTTTTTGACTATATGTGATTTATTCGAACGATATTTTATAATCACAAACATTATTTTCAAAATGCAAATAGCTCTGTTACATAAAGTGCTAACATATATAACACAAAAATATTAATATAATTTAAATAAAACTGTCTTTATGAAGCAATAATGAACTTTTTTATGTGTCTTACTTTGCATGATGCATATCTTTCAATCTTCAGAACTTCAGTAATAGTGGTATAATCCCATTTTCGTAAAGTGAACCATATTTCTTCATACATATTTTCAATAAATCCATAAGATTTATATTTTCTCAAAAAAAGTCCATAAGAAAAATATTTTCAAAAAATTATATAGTAAAAGTACGAGTATTACTACAAACAAGGCAAGCTTCTCTCCTATCAAAACCACCTGAAACAAATTCGTACAAAATTTTTTCCAGAAACTTTGGAACAATTCTTATTATATTATTCAAACATCGTGCTAAAAAAATATCGCGTGCTTAAATTATATTTTTCAGTGAAACAGCATATTTGAGCAGACGATTCTTAAATCTGATTAAAAAACAGTGAAACATGGCAGAAATAGTTTCAAAAATATTTCTTTATTTAAATTTATTATATTTTTAAGCCTCCTAATTAAATCTGGCTAAAAATCTTAAATGTTTATCTTAAAATTAAATTTATTTTTGAAATTATATTTCCATAATTTTCTATTTACTACTATCCTTGGATAAATCATTAGACAGAGATTATATTTGTCGAGATTATTTAAAATGGGTTAGCACCACTGTTGAAAGAATCAAAAATTATGTAAAACATTTTCACTGTGGCAATGGTTTACCATCTTATTTTATCAGTTTTGATTTAAAGTTCTAAGATTTCAAGCAATGGTATTAGATTTAGCTGTGGAAAAGTCTGAGTCACGTTAACTGTAGGGTTTTCGAAGAAAAGTTGCTGTTTGTATTTTGTGTGCATGTTCTTTTAGAGTTATATTCATAATTTAAATAGCTGTTTTAAGTTTATGAAATTTAATTGTACTTGGTAAGCTATATATATAAAAATTTTATCTTTTATTTCCTGTGTCTTAAGGTATCCGACTACGTTCGGAACCGTGATTTTGCAAAAGCACATAAATGGATAATTTTCCTGATATTTAGTATCATTCAGATAAGAATACATGCATAAAATTGTTTTAAGGACATTTTGACAAAAAAAAAAATTATTTAAATACAATATTTTGGCAAAAAATTAACTTAGAACAATCTTTTTTCAAAATGTTTTGTTGTGAAAAATGTTTCCATTATAATAATATTTTGCCTGTGTATATAGTTCAGTCCTCTCTACTGAGGCTCAACTAAAATTTCTGAAAAATTCACATTATTTTCAGAGTTACCACCAATTGAAAGAATTATCGGCGTTTTTTTCTTAAAATAGCTCTCCTCTGTTGTCGTAAAATATGAATAAACCCACTTCTAAGTTATATATTTCAAAAATTTTAGTTTTAGCCTCTGTCAGGGTGAGCTTTTCCACGAAATATTATAATAAAAAAGCATTTTTCACAAAAGGAGAACATTTTGAAAAAAGATTATTCTAAGTTAATTTTTTGCTTAAATATTGTATTTAAATGTTTTTTTTTTTGTCAAAATATCCTTAAAACTATTTTATACATGTATTCTATTTGAAGTGACACTAAATATGAAATTATCCATTTATTCGCTTTTGCAAAATCACGGTTCCGAACGTATTCGGATACCTTAAAGTAAGTCACTGAAGTTTCCAAGTAAACAAAAATCGATGATTTAAGCACCATTGTAAATGAAAACGAGATGGATACAGGAAAACCAAGATATTTTCAGACCCTTAAAAATGATACAGGACATAATAATAGTTGGTCAAGGAAAAAAACGTACTTTCCACTATGGCACAAATCCAGAGCACTTTATGGAGCAACAGATAACTAAAAAATGTGGGAATAAATGTTATTTCTAAAATTTTTTTTCGTTGGTGTCGTATATGCCCCAGCTTTTTGGAAAAGGGTTATACATAAATGGGAATATTTAGCGATTTTTCTTCGATTGGGATTCATTCTACTAAATGTCATGGTGAGATATCGAATTCATTCTAAGAAAAAATAATAAATAATTCCGAAAAAAAGTACCTTGATGACGGATTTTAGTCGCCCAAAAAAAAAAAGGACTGCGCCAAGTGGCCCTCTCTGTACTACACTTTAACCCAAGTTTTTTTCTTGCCAAGTTGATAAAGGGTCAAAATCACCAAATCGTAGGGTTGCTACTCCAAAACACAACACACAACAACCGCGCCAAATTGGTGATTTTTCAAAATTTGCGGACCGGTGTCCTATTCGACAATTTCACCCTTTTTATTTACTTCAGAGGCATAAACATTTCAAAGTCGCTTAAATTTTTTCATTCCCTTTAATTTAAAATTTTCCATATGGCGTCGGCTGTATCATTTTTTTTAAAAGTTTCATCACCTGCGCCAACGAAGTGGAAAAATACTGAAAAAAAATCTTATTTTAGCCAAAACCGTTTTGGTGAATTAGCACTAATTACTTCAGCATGCTACTCGCCAAGTTGGGTGATAACATTACAATACGGTTACCTTGATTCTTAAGGTTTGTCATTGTGGTTGCTAAAATTATTACATACATAATTAGTTTATTTTTATGGGGGTAAAATACCATTAATGGTACTTACATATTATCATAACAATCGCAACGTTTAAGATAAACAGCCAAGTTGAAAGCCCAATTTTTCATGTGTCATATGCGCTGAATTGGCAATCATGAGCTTCATTTCATGTAATGTCGCCAATGGATTGTGATAACACGTAAATACCCTATTAATTTAAGACGATTCGAACGTTATTGGTGAGTATCAGGACCCTTTGGTGGAATCGTCGAATCAGACACTGGTCAGCCAAATTTCGAAAAGTCGCCAATTTGGCGCTTTGCTGTGTGCTGTGTTTTGTAGTAACAACCCTACGATTTGGCGATTTTGACCCTTTATTGATTTGATGAGAAAAAACTTGGTGGGATAAGTGGCCAATGCGACAATCCAACCAATTTTTCTTAAAATCCCCCTCCCCCTGTCATTTTTTTATTTAAAGTTCGCTCATTTCGGCTGTCATAAAATGTAATAATTAACCAGAGAAATCAAAATTGTGTGCAGACAGGATAAAAAAATTGATGGCCTTATGTTTTATTTAAGGATCTTACGGCGCACGTTTACACGGCCTCAATGCTAAATCTATGGAAAAATTCTTTTCTCATTGGCAATATATTGTGACTTTTCACTTTACATTATTTTAATTTTACTTTTTATTAATGAATTTTTAAACGTTCATCGTCTCGATAAAATTTTTAGAGAATTTTGAATTTTTTAAACATTGTATTATTTAGTACTTACGTATTAGGGTCACCGCAGCCAAAATTGTCCCACGAAAATCTTTCTTCAATTAAAATACGTAAGAATCTGTTGTTTTGATATCATGGCGTGATTCTCGAGGCGCAAATTTTGCTGCGTTGACGCTAATACTTAAGTACCTATCATTTTTTGTTTATTATTTTTATCTTTCATTTATCCCATATGTTTGCTTTTCATATATTCTCTGCTTTTCCCAGTAGTTTCAAAATACCTTATATTCTATTTTTCTAATTCCCTGTACCCGTATTTTTTCAATTTGTTTCTACAAAAATATGTAAGTAAATTTTTGCTTAATTTATCTTTTTGACTTCTTTAAAATCAATGTAATTGAACTCTTTTGTTAGAAATAAGCCATTTAATATTTATGTATTAGTGCCACCGTAGCAAAATTTGCGCCACGCAAATCGCGCCATGATATCAAAACTAAAAGATTCTTACTTGTTTTATTTGGGAAAAAACCAATCAATCAGATTTTGGTGGAAAATGGCGTGATTCGATTGGCACAAAGTTGGCTGCTAATATGTAAATACCTGCCATTATTTTAAATTATTTTCATGTCGAGTTCTAAGTGCCAGGACATCATTTTGGATTTAAACCTACTGGGCCACAAAATCTTATTTGGCGAGATTTCTAAGCCACACAAAAATATGTTTGGAGCGTTGCGTACTGGTGACAAATTATTTCCGGCAAAACGTTTTTCTCATATTGGATAGAAATCCGAAAAAAAAAAAAAAAAAAAGAAGAAAAGGAGCTGCTGGCGCGATTTGGGACATTTTATTTTTCTTCTTAACCAAATGTAAGTAATGGTATCGCGCAACTTGGAAAAAATTTAAAACTATTTGGCAGATAGCGTACTGAAATAAAATTAGGCTAAAATAGGATTCTATTAGAAAAATAATTGAAATTAATGTACTACTGGAAAACGAACCTAGATTTTAAAAACGTTATGATCTTAAAAGAATAACATATAAATATTATGCTCCAAGAGCAAAATATCTTATAAAACTATCAAATAGTAGAATTTGTAGCACCTTTGACTATATTTGTCATATCAGAAATAAATTGTCGGAAAATCAGTTAAAACTCTCAGAATTGCATTAGGTCTTCCGCAATGGACCCCAAATGCCATACTTTTAAAAATGATTTGGCAAGAATTAGACTGGTATATAAATTTGTCATTAAAGTTTATAATGTAAATATTTCACACCAATTCATTTTAATAACCCTGTGGTTTAATATCTTCAAACACACTGGAAGAGATGGATATTGCAGTATTTCTAATAAAATATATTGTTACGTTGATCGTGGTTCGAGGATTTTATGTTATCAGTCTCAAAGAGCAAGATAATACTTCAGGAGCGATGGAGATTTTCCTGTAGAAAGATAGTCCTTAAAATACAACATACAGCAGTCAAATTTGCAAAATAAATCCCAGAAGGTCTTCACACTTTTTTCAGTACTTAGACAAAGCTATAGGTGCCTAAAAATACAAATACGTAATGTATTCGCAAGAACTCTCTCGCCCTGTTCAACAGAGATCTAATATTAACACTAAGTAATATAACACTACCCCCTCATCAAAGACTACACGTCCCGGGCAGTACAAGCCCTGAGTAAGATGCATCTATTTAGAGAAATAAACTATTCACATAATAATCAAATATAAAATAACAATTACTCGACAGCGCATACAAAGCAAATAAATTCAAAATACATGGACAAATACAAAAATAAATTGTGGCACTAAAACAAAATTAAGGAGTTAGAAAAGAGAAATAAGTTACATTATTTACAAAATAATTAGTGACCATGGTCTGAACTTAAGGATCTTATTCACCTTGCAATGTATTAACTTCTGTATTGAGTATGGCGATTTCTGTATCCTACCAAGACGTCATTCAGTCTTCTTAGGGCTGTGTAAGGACCTTGGTCTGCAGTTTGGAGAGGGTCCTTTGTGACGTTTCGGATTCCCAACCACAATTTGTCGCCTTCGTGAAAGTCGTGTCCCGTTGCTCTTGCGTCATATCGGGTCCATTTTCTCTGAAGCCATGCCGTAGCCGCGGTAGCCGAGTGGTATAGGTATCGGGTCGTGGCTTGCCTTGTCACGAGTTCGAGCCCAGTACCACTAAAGACCCGCCGTGTAGGGCAGCGATGCACGTTAAATCTGTCTGAGAGCGAAACGTCCTCCGTTGGTGTGGTGTGGTAGTTAGAGAGGGGTGCCAGCTCAGGTGTCGTCCACTTCACTTGACCATGGTTCAAAATTACGTGGTCCGTTGCCAAAAACCCTCGAGTAGCTGAACAGTGCTACGTTAATATTCAATCAATCAATCAAGCGACGTTAATATTCAATCAATCAATCTGAAACCCTGCCAATTCTATCCTCAGACAGATGATGCATCTCCTCCATCCATGCATGGAGTTTCTGAACGTACTTCTCAGGAGCCGAGGGAGGATCTGGTGGCCATTTGAACAAATCTGAAGGCAGACGAAGATACATCCGAAGAGCATTTGGGATGGGGAATAGCCAGTAGTCTCTTGAGCGGTACTCCTATAGGCAAGCAGGAAAAGAGGCATTTTCTTGTCCCAGTCCTGTTTATTACTGGATACGAGGAGAGATAGGTTATTCAGATTGGTCCGATGAAATCTCTCTACCATGCCGTCAGACTGAGGGTGTAAAGCTGTTTTGCGGGTTTCATTGATGCCGAGTACCTTACCTTACTCAGTCTCTTGCAAGCTGCAGAATCGAAGTTTCTCCCTTGATCGGAGAGCAGTTCTAGAGGGACTCCTTTCCTTGAGATCCAGTGTTGCACTGGATCTCGGTCCACTTGGTCGGGAAGAGATGCCTTACAATTAGTGAAGCTGAGTCTCCAACGTTTGTTGTGCCTTGTATTAGAGGGAGGGATGCACTATGTGTCGCACGTCACATTATACGTGCACTTCGCCAAAGTTCCCTCTTAGCAACAGGCGACAATCACTGCACTGCACTCGCAGTCTCAAAACGCCAAAATGACCTCCAGTTGGACTGCCATGGAGTTCCTTAAGGACCTTTAATACTGTAAAGGATTGGCACATAGAGCACTTGGAGGCTTGATACATAGCTCACTATAGACTAGAAAGAGGGTGCTGTTGTGGATTGTTTTGGAGAGTGAGCGGAAAGCACGAGAGAGGAGAAAGAACCGTTGTCTCGTGCATGGAGATGGCGGAAGATGCCTGCAGTTTTCCTATGTCATGTATAATTGTAAATAGAGTGGTGTGGTTTGAAGAAAAGTAGTAAAAAACGGTAAATCAGGTAAATAAGATTAATATTTAATTCAACTATACATGAGGATACTACAATACTCTTATCCTTGGGAGTATTAATTGCCAATGTCCTGACAGCTGGGCTTTCCGTGAAATACCTCTCCAGCACTTGGTGTTGCGATCTTCCTTACTTGTTCGGAGGTAGTTACTTCTAAGATGCCCTGGTTTCCCGCACCCCCAGCTCGTGATGCTACGTCTTCTCTGCTTCTGATGTTGAACCCTTAAATCTTGTGTGTGTGTGTGAATTTCCTCTCTCAGTTTCTTAATCTCTTCCATCCATGGAGATTCATCACGTGTATCTCCAGTAACTCTCGCTCCTGGGATGGAATGGCGGTTTCTGCTGCTGGATTCGAGTGGTGGCTTCTATTTTCAAGGCATATAACAGGCCATATTTCAGGTCTTATACGTCTTCCATTCTTACAGACTTCTGGATCTCTGGATCTTCCAGTCCATCCACGAAGTACAGTAGAGAAATCAGTGGCCACACAAAGTGTGGGGGATCCCTGGATTCGGACCCCCATAGCCTTTGACTTTTTTTCCGGATTGATTATATTCCTATGTATATAGTACGTAAAATTTAATTACATATTTGTTATTAATAATTAATTTTATTAATTAATGCTAATTATTTGTTCAATAATTCATTTTTATACTGTGTTTTGTTCCCAGAAATAGACAAAATCCAAAGAATATGTTTGGCGCCTATTGGAGAAAGACACGAGAATAGTGGACTTTCGACCCTGACACCTTCTCCCCTAGAAAATTCCTGTGTGCGCCACTGAAGGAAATTATTTCTCGCACATTTTCTGGATATTCAGTGAAGGCCATGTTGGCGAGTCTTTCTATTTTGGGTGAGTGAGTGAATATTAACATCGCACTGTTCAGCTACACTAGGGCTTTTGGTGACGGACCTCGTAATTTTGAACCATGGTCAAGTTATGACACCTGAACTGGCACCCATTCTCTCAACTACCACCCCACACCAATGGGAGGACGTTTGAGCTCTCGACAGATTTAACTTGCATCACTCCCTTACATGGTGGGTCTTTAGTGGTACTGGATTCGAACTCACATGACATTCCTGCCATGATCCGATATCTTGACCACTTGGCTACAGCAGCCCTCTTTCTATTTCGGAGGCGTACTCCTACAAGTTCTTACCGCTTTCCTGGCGTTTTGTCTTCTTCTGTATTCGAGCGTAGATTTTAAAGTATTTCTGGTCGAACCAAAGATCTAGTGCAGGGGTAGCAAACCTTTATGGATTGAAGTGCCATTTTTTTTTAAAAAAATGTTTAATGAGGTATAGACGTGCCGTCAAATAATTTTCATTAGTGATTTTTGGGAAAATAATAAAACTAAATAATAACAACTCAAAACTGCATTTACTACAATTTGCCCTGTAAAATACATTTTGCACTGTATAGTATTAAATGTTTTAGTTATACATGTAATTTAAATTAAAATAACATTGATATGGCTTCTGTTTTTAAAGATTAGATGACAAATAACTTATGTTAAGATTGTAAAATGTTTTACTTTAAGGTTACGTGGCTCAAATTAATGTGCCACGTGCCATTGACTGTACGCGTGCCACTGGTTTGCCATCCCTGGTATAGAACATGCTTGGGTTACTCTGGTGAATGCAATTGCGACTTACAGTTCCCCTCCGAAAATTCTCAAAGGCCTGAAAACACACGAATTGTTGAACGAGTGTTGTTAATTGCCACAAGAACCCATCAATTCCCTTTAGGTATAAAATCCCCGTGTGAGGCCTGTTTGGCATCTTAAAATTGGGACCCCATTCCCCTATTAACCAATTTTTATGTTGTTATATTCTGCAACTGCTGTTTCATACCTTCGACTTCGATGAGTGTTACACACGATCATTAGGTATATTTTAACTGCTGAATGGTTATTTTTTTTGCATTATATCAGCACTATATACACATCAAATTTCATTATAATCTGCCCAGTAAGCTCAAGAGAAAATCGACAAAATCTAAGAAACTTAATTTTGAACAGCAGTGTATTTTAAATATATGTACGAGGGTTGGGGCATAAGTCATGTGGCAACTATTTTTTTTGTAAATATGTGAACGGATCACAAACGTATAAGTGTCGTGTGGAAGATCTCAAGGCATAGTGTGTATGCAGAACAACTGATGGCTATGTCAAGTGGCAGGGCGCGAGGGCTGTGAAATGGCAAGGGGGGTCGTGAGATGGAAGTAACCCCCCTTTTAGAGCGCGGGAATTGCCCCCTTGGACCCCCCCCCCCCCGGGGGGGGGGGGGTTTTTTTCCGCCCCGGGTTTTTTTTTTTGGGGTTTTAAAAAAAGGGGGCCAAAAAAAGAAAAAGGGGGGAAGGAATTTAAAATTTTAAAGGGTTTTTTTTTAAAAAAGGGGTTTCCCCCCCAAAAATTTTTTAAAATTTTTGGGGGGGTTTTTTTTTTTTAAAAAAAAAAACCCGGGGAAAAAATTTTTTCTGTAAAAAATTTTTAAGAAAAAAAAAATTTTTTAAAATTTTTTTAAAAAATTTTTTAAAAAAATTTTAAAAAAAAAGGCCAAAATTTTTTAAAATTTAAATTTTTTTTTAAAGGGGGGGTTTAAGGGCCCCCTTTTTTTTGGGCCCCCCCCCTTTTTAAAAATTTTTTGGGGGGGTTTTTGGAAAGGGTTTTTAAAAAATTTTTAAAGGTAAAAAAAGGGGCCCCCCGGGGTTTTTTCCCAAAGCCCAAATTTTTTAAAAAAAAACCCCCCCCCCCCTTTTTTTGGGAATTTTTTGGGGAAACCCCCCCCAAAAAAAATTTTTTTTTTTTTGGGGTTTTTAAAATTTTGGGGGCCCCCCCCCTTTTTTTGGGGGGGTTTTTTTCTTTTTTTCCCCCCCCCCCTTTTTTAAAGGGGGAAAAAAAAAAATTAAAAATTTTAAAATTTTTTAAAAAAAAATTTTTTTTTTTTTGGGGGGAAAAAATTTTTCCCCCCAAAAAAAAAAAAAAAGGGGTTTAAAAAATTTTAAAAACTTTTGGGCCCACATTTTTAACCCCCCTTTTTTTTTTTTTCCCCCGGGGGGAAAAAAAAAATTTGGGGGGGGGGAAAAAAAAAATTTTAAAAATTTTTTAAAAAAATTTTAAAGAAAAAAAAGGTTTTTAAGTGAATTAAATTTTAAAAAAAAAAAAAAAAGGGGGAAAAAAAAAAAAAGGGTTTTTTTTTTTTTTTTAAAAAGGGGGGGGGAAAAAAAAAAAAACCCATCAAAGGGGGGGGAAAAAGGAAAAAAAAAAAAGGGGCAAAAAAAAAATTTTTAAAAAAAAACCCCAAAAAGGGGGAAATTTTTTTTTTAAAAAAATTATTAAATTTTTCACATCAAGACCTTTTTAAAAAAATTTTAAATTTTAAAGCCAAAAACCCAAAACCCAAAAAAAGTTTTAAAAAATTTAAAAGAAATTTTTAAAATACCGTAATAAAATATTCGATGAATGTTTGGGGATAATAATATGTTATCTTTTTTTTAAGAACCAATTTAATCTTCAAAATAAAAACTAATGGAACAAATTGATCAGTTTTGGGAAAATATTTTAGATTAAATCAATTTTTTTTATTGAATAAACAAAGTTAAAAAAACACCACAATCAGACTTAAAACACAAAATTTAAAAATTTAATAATTTTATTGTAAACAAATTTTTGGGGGTTTTTTTGCTTGAAGGATGATCAAATTGTCAAAAGGGGAACCAAATCTTTAACATGCCCAAAAGCAAACTGACCATTAAAAAAAAGTCATTTCTTAAAATCTATGCCGACCATTTTTTTAAAGTTTGTTCCTGCTCTTTTTTGATAGTCAAGGGGATAGCAACCCGTAACAGGTTATTGAATACGTTTGAATTCAAAAAAGGTATTCCCATGGTATCAGAAGAATTCCCGGAATAAATTTCGATCTCTCCTTCCATTTTCCCGCTAGGATCGTAGCCTCTATGACTTTGTTGTGCAGGTTTTTCAATTTAAGTTTTGGGGTTATTGCAAATTTTGGGGATTCAAATTATGCGTAGCATTATTGGTGCCCAAATTTTTGGGGTTTAGAACAGAAGGGGGGATTCCAGGTGGATTAAGAGTATTCAAAAAATCCACCGATAAAAAGGGCAAAACACCCCCTTTTTGCCCCCATTTCTCAAAACCAAAAGATTCATACCCTTTTTATTTTTTGGTCAGTTTGCTTAACAGAAAGTTGTTGATGTTATTAGCCGAGTCATTTGTTGGAGTGAGAGTACTTTTTCCTTTCCCCAACCATGATGAGTAATTTATTCCAACCTGATGGATATTTGATTATTCTCAGTCAAGAGGTTATAAAATTCCAACAATATTACCGGCTTTCCGAAATATTTATTCTTCCTTCCTACTTTTTTAATTTTTTCCGTCTCCTATATCAATGAGTTGTTTTAAAACATTTCGTTTCCAAATCATGTTGCAGATGAACGTGCATAAATTTCAAAGTTTTCCCACGTTGATATTAGGTCAAAAAAAAGGATGTCTTAAGACGGGCCTTGATGATATCTGCTGTTTTCCTCAAAACAACAGGTGCTTCCTAAAGTCACCAGACAAAAACATTTACTCCTCCCATGTTTTGGGTTCAGCCCTTTTGTCCTGAGCGTCCTGTTTAGAGCCAAACCTTTTTGGGCCCCCATAGTACACTCATCCCATATAAAAATTTTTGATTCTCTGAGAACATATGCCATATCACTTTGTTTAGAAATATTACAATTAACAGATTCAGAATGATGTAAGTTGAGTGGTAATTTGAATGCAGAGTGAGCTGTTTTACCTCCATCAATTAAAGTAGCAGCTAATCCTGAAGAAGCAATGACAATATTTATACTTCTTTCACACCTGATTTTGGCAAGTAATAAATTAATTAAAAATGTTTTTCCAGTTCCACCAGGCGAATCAAAGAAAAACAACTTTGACCCAGTAGGAAATAATACTATTTAATATTTTATCATATATTCATCTACTCCAGGAAATGAATCCGCTTACCAAATTTTAAGACTGTACGTCAAATAATTTAAAAACGGAAATGATTCCCATAACGCCCCTAAGCCCCAAAAAACCACTTGGGGGTTTATTTTTGTAAAAAACCTAAAGTGGGCCCTACTCCAGGAAATGAATCTGCGGCCAAATTTAGAGACTATCGTCTAATAGTTTAAAAAAAGAAAAAAATTTTGTATAACGCCATTGTCATCGCTACGCCATTGGGATCTTTTTTATAAAACTTATTTTTTTAGCGGGTTCTACTCTACGAAAGGAATCCCTTACCAAATTTCAATCCGTAGTCTAATAGTTTAAAATGGAAATAATTATGTATAACGCCCCTAGGGCCCAGCAAAGCCATTTCAAATTTTCACAAAACCATTTTTAGGGGTCTCTGTCTTAATAGGGAATTTATTTCCCAAAATTTTTAAAACGAACGTCAAAAATTTTTTAAAAAGGAAATAATTATGCTAACGCCCCTTGAGGTCAATTTCGTAAAAATCATTTTGTAGGACTTTTACTCATGAAAGGAATTTGGTACCAAATTTCAAGACTGTGAATTTTATAGTTTAATAATGGGACTAATTATCATAATCTTAAACCCCCCTAACACCCCTTGGGGGTTTTCTTTTCAAAATCCTTTTATGATGTCTACTCTATAGAAGGAACCCTTTCCACCAAAACCCCAAGTCTGAGGTTTAAACCGA
>BMAV01019298.1:0-63865 GCA_019973955.1 Trichonephila inaurata madagascariensis
CAAATTGAAAAAATTTGTCCACGGCAGGATTTTTTAAAGCCCAAACCTCTGGCAATTGAAACTTTGCAGAGGATTGGAATGTCGGCGAATTTTGCAGTTAAGGTATCCGGCTTTTATTGTGGACGGAAGTTTTGGGCTATTGAAAGTTAAAATGATATGTTTTGTAGGAACAATGGTACATCTTTTTATTATAATCCTCCTGACTTGAATCACACGCCTGATCAGAAAATTCCTTCAAGTATTTCTGATTCAGGGAGTCTCAACAAGTCGGGTTCAGAAATAACACCGCGAAGTATTCAGTGATTTGTGAGGAGTTATTTTACGGAGGAGAATCGAGAAAAGTGCTTCGAGGAGAAAAGACTTCGTTTGTAAAGCAGACACAGTCTCTATCAGTAGATCCCCGGATCTTAAACGTTTGACAGATTTCGGTTCTCCTACCTATTCCAATTAGTGACTTATGAATGGCAAATGGTGATTTTTTAGATATTTCAATGTTTTACAGATGGTATCAATAAAAACCTGACATTAGTAATTTGATCAATAGGTTTTTTGGGAATCAGGCTTCGAGGAATGTCATATAAGCTTTTTGTTGCACACGAGTCAATCAGCAGTAGTGCCGGTCATTGACCAACGGGCTACCCGACACCAGCATTAGGATCCATAGGGCGATCAATACCCACACCTTCACTAACCTAAGCGTGTCCTCCGACAACCATTACGACGGAGCCTGACGTCACAGTGTGGCGGTGAGGTTGGGTCAACTGGCGCGAGATACCAGCGACGACGGCGCTTAGCCAGTAGGTACAGCCAGAATGTATCTGTACAGTCCGGGTGAGGATCCACGAGGTAAGCCGGACCACCCTTCTGCAGCACTAACCTACAGCAGTGTCCTCGGGGACACCGAAAGGTGAGGTTTACCAGCCGATTGACAGGAGCTGGGCTCTTTCACCCCGTCTACAGTGATTGTTGAGTTGAGTTTGGGGTTTTATGGCCAAGAGCCAATTCTGGCTATACTGCGCCAAACAATTAAAAAGATTTAGAGTGTTAAATGGTTTAAAAAGTTTTAAAAAAGAGTCAAGAGTAAAAAAAGAAGTAAAATCTCAAAAAATCAGTGAAAAAATCAGTTCTGAAATTAAAAAATAGACAGATCTTGGTGAGGATTTCCCCACCAAGTCTGGCAAATATGAATTCAAAATTTTAATTCCTGTATCTGGTCGGGGCTAATGAACGTGTTGTATATTCTTCTAATTCTTCCTCTTCATAAATTATCTTATCATCATCTTCATAAGAAATTCTCCTGGGCACGCTAGGTGTCGTTTTAATTTTAATTTCTGGCTTTTGTGCTTTCGGTAATTTTTTTCTTTTTCGTGCAAGAGTTTTTGAGTTTTGTTTTGGATAATGCGTTGTGGATGCAGAAGGGGCTAGATTATCGGGGTCGAATGGGGATGCGGATACGATTGACGAAGATGATTCATGGGGTTAATAATACTATTGGCTGCAGAAAGCATGGCATCGGACACAGGGTTGGTGGCTGAGGCTCTGACTCTGTAGCTGCTATTGAAGAAGATTGGACGGCAGAGCCGCACTTGGGTGAGAGACGATGTTGTGGTAACAGCAGAGGTGGATTGTGATATATATCTGGTTTCGGGGAGATGAAAGTGGTTGCAATATTAATTTTTAAAGATTGGACATTCTATTTTAGTGATATTTTCATCTGTCTGCGTAGCAGATACCAGTGAATTTAGCAGCCTGAGCATATGTCACAGAGATATCTGAGGGGTAGTAATTTTCTAGCTTCTAAATAGAAATATTTTTGTTTGTTTTGATTTCCTGTATTTGTTTTCTATTTTCCATTTGGGACATAATTTAGAATCTGCAGAGTGAGGCGATGAACAATTAATGCATTTTGGTTCCTAAACTGCAATCCGTGGAAGAATGCCCAATGGTTTTTATCTAGAACATGTTAATTGACCGCGACAGAGGAGGAAGTTTGGGGTAGGCCGAACCTCCTGGCATTTTAAAACAGCGCAGAGGATTCGGAATATATGTCGCGTATCTTACAATTCCAGAATAAAGCTTTTACTGGTATTTGTGGGCAATTTAGGGTATTAAAAGTTAATATTAAATGTTTTGTCGGAATAATTGTTGATGCTTTTATTGTTATTCTTCTTACCTGAATAACACCTGACCAGAAAATCCATCAAGGATTTCGCATCAGGGTTATCCAACAAATCAGGTTCTAAAATGACACCACGACAAGTATTTAGTGATTTATGAGGAGATATGTTTACTGTTTGGTCAAGAAAAGTTTTTCGCGAGGAGAAAAAGACTTTGTTTGTAGGGCAGATATAGTTTTCGATAAGAAGATCCCCGGAACGTAAGCGTTTCACAGATTTCGGTTCACCTCCTATTCCAGTAGGCTTTTTGGATAGCCAAATGGCGATTTCAGAGACATGGCATTGTTAGGTAAAGATAAAACTAAAAATCTTGCATGTGTAGCAGTTTCGTCTATGTTAATTTTGGGTAAATTAAGGCCTTTACCCGGAGCACAGCAGCTTGGGATCCGCGGCACAACGTATACCACTTCATCTGGCGTGCCTCCCACCCACCACGGAGTCAACAAGGGGAGGCAGTGTGCCGGTCAACTGGCCAAAACCAGGCACGGCGCTTACCTGGGAGTACGCAGAGATGGTGATACAGTCCAGGGTGAAGTCCAACGGGTAAACCCTGACACCCCTTATCACTGGCACTAACCCCATTTCACAGCAGTGTCTCTTCGGGGATACCGAAGAGAGGTACTACCAGCCGATTGACAGGAGCAGACTCCTCCTGCCACCAAATCTACAGCGTGGGCCGAGAACGCAGAGGTATCCCAGGCCACTAATCTCCTCCCATACTGGAGAAGCGTGGGCAAAGAGACGCAAAAGGATCCCCAGAACCATTTTCCCCTTACGGGACGCCGCACACGGCAAACATGCGAGGTCGGAAAACCAACGTTGTTAGTCGAAAACAAATAAAATAACACATAATCCAAGTAGTAAAAGAAATATACGAAAAAGAAACTAAATTAGCCTAATACTAAATGTAAGCCATATGTATGTTAGTAGTAGAAGCAGTATGTTTTTCACTAGAAAAAAACAAAATTTGAACAAGAAGGTTCATTTTTTGAGTATAGGTCTATGGTGCAGACAGGAAAGAAGAAAAGGGAAATTTAGTGGCAAAGAAGAAGGAGGGCCGAAAATAAGAGAGAAAAGATCACTAGGGTATCCTGGATTTGTGAAGCCCATGTTTTACAAGACAGTAAACCCCTTAGGAAGAAAAAAAGATCACTAGGGCACCTCGGGGCGTGAAGCCCATGCTACTAAGAAGGTGAGCCTGAAAGGTTTGCATCCTGGGATGTAGAAGGTATGGTATTGGATACAGAGGTTTCAGTTTCAACAGCAGGACATGTTTCAGCTGGTAAGGGTGTAGTGAGTGAGTGAATTTGTGGTTTTATGGCGCAAGAGCCAATTTTGGCTATACTGCGCCAGACATGTTTAAACATTAAAAAGTTTATAAAATTTCTGTTAAAAAATTTAAAATCTTAAAAAAGTATAAAATTATAAAATTCATTATCAATATATTTAAAAATTCAGATTGGTGGGGAGAATTCCCCACCAAGTTTGACAGGTATTGAGAAAAGGTATTTTCTGTGTCTCGTCGGATTTAATATTAATTCTCCCTTGTAATGAGTTTTTCCATTTTTTTAACGCAATCGGGATTCGATTCAATATCATCTTCCACGTCGTAAACAATCATTTCTTCCTCATCCGTTGTATATTCATCAGAAGCTGGTTTTCTCTGTCTATGTGGAGTCATTTTTATGTCTAAAACTGTTTTAATTAATTCTTTTCTTCTTTTTCTATCCCGAATTTTCCTTTTTTTTTTAAAATTCAAATTCTCTATTAATGTAGAGCCAGAAGGGCCACCCGTCTACAGTGAAGCGTGGGCCAAAGGGAACGCAGCGGTATCCCTAGGCTATCAATCTCCTCCCTACGGTAGAAGCGTGGACAAAGGGAACGCAAAGGATCCCCAGAACACCATTTTCCTCCTTACGGGACGCCGCACACGGCAAACATGCGGGTCGGAAAAGCAACGTTGTTAGTCGAAAACAAATAAAGAAACATATTCAAAGTATTTAAAGAAATATACGAAAAAGAAATTAAATTAACACAATACTAAATGTAAACCATAATATGTTAGTAATAAAAAGAAAGTTTTTTCAATAGAAAAAACAAATTTTGAACAAAGTTCATTTTGTAAGATTGGTCTGTGGTCTAGACGGGAAAAGGGAAATTTGAATGGCAAGGAGAAGGGCCGAAAATAGAGAAAGATCACTAGGGTATCCTGGGTTCGTGAAGCCCATGTTTACCAAAGACAGTAAACCCCTTAGGAAGAGGAAAAGATCACTAGGGTACCTCGGGAGCGTGAAACCCGAACTCACCTAAAGGAGGTGAGCCCCCTGAGGGGCCCGTCTACAGTGAAGCGTGGGCCAAAGGGAACGCAGAGGTATCCCTAGGCCATCAATCTCCTCCCTACGGGAGAAGCGTGGGCAAAGGGGACACAAAGGATCCCCAGAACACCATTCTCCTCCTTACGGAAAGCCGCACACGGCAAACATGCGGGTTTTAAATCCAACGTTGTTAGTTGAAAACAAATAAAGCAACATAATCAAAGTAGTCAAAGAAATATACGAAAAAGGAACTAAATTAACGCAATAGAAAATGTAAATCATAATATGTTAGTAGTATCATTAGAATCAGTTTTTTCATCAGAAAAAACAAAATTTGAACATAGTTCACTTTTTAACATAGATCTGTGGTCTGGACGGGAAAAGAAGAAAAGGGGAAATAGCATGTCAAGAGAGAGGGTCGAAAATAGAGAAGGATCACTAGGGTACCCTGGGTTCGTGAAGCCCATTTTTACCAAAGACAGTAAACCCCTTAGGAAAAGGAAAAGATCACAAGGGTACCTCGGGAACGTGAAACCCGTACTCACCTAAAGAAGGATTACACAACTTACGGTATACATAATATTTGGGTGATGGGGCATACAAAGCAGTTTTAGAATCTAAACTTTATAAAGATGTCAACAGTGAAAAATCAGAATGTGTGGGTCATGTTGAGAAAAGAATGGGCACACGACTCATGACATTAAAATTAAAAGGCAAGAAACTCGAGGACAAAAAATCTCTAGAAGGCCGTAATAGATTGACCGATGCAGAAATAGACAAATTGCAAAGATACTAAGGTTTGACTATTCGAAACAACTCGGGAAATTTGTCAGCCATGAAACAAACTCTATTTGGGCTATATTTTTTCATAAAATCTAAACAGATTTGAATCCACAATATGGTTTATGCCCCTTGGGAGATGATTCGTGGTGTTGATATAATAGGTCCAAACTCAAAGGCGATACATATAAACATAAACACAACTTAGCTATTGCAATTATGAATTGCATAAAAAAAGTATTTAGAAATCTTTCAAGCCCTGAACTTCTGTCTAGATGCTTGCACGGTAAGACACAAAATTGTAATGAAAGCTTAAATAGTGTTATATGGTCTATAATTCCAAAAACTGTTTTTGTACAACTGGGAACTTTAAAAACTGGAGTATATGAAGCTATATCTATATATATATAATCAAGGCTTAGTTACCAAGTTGAGTTGAGTTTGGGGTTTTCTGGCGCAAGAGCCAATTTTGGCTATACTGCGCCAAACAATTGTTAAAAATATTAAAAACGTATTATAATATTTAGAGCACAGTAATAAAGTATAAGGTAAAATATTATAAAATATTAATTTTATTTTCATGAGATAAAAGCATTTTAACCCACCAATTCAAATAAATTTAAAACAGATCAATCGTAGTGAGTGAAATGTAATATGTTAAACAAAAATTTAAAAAGTTAACTAGACTAAGGTTAAAAAGCGATATGGTTTTTTTATATATATAAAAGTTATGGTGTCAAATAATAAAAATCACTTCTTTATGTTTTTATAACAAGTTGGGGTTATAATACTGGTATGTTCAATACCGTTAACCGGGTAATATTTCCGGACGTATTCCATTATTATTTTATTTGTCTACCCTAATTATGTCATATTGTATTGTGTTTTCGCATGCGTGTTCTCGCCAGGGCATCACCCCCATCTATGCAAATCTTTAATATGTCTAAACGTGTTAAATCGTTCTCTAAAACTCCCACGTCAACCCTCCGTAGACATTCTCGTGGATCCCCTATTGCGCACCGTCTTCGATGGCGGCATATCAGCAACGAACAGGCCATAAGGTTGTCCATATGTAAACTATGTTACAAACGCTTTTCCGGCCAAAGAGAACTTTGGGACCATCTCTATGCAGACCACGCTCCCTCGGCCAGGAGAATCGAACAAGTACTGTCTTTTCCTCCCGAATTTGACATTGAACAGTTCCGTCAACAACTAGACGCTGTCGAAAACCCAGTCAGAACTGAACCACCGGCAGTCATGTCGAATTCTTCGGAGGACATTCCAACCAAATTATCACCAACAAGCAGTCACCTTAACCGATCCTCCAGCTGCCCCAGCCTGGTACTCTCCACACTTCTCGTTGCCCCCAAAACATCTGGGTATCCCCAAACGGCAGTCACCTTAACCGATCCTCCAGCTGCCCCAGCCTGGTACTCCCCACACTTCTCGTTGCTCCGACAACATCTCTGGGTCCCCTGAGTCCACCGGGTTCATGTCCAGACGTATCCAAAAACTACTACACCTGAGAGGGTTTGGGGTTTTAGGGCCCGAAGGCAATTTTGGCTTACTCCCCAAAATATTTTACAAATGAGTGGTGTTTTTTGGTTTTTTTGGGCCCCGGGTTTTCGCTATACTGCGCCAAACATTTTTTAATTTCCAAAAAAAAATTTTTTTAAAGTTAAAATTTTACTTTAAAAGATATAAGTTATATTTAAGCATGAAAATTCATTAAAAAGTTTTAAAATTCATTTTTAATTTTTTACTTTTTAAAAATTTAAAAAGTGGGAAAACATTGTGGTGATGTATTACTCAAACATGTCAACAAGATCTTAAAATAACGGATAAATTTAAAAAAAAAAAGGCATAAAGTAAAAAAAATACATGACAGAAATGTAAATTTTTGATTATAATACAATTAAGTATGTTGAAAATGTTTTAAAAAAGTTTGTTTTTTTTTTAATTCCGACTTTTCTTTTAGGGGTTTTGGATCAACAAACGATTTATTTTTCCCGTTTCCAACCTTCATTCCCCCACCATTCACCCGTAAGTCCTTTTATATTTCCAAAGGAGTTATTTTTTTTGGGTGTTTCCCCCTCTTCTTCAACATCGTATACAAGCATGTCCTCGTCTGATAATTCCTGTATAGGTGTGTTTTTTAGGTTTGTGGGAGGAAATTTTATGTCTATTTCGGGGGTAAAGGCTTCTTTTCGGACGTTTTTTTTCTTGCGATTTTAAAGTTTTTTTTGTATTCTGGGATGGAGGTATGGTTGGATACAGGGTTTCAGTTTCAACAGCAGGACATGTTTTAGTTGGTGGGGGTGTAAGCTTTTGATACAGTGGTTGAAGTGAGTGCTTTATTAGATAAGAAAATGCGGAATGTAGATAAACTATTAGATTGGTAGGTGTGTGTTTTTAAAGGAACAGATAGTTGAAATTCTGATGACGTTTAAAGGGACAAAAATGTAGGGGGTAGAGGTTTGCGGTTGGGTTGATGATTTTTCAAAGGGAATTTTGGAAGATTTTGGGCTTTGGAATGGACACAAAAGGTTCATAGTTTTAAAGGCGGACAATATTTTTTTATTTTCATGGGGTTGTTGTGGTTACAGATGGGGGGTTTGACAGCTTGTGCGTATGTTTGGGACCTTGGGCTATTAATTTCCCTTCTGCATATGAAATATTTCTTTTTGTTTTAATTCTTGGATTTCTTTTTCTTTTTTTTTGAGCAAAATTTTTGAGTCTGATGAATGGGACTGGGGCAATTAACGCATTTCGGCCCCAAATACAATCCGTGGAAAAATTTAACGGATGCACATCTAGACATTTAACTGACCGCGCAAGAGGTTTGGGGTGACCGAACCTCGGCCTTAAAAAAACGCAAGGGTTCATGTATGGACGTATTTTACAGTTGGGGTCCCATTTTTATTGTTGTCGGTAAGTTTGGGCTATTGAAAGTTAAAATTAAGTTTTTGGTTGGAATAAGTGTTGAGTCTTTTTAATTGTGATTTTTCCCCTGATCCCTGATTGGAGAACCCCTAAAGGGTTTCCGTATCAGGGGTCCCGTCGGGTTAAAACCCCGCAGGAATTGGGGGTTTTATGCGGACTTATTGTTACTTGTTCATCAGAAAGGGTTTGCGAGAAGAAATGACTTTGTTTGTAACGCGGACGTAGTTTCTATTGGGAATCTCCGGATCGTAAACGTTTTACTGACTTCGGTTGCCAAATTCAAATGTGCTTTATGAATAGCAAATGGCGATTTTTATACATATCATTTTTTTTGGAAAGGATAAAATTAAAATCGTGAATTTTTCGTTTTATTGACGTTAGGTTTGTTGGGTAAAACGGGGGTTTTCCCCGGGGACGCAGTATTGGATCCATAACAACGCTACCCCCTTATCGGGTCCCCCACCCCCCCGGGTAACAAGGGGGGGCTTTTCCGGTCATCTGGCCAAAAAACCGGGGCGCCCGGGTACACCCCGAACATGTATGTCCAGGGGGAGGATCAACGGTAAAACCCCCAAACCCCCTTTTCGCCCTAACCCCCGCATGTCTCTTCGGGGTCCGAAAAAGGTACTACCCCGATTGACGGGCGGGCTCCTCCCCACCCCTCTACATTTAAGCGTGGGCCCAAAAGGGGAAAGAGGGTATCCTAGACTAACCCCCCCCCATACTAGAAAAACGTGGGCAAAAAGGGCGCAAAAGGATCCCCAAAAACCATTTTCCCCTTACGGACGCCGCACACGGCAAACTGCGGGTTGAAAAACAACGGTGTTAATCAAAAAAATAAAAAAAATAATCAAAGTGCTTAAAATAATATACGAAAAAAAAAAAATTAACCAATACAAATGTAAACCATAATATGTTAGTAATAAAAAAAAAAGTTTTTCAATAGAAAAAAAAAATTTTGCAAAATTCATTTTGTAAAAATTTGGGCTGGTCTGACGGGAAAAAAAGAAAAGGGATTTTGAATGGCAAGGAAGGCCGAAAATAGAAAGATCCGGGACCCCGGGTTCGTGAAGCCCAAGTTTCAAAAAACGAAACCCCCTTTGGAAAGAAAAAGATCACTAGGGTACCTCGGGGCGTGAAACCCCTACTCCCTAAAGAAGGTGAGCCCCCGAGGGTGTTTACACATTAAAAAAGGGTTTTTAAAATTTCTGTTAAAAAATTTTAAAAACTTAAAAAATAAAAAATTTATTTTCAATATATTTAAAAATTCAGATTGGTGGGGAGAATTCCCCCAAGTTTATTTTGTATTCGGAAAAGTTATTTTTTTGGTCCCTCGGAGTTAACTTAATTCTCCTTATAATAAGTTTTCCATTTTTTTAACGTAATGGGATTCGATTCAATATCCCCTTCGATTCGTAAACAATCATTTTTTCCCCATCTGTTTATCTCTTCGAAGCTGGTTTTTTTCGGTCTATGTAGTCATTTTATGTCTAAAAATGTTTTTAAATTTAAATTTTTTTCTTCTTTTCTATCTCGAAGTTTCCTTTTTTTTTGAATTCAAATTCTCTATTAATGTAAAAGTCAGAAGGGGTTGAGTATGGGGTTGGATGAGGAAGCGGACATGGATGATGAAGCTTTAAAAGGGGGTTTAACATATTTTTTGTGGTGGAAAGGGGGCATTACTAGATACAGGAAGGGGGTGGCTGAGGTTCAGAGACGGTAATTTCTGTGGGGGGATGGCACAGTTGGGCTTCGGGGGATGATGTGGAAATAAGTGGATATTGAATATTTGTTTTAGGGGTGGTTCAAAATAATTTTAAAAAGGGGGACATTTTATTTTGTTATATTTTCATCTGTTTGGGTAAAAAATTTTTTAAAAGGGAAATTTGGGGCAGGGGTAAGTTTGAATAATTGTGGGGTTATTAATTTACGTGCTTCTGGGTAGAAAAAATTTTTTTTTGTTTTTTTTTCCCCGTATCTCTTTTTCTATTTTCCATTTCGGGGGTAATTTTGAATCGGATGGATGGGACTGGGGTACAATTAATACATTTCGGCTCTGTACAATCCGTGGAAGAATCCCAACGGATCTCGACATGTTAATTGACCACGGCAAAAGGGTTTTAAGTGTCCGAATCTCTGACACGTAACAGCGCAGAAAGGGGTTTGGGTTTAGGGACGGTTTTAAAATTTTAAAAAACCAGCTTTTTGGGGTTTTGGGAGTTTTGGGCTTTGAAAGTTAAAATTAAGTGTTTAGTTGGAATAGTGTGAGTATCTTTCTTTAAAGTGATTCTTCTGACCTGCACACCCCTGGTCTGAAAATCCCCCAAGGATCTCACTAGAAATACAAAAAAGGTCGGTTGGAAAATGCCCCCGACGTTTAAAAATTTATGAGGGGGAACTATAAGGGGAGAATCTAGAAATGTTTTGCAGACAGATAAGATTTTTTACTGAATGTTTGATTTTGTTTCTATAAGTAAATCACCGATCGCATTTTTTTTAAAGGATTTGGCTCGCCAAACAGAGCTTTGAAAAAAAAAAGGGTTTTTTTGACATTTTTTATTAGGCAGTGATGTATAAAAAAAATGCATACTGGCAGTCTGTTCAATGTTGAGAGTTGTGGGTAATACGAGGCCTTTACCCGGGCACGCCTTGGATCCATAAAAACGCGTATACCACTTCATCCCGGCGTGCCTCCCCCCCCACGGAGTCAACAAGGGGGCAGTGTGGGGATCCAAACCCAGGGGGCCAAACCCAAAATGGGAACGGATGGGATGGGAAAACCCGACACTTATCTGCACACTAACCTACACAGTTCTCTTCGGGGAACCGAAGTACCCACCGATTGGGGGCGGGGTCCTCCTGCTACCCTTCCCGGAAGCGTGGGCCAAAAAGGGAAAGCAAGGATCCCCAGAACACCATTTTCCTCCTTGGGACGCCGGCAAAATGCGGGGCGGAAAACCAACGTTGTTAGTCGAAAACAAATAAAGAAACATATTCAAAGTATTTAAAGAAATATACGAAAAAGAAACTAAATTAACACAATACAAATGTAAACCATAATATGTTAGTAATAAAAAGAAGTTTTCAATAGAAAAACAAATTTTATATAGCATTGTGTAAAATTGGGCTTGGTCTAGCAAAAAAAGGGGAAAAGAGAAATTTGTGGAAAAAAAGGGCCGAAAATAAGAAAAATCCCAGGGTCCTGGGTTCGTGAAGCCCCTGTTTACCAAAGACAGTAAAACCCCTTGGAGGGGGGAAAAGATCACTGGGCACCTCGGGGCGTGAAACCCGTACTCACCCAAAAAAGGTGAGCCCCGGGGGTACAACCCTGAACACCTTGCTGTGCTCCACCCCAATTTTACCGCCAGGACTGTAAAGTCTCTTAAAGATAATCGCAACCCGCGCTTCACCTGACAAACTAGAAATGGTACTTGGTGGGGACATCTCCATCCCCAACGTACCTGAAATCATTGATCTCACCAATGCTTGGGGATCTAAACTAACAGGCTCTCCACCCATGCCTGCCTTTCCTTCGCCTACATTCGCTCAAGTCGCAGCTGGTAAACCATATCACAGAACCTCAAACAAAACTGTAGTTTGCCAGTACTGCGAAATGAAATTCAATAGAGACTGTGAACTGCATGACCATCTTTCTGCAGTTCACGATTTCCAAAAGCAACGTTCTACTGTAGATAACAAAAAGAAAACGAAGAGTGAAACCAAACGAAACCCTTCCGAAAAACAACAGGAAGACCACAAATCACGCACATTCAAGTGCGACAAATGCAAATTTACATCAGTTAGTGGTAAAGGTCTTTTCTACCACAAACGCCAAGCCCACAAAAAGACACCATCTCCTGAATCTGCACTTTCATCAGCAGACAGTAAGCTACCAACCGTGAAGAACACCCTGCCACTATCTCTATTGGACGGTTGTCTGGTTGCGACTTTTCCAATCGCAGACATCATACCATGCCCATTTGGCACCTGCGATATCTCCTTCGGCACTGTGGATTGGAGTCGGTCCCTTGCTAAATGCCAAAATCACCTTGTTTTTGATCACGAAGCGGTCATCATGCGTGTTAAGCAAGTATGCTCCAAGTGCAAACAGGAATTCCTCGAGTGCCCAGCCGAGCATCACTGCTTCGTTCAGCAGGGATACCAGCTTGCTTCGGCCCCAGCTACCTCCACGTCATACGATGTTTGCAAGAGTTCATTCAAAACAGCCAAAGGTCTCAAGCACCACATTTTGCAGAAGCATGGCGTGAAGAGAGAATCTACAGCTCCCATTCCACCACCTAAAAAAGCCCAAGAGGAAAGCGCAACTGTGAGTGTCCCACAGACCAGCACTAATCAAACAAATAATGACAACACACAGAACACAGCATCCCTCGAAGCCCAAGTAGAGGTGAAGAAAAGATCCGTCGCTGTCAAAAACCAACAGTCAGCCGCTTCTCCACTTATACCAGGAGTACATATGTCCGACGGAGCATTACATTACGCATTCCCCCTGCCCCTCACAATTGACTGCCCAGTCCCTGGATGTAAACACAATTTCCACACTCAAAAGTGGTATACATCCAGCGCTTCTGTGAAAAGACACTTAACCGCCTTCCACAGAAAGGCCAACTTGCCAGTGGTGTACTGGTGTACACTTTGCAAAAAGCGCATCAGACAACCGGCCAATCATATCTGCCTCAAGACCTCGGCACTTAATACCGGTTCTGCGGTTGGCGACTGGCAGTGTGAAGTGTGTTCATTTACTGCAGCATCAAAACTTGGATTGCAGAACCATGCGATGATGCATAAGCGGCAGGCCATCGCCGCTACACTTCCATCGCTTAACTTACCAATTAGCACTAAGGCCAAAAAAGCCAAAAAGAAGAAGCTAGATCCCATTTCATCTGGAGATCCAAGGGAATCTCGTCTGGCCCCATCAGGAAGCGATGCCCCTCAACAAAACACAACTATCCCTTGTGAGGATTCTTCGCTTACTGGACGGGGGCTGACTTGCCACCTCCTCCCTTACTTAATAGCTTCAACGAACCATTGGAGGTTCTTCTTGAAATCGACGAAATTGACGGGCAGCGGCAGCACTTTGAAAATATCTTTGACGATATTGTCTCAACGATACAAGACCACTTCAAACTGCAACGGCCTCCACCATCTGATGGCCGACAAAAGACTCGCTCTGATGTGCTGAACCCTCAGCAAGTCCAAAAACGATACAGGTGGAATAGGAGGAAATGCATCCGGGACATCGTTCATCCAAACCAACTTCGGTGTGGTGTCCTGAAATGTGACATCTTTACATATTTCTATAAAATCTGGTCTTTTTCTCCGAGTCATGAGGTCCCTGACCCCACCGTTCCACCAGAGCGTCCGCCCGTCTTAGAGCAATTATCGGAATCTTTTGTCGCTGCCTGTCTGAAATCTTCTGAGAACTCAGCGCCGGGTCCGGATCTTATAAGCACTGGAGAGAGGTGGACCCCTCGTGCAAAGTTCTCACGAAGATATTTGCCTGAAATTGTCAGATATCCCTGCAAAGTGGAAGGAATCGTCCACGATCCTGATTCCAAAGGGAGATGACGCCAACTCTCTCCAGGATTGGAGACCCATCTCTCTATCTGACACTGCTTACAAATTATTTGCAAAATGTCTCGCAAGAAAGCTTTCTAATTGGTATGAGATGCATGAGGTCATCTCCAATGCTCAAAAGGGTTTTACCCCCTACGATGGGGTCATCGAGCATAACTTCCTCGTCGACCAGCACCTTGCGGCTGCAAGACGTGACAAGGTTGACAAGTTTGCCGCATGGCTCGATATATCAAACGCATTTGGTTCTATCCCACATGCTGTGATATTTCAAGAACTTCGAGCATGCGGCGTCGACAGGGAGTTCATTGGCCTGGTTAACAACATCTACCAGAATGCCACCGCGTCTGTCATCACCAATGAAGGCCCGACCCCATCGATCCCCCTCAGGAGTGGAGTCAAACAAGGATGCCCGCTGAGTGGCATCTTGTTTAACATCGCCATCAACCGCGTACTCCTCTCAGTTCATGACCAGAGGGAGAGCTTTTGCAGATGACCTCGTGCTACTTTCAGACTGGGCAGAAGACCTTCAAAACCTGCTAGACAAAACAACTGACCTCTTACACGCCCTCCATCTCGAGATTAACCCGAACAAGTGTGCTTCGATTCACCTATCGGGGAAAACCCCAGTCTCTACACACCCCACCCCTTTTTCCATCAGGGGCACGCCAATACGCATACTCGGCGACGGGGACTGGTGTACGTATCTCGGGAAGCCCGTGGGTTTCTTTCTTCAAAAGAATTTTGGAACGGCAAACGAAGCTCTCTCCCTTGCCGAGAAAATCTCAACATCCCACCTTGCCCCCTGGCAAAAAATCGACGCATTCAAGAGCTTCTTTTTTCCATCCCTCAGCTTTTCAATGCGTACAGCCCAGCTCGACAAAACGGGCTGGAAGAAGTATACATTCGTCAAGGGAAGTAAGAAACCCCCCTCTCATTGCCTTCCAATGCATCGGTTAACTACCTGTCCCCTCACAGGAAGTTCGGAGGATGCCCTTCCATCCCCGCAGTGGACTCCGACTTCTACCTAATCGACACGGCCTTTAAGCTCCTGACATCCAAGGACGAAGACGTCACCATCCAAGCCATGGGCCAGTTGAAGAGGACTGTGAGCCATCGCATAGGTAGACCACCCACGGACGGCGATCTCGCTAGCTTCCTCAGCGGATCGATGGAGGGAAAATACAAAACGTCCTCAAATCGACACACAAACGTCTGGACGAACGCGAGGAAAGCCTCTGACCGCCAATGTGTCACCTGGTCCTTTTCTCAGGGGCAGCCTTCCATTTCCTTCGGTGATGAAACACTCACCGCCTCCCACCGGAGGAAAATTCTGCGTTCCTTCCACGATA
Organism: Trichonephila inaurata madagascariensis; assembly: GCA_019973955.1. Taxonomy (NCBI): domain Eukaryota; kingdom Metazoa; phylum Arthropoda; class Arachnida; order Araneae; family Nephilidae; genus Trichonephila; species Trichonephila inaurata. The sequence continues at coordinate 15,163 of BMAV01019298.1, forward strand.
ATAAGCAAACAACGGCGGCATACAAACTCCTTGAAATGAATTCCCAAGGAATGTGAGTGAGTGTGTGAGTGTAGGGTTTTATGGCGCAAGAGCCAATTTTGGCTATACTGCGCCACACGTTTGTTAAAATCTTTAATTATTAAAATACATATATAAAAATATTTGTATATATTTTTAATATGTGCATGCTTGCATGCACATACATAAAAATGAAAGTTAAAACAAAAAATAAATTGTTAAATTAAATATAAAAATCCAATCTTTTTTATAAAAGCAAATAGGTTTTGGTGGGGTTTTTCTCCCATCAAGTAAGGAAAAGTTAAATGAGATGAATTAAAAAAGATGATACGATAATTATTAAAAACGGGACAATCTATTAAAATATGTTGTACTGAGTACGAGACCATGCATGAAGGACATCGAGGAGCATCTTCCCCCAACAACAAATGTCTGTGTGTAAAGCGGGTATGACCAATGCGAAGACGAGTCAATTTGACATCAGTTCTTCGCATTGGTATCACAGGCCATGCTCCTATGACAGGTTTCACAGAGTGCAGTTTGTTAGACAACTGCTGATTCCATGATTCCTGCCAGATCGTATATAAATGATGCAGGATGAGGCGCTTAATATCCGATAGCGGAACTGCTAGCGGCAGATGAGTCGTCGCCGACCGTGCCGCGCTGTCCGCTTGCTCGTTACCAATAATTCCCACGTGGCTCGGTAGCCAGCAAAATATTATATCAAAACCCTTGCTGTACATTCGACTCGTAATGTCGAGTACATTACAAACCACTGGATGACAATGATCGTTATAATTTTCAAGCGCTTCTAATACACTCATGCTGTCAGTATAGATGCAGTACTTACGGGGTATATTGGAGTTGATTAATTGAAGTGCACGGTAAATGGCGACAGCTTCTGCAGTGAAAACGCTGCAAGAAGCGTCTAGTCGATAACCGAGCATATTATCTTCAATCACTACTCCACACCCAACGTAACCCGCACGTTTCGAACCATCTGTGTAGATGGCCGAAAACTTCCTATACTGACTGCGGTGGTAGGCGAAGACGCGTTGAAAGACGACAGGTGTTACGGTGGATTTACTGTAATTGGCAAAAGGATTGATATAATGGAACCGTGGTACATTCAAGGTTGGAATGGAAAAAGGTTCTTTGCTGGATATCCACATTGGGTAGGTCGAGTTCGGTTATAAGTTGTTTCATCCTATCCATAAACGGCCGTATGTTAGATGGCCGGGCATCATAAAGTCTCTTCATGGTGGTGGTGAGTCTCATATATTTCAGAGGATGTGAAGGAACGGACAAGATCTTAAAATAATAGGCAAGAGACAGCTTCCTCCGTCTAAGATCCAGAGGAAGCTGGTAGCAATTAACATATAGACTCTGCACTGGCGATGTGCGAAATGCACCAGAACAGATTCTCAGTGCCATATGGTGGACAGGGTCGTTTTTCAGCGCAGAGTTGCGTGAGTGGGGTGATATTTGGGGTTTAATGGCGCAAGGGGAATTTTTAAAACCCCAAACATTTTAAAAAGAGACATTTGTTTTTAGAACATTTAAAATATAAATATATATAAATAAAAAAACACTTAAAAATTTAAATTAAATTTCATTTAAAAAATGGTAAATTGAAAATAGTGCAAAAAAGAATCTGAACAAATTTAAAAAAACAAAGGCTGGTTGAAATTCCTCCACCAAGCTAGACATGTATTAATAAAAAATTTTCAATTAAGACATTTTAAAAGTGCAATCTCGGTCTTTTTAAATTATTTCATGATTTTGTTGGTGTAATAAAAATGAGTAACCGTTTTTTTAAAAATATGTTCATTTTTTTCATTTTTCCCCATATCTTTTAAAAAGTTCTTCCTCGACGTCAACAAACATGTCTTCGTCATCAGTAAAAAATTTCCGTAGGTGCGGCTTTCGGGGTTTTTATGGGAGCCATTTTTTTTTTAATTTTTGGTTTATTTTTTGACCCTTTTCCATTTCTTGAATTTGGTTTTACGTTTTTTTTGGATTTCTGATGTTTTAAGTTCACTTTGATGTTTTTGGGGACGCTCGGGAAGGGAACAAAAGGTTGAGTTCAGTTAAAGTGCAGTAAATTTATTGGGTTGTGGGCTGGTTTCAGTTTCTAAAGATGTTTTTTAGTGGAAAAGTTGGGGAGGAAGGGATATTTGGTGAAGATGGTTCAATAGGTGTGATCGTTTTATTGGTTGGGAAACCCCGGCATCGACACGGGGGTTGGTGGTGAGGCTGTGACACTCTGTTAATTAAAGAGGGAAAAAGGAGAGTTGTGCTTGAGTTAGGAGGAGGATTTGATATAGCAGGGGGAAAATTTTGTTGTTTTGGGGATAAAAAAGGGCGGGTAATTTTAATGGTGGACATTTTATTTTTGTGATATTTTCTTTGTTTGGGGGGAATTGTTTACAATTAGTGTTTTGTAGCTTGGGCATGGTTTATAACTGTGGACTTTTAAATTTCGAGCTTCTGGGTGGGGATATTTTTGTTTGTTTTGGTTTCGTTTTTTTTTTAATTTCTTTTGAACGGTTTAGAATCAGATATGGGGGGAGAACAGTTTAAAACATTTAGGCTCTAGACTGCATTCTTGGAAGAATGTCCCACAGATGCACATCTGGGGCAAAGGTTGGGGGGCAGGAAATTTTTTGGGACCGAATCTCTGGATTTGAAACAGCGCAGAGGGTTCGGATTAGGACGGGTTTTCAATTTAAATAACCGGCTTTTTTGGTTTGGTAGATTAGGGGGGATTGAAAGTTTGGGATTAAATGTTTTTTAGAAATAATTGAGAATCTTTTTTTAAAAAAATTTTTCTGACCTGAATCACACCCCGATCGAGAACCCCCTCAAAGGGTTTTTTTCGGAGGCTCAACAAGTCAGGTTCAGAAAATACTTCCCTAAATATTTAGTGATTTGTGAGGACTTTTTTGAGGGGAATCGGAAAAGATTTGGCAAGTAAAAAGACTTCGTTTGCAAGGGTTTGTTTCAACAAAAAACCGGATCGCAAACGTTTTACTGATTTAGGTTTGCCACCTATTCTATTTGTGCTTTTTGAATAAAAAGGCACTTTATATATTTTTTGGGAGTGATAAAATCAAAAATCGTGAATGTTTAGAAAATTTCATCGGTTAGGTGTTTTGGAATACAAGGCCTTTTCCCGGGGACAGCAGTATTGGATCCATAACAACGCGTATACCACTTCATCCCGGCGTGCCCCCACCCACCACGGGGTCCAACAGGGAGGCAGTGCCGGTCAACTGGCCAAAACCAGGCACGGCGCTTACCAGGACACCAGAAGATAGTGATACAGTCCAGGGTGAGGATCCAACGGGTAAACCCGACACCCTTATCTGAAAGCACTAACCCACAGATGTCTCGGGGACACCGAAGGGGGTACTACTAGCCGATTGACAGGAGCGGGCTCACCCTGCCCCCCGTCTACAGTGAAGCGTGCGAAAGGGAACGCAGAGGTACCCCTAGGCCACTAACCTCCTCCATACGGGGAAGCGTGGGCAAAGGGAACGCAAAGGATCCCCAGAACACCATTTCCCTTACGGGACGCAGCACACGGCAAACATGGGGTCGGAAAACCAACGTTGTTAGTCGAAAACAAATAAAAGTATCATAATCAAAGTAGTAAAATAAATATACGAAAAAGAACTAAATTAACTCAATAGAAAATCTAAACCATAATATGTTATTGGTAAAACGTATTTTTTTTCACTAGAAAAACAAAATTTGAACTAGGTTCTTTTTTTTGTATAGGTCTGTGGTCTGAGGAAAAGAAGAAAGGGGAAATTTGAATGGAAAAAGAAGTAGGGCCGAAAATAGAGAAAGATCACTAGGGGACCCTGGGTTCGTGAAGCCCATGTTTACCAAAGCGAAACCCCCTTTGGAAGAGAAAAAGATCACTAGGGCACCTCCGGGAGCGTGAAACCCGTACTCACCTAAAGAAGGTGAGCCCTGAGGGTAGCGCAGAGTTGCACGCAGATCCATAAATGGCACAACCGTAATCCATGCACAGTACGATAGATTGATACACTGAGCAATGATGTTCGATCCGCTCCCCAGAGTAGTTAGACAACACCTTCAAGAGGTTTAAAGACTTTTTCGACACTTCTTCCTGCAATTGTAAAATATGCGAAGGAAAGGAGTCGACGGTCGAAAATTACCCCGAGGAATCGCACGCCGAACTACGGAATACACGCATCACGAATGCGTATTTCGTACCGGGATGAAGACCCCGTTTGCGGCAAAAGCGTCCCTTTACTGGTGGCAGAAATACTCATGACCGCTGGTGTCAGTTTCAATTCATTTAACAATATTGCGCTGATTTATTGCAACTGCTGTCTTAATCATGCGCGCGTTCCATCCCTTTCCAACCGACCTGCAGATCGTCCACGTATAATGGCTCTGTATAGATAAGAAAATACATTCAAAATGCGAGAAATATGACATATAAAGGGTGACACTAAATGCCCCTGAGGAACTCCCTCAGCTTGGGTGAAAGGAGCATATAATGCCACCCAGTCTCACTCTAAAAGTAATGAAGATTTAGTACTTTCAATAAAAGTAAAACTTGCCTCTTAAACCAAAAATCAAATATAAGTGCGAAGTATCCCATAGCCAAGTACGATCATATGCCTTTTCGATATCAAAAGATAGAAACTTAGATGATCTCCTCTCCGGACAAGTGCTTCTTGATTTTAAGTTCCTCCAGCATGATGATATTGTCAAGAGTGGATCTTCCTTGCGGAAGCCACTCTGAAACAGAGGAATGCATTCTTTTCAAAGTTCATAAACGTGAAACGGCATTGACCATACGTTCTAGTGTGTTCGTGCTGGGCAGCTCAGAAAGTGCTATCGGTTTGATAAGCTGAGAGGCCTTTTGATCTTTTTCCAGGCTTTAGGATGGGATCACTATGGCTTGCCATTGAGTAGATACACCTGCTCCCTCCATATTCGGGTTGAATAGGTAAAGGAGACTTATTAGGGTAACTCATTCAAATGGCTTAGCTAACGCAGATATTCCATCAGGACCTCTGACTAGTACAGGCCGATGAGGTGCCTGAATCTCTATTACGTCAAAGTCACTGTTGTAGGTAAAGGTTGCTCGCACCTTTTGAGCTTGAGAAAAACCGCCTAAACGACTTTACCCGGGAATGAAAAATGGCATGAATCGGAGCTGGACACATCTGGGCAAAAAGTCTGGCCAATCGCTGGCCACATCGACAGGTGATCAGCTGCAGCAGCCATGCTTCCCACATCGAATGAATAAGTCCCGGGATAAAGCGCCGGCCTGCTGCTTTGGACCTTTCTCCATAACTGCTGGCTGGTAGTTGACGATGTGATTGTATTGAAGATACATACTTTATCCCAAGATCTTCGGCATTGACGACGTATTCTACGAGCTAACGCTTTTGCACGTTTGAACGCTGCAGAGCCGCGCCAGTGTGGGGCACTCCGTAGTGTCACCCCCACGCTCTCTTGTTCCTTTTGGCTTGTTATAGAAGTAATCTCAAGGAAAGGCAATGGACTGGTGTTGCAATGGCACCAGCGAGTTCCCCACTTCCTGGTGTGATGGATTTGCGTACACCAGGTTCGCGGATTGGCGATTTATTCACGTGTGCTTCCGCCTTGACCTGGTACCGTTGAACGCAAACAAAACATGGACTATCCCCGAAAGAAGACTGTAGACGCTGTGGCAAATGGCCTCAAACCTTACCACACGTCTTGAATCACTGCTTCTCGTACTCTTCTGTTTGGCAGAAACGCCACAACGACATCGTGGCAAGAGTTAAAGCAGCCGTTGCGTTCAAGGGCAAAATCCTGTCTGAGAACCAGGTGGTTAACGACAACTTACGTCCTGGACCTTCGCCGTGCCGAACGTGACGTAAGTAACAGTCAGATCATTGACGTTACCATCCCGTTCGAAAACAGGAGGAACGCCTTTGCTGAGGCCCGAAGAAGAAAACTTGAAAAATACAAATCTACCGTTGACTTCTTCAAGACGGCCCACAACCGTAACGCAACGGTTAATCCCATCGTCGTAGGCTCGCTTGGCTCTTGCGACCCAGAAAAACGACACATTCTTGCGCAGAATTGCAACACCTTCCTATCTTAGTGTTATGCGCAAGTTATGTGTGTCTGATTGCATCCGTTGGAGTCGAGATATTTACATCCAACAGCTCACCGGTGTGCACGAACATGGGTGAGTGAGTGAGTGAGTTTTAGTTTTATTGGCGCAAGAGCCGATTTCGGCTATACTGCGCCAAACATTTGTTTTAATTTCCATAAAAAAATTTTAAAAATTTAAATGAAAGATATAATTTATATTTAAACATGAATATATATTAAAAAATTATTAAAATAGTTTTTAAAAGTTCATATTTATACGTTATATTTTATTAAAAGGCAAAAGCTGGAAATGCATTGTGGTGGGGTGTTATCCCCACCATGTCAAGAAATGCATAAAGTAAAAATAAAATTGATACAAGACAGAAATGTAAAATTTTGTATTAAAATTCAATTACGTATGTTGCAAGATGTTTTAAAAATTATTATTATTATTATTTTTTTTTAATTTCGACTTTTTCTGTTACGGGTTGGAGTCAACGTGTGGGAGTATTCTTCACGTTTCCAATCCACGTGCCACCATTCTTCCGAAAATTTTTCCACCTCTCCAAAGGATTTATTTTCCTTTGGTGATTCCACCTCTTCTTCAACATCGTATACAAGCATGTCCTCGTCTGATGATTCTTGTATAGGTGTGCTTTTTTTAGGTTTGTGTGGTGCCATCTTTATTTCTATTATAGCATCATTCATTTTTTTTAGTAGTTCTTTCTTTCTTTTCCTTGCACGAGTTTTCGCAATTTTTTTTAAATCGGATTTTATAGGAGATTCAGAGGGGGGTTGAATACCAGAACCGGATGAGGAAGCGGGCATGGCTGTTGAAGAAGACTCAAGAGGGGTGAACATATTGTTGGTGGTGGAAAGTACTGCACTAGATACAGGAATAGGTGGCTGGGGATCTGATATTGTAACTGCTATTGAAGAGCTGGATGGCAAGAGGTGAGCTTGGGTTGAAGATGATGATGTGGTAACAGCAGGAATGGTTGGTGATACATTTGGTTTCCGGAGAGGTTGTAGTAAATTTAAGGGTGGACATTTTATTTTTGTGATGTTTTCATCTGTCTGAGTAGTAGCGGATAGTTTTGAACATTTAGTAGCCTGGGCGTATGATTGTGATGTCTGATGAGGTATTAATTTTCTGGCTTCTAAATATGATATATTTTTGTTTGTTTTGATTTCTTGAATTTGTTTTTCGATTTTCCACCTCGGACATAGTTTTGAATCTGCGGAATGGGGTTCAGAACAATTAATACATTTGGGCTCTAGAATGCAATCTGTGGAAGCATGTCCAACAGATGCGCATCTAGAGCAAGTAAGTTGACCGCGGCAGGAGGTTTGTGAGTGTCCGAACCTCTGACACTTGAAACAGCGCAGAGGATTCGGAATGTACGGGCGAATTTTACAGTTAAGGTAGCCGGCTTTAATTGTGGATGGAAGTTTGGGGCTATTGAAAGTTAAAATTATATGTTTGGTCGGAATTATTGATGCATCTTTTTTAATTGTTATTCTTCTGACCTGAATACACCCTGTTCAGAAAATCCATCAAGGATTTCCGGTTCAGGAGTGGTCAACAGGTCAGGTTCAGAAATGACACCACGACACGAGTTCAGAGTTTTATGCGGGCTTATTATAAAAGGTGAATTAAGAAACGTTTTTGCGAGAAGAAAAGATTTAGTTTGTATAGCAGAGAGTGTTTCTATTAGTAGATCCCCTGATCTATCTTTTTGACTGATTTAGGTCACCACCTATTCCAACGAGTGCTTTCTGTATAGCAAAAGGTGATTTAGAAGACATGTCATTATTCGGTAAGGAAAAGTAATAAAATATTGTGTTAGTCGCAATTTTGTCAATACTTAGGTTGGGTAATACGAGGCTTTACCCGGCACAGCAGCTTTGGATCCATAATAACGCGTATACCACTTTGTCCTGGCGTGCCTCCACCCACCACGGAGTCCAACAAGGGAGGCAGTGTGCCGGTCATCTGGCCAAAAACCAGGCACGGCGCTTACCCAGAGTACACCCAGAAGATAGTGATACAGTCCAGGGTGAGGATCCAACGGGTAAACCCGACACCCCTTATCTGCAGCACTAACCCTACAGCAGTGTCTCTTCGGGGATACCGAAGAGAGGTACTACCAGCCGATTAACAGGAGCGGGCTCACTCCTGCCACCCGTCTACAGTGAAGCGTGGGCCAAAGGGAACGCAGAGGTATCCCTAGGCCACTAACCTCCTCCATACTGGAGAAACGTGGGCAAAGGGAACGCAAAGGATCCCCAGAACACCATTTTCCCCCTTACGGGACGCCGCACACGGACTACTTCCGGAATATTTACTATATTAAAGCTATTATAACTATTAAAGCAGTGATCTTCAATCTTTTTCGATTCATGGAACCCTCATACCTATATAGTGTTTTCGGGGAACCCCATTCAACACATTTAAAAGAATATGCCTTAAAATAATGTTTAAAATAGATTAACATATGCTAGGTACTGTATGTAAAGACAAAAAAGTATTGTTTTTGGAAACCAGGGTAGTAAACAACAGAAAATTCAATTAAAATTCTTATTATTTTCAGAAATTTGCACTGCAAAATTTCAGAATCTCCGCACCTATTACCGCAACGAAAAAAAGAAATTGTCTTCTTTTACTAGTGGAACAGGTGCAAGAGATTTTGCTCCCAAGTGGGAACACTTCACTCGCCTCCAGTTCCTTGATGATACTATTGAGCCACTTGATAGTACCTCAAATCTGGATTATTGATTGATTGATTGAGTTTGGGGTTTTATGGCGCAAGAGCCAATTCTGGCTATACTGCGCCAAACAATTGTTAAAAGATTTAAAGTGTTAAATAGTTAAAAAAGTTTAAAAAAGAGTCAAGAGTAAAAAAAAAGTAAAATCTCAAAAAATCAGTGAAAAAATCAGTTCTGAAATTAAAAAGTAAACAGATCTTGGTGAGGATTTCCCGCACCAAGTCTGACAAATATGAATTCAAAATTTTAATTTCTGTATCTGGTCGGGGTTAATGAACGTGTTGTATATTCTTCTAATTCTTCCTATTCATAAATTATCTTATCATCATCTTCATAGGAAATTCTCCTGGGGACGCTAGGGTGTGTCGTGCGTTTTAATTTTAATTTCTGGCTTTTGTGCTTTCGGTAATTTTTTTTTCGTGCAAGAGTTTTGAGTTTTGCTTTTGGATAATGCGTTGTTGTGGATGTAGAAGGGGTTAGATTATCGGGGTCGAATGGGGATGCGGATACGATTGACGAAGATGATTCATTAGGGGTAATAATACTATTGGCTGCAGAAAAAGCATGGCATCGACACAGGGAGTTGGTGGCTGAGGCTCTGACTCTGTAGCTGCTATTGAAGAGGTTGACGGCAAGAGCCGCACTTTGGGTTGAAGACGATGTTGTGAAAACAGCAGGAGTGGATTGTGATATATCTGGTTTGTGTGAGATGAAAGTGGTTGCAATAATTTTAAAGGTGGGATATTCGGCCTTTTAGTGATATTTTCATCTGCGTCTGCGTAGCAGAAGATACCGGTGAAGATTTAGCAGCCTGGAGCATATAAGTCTGGTGATATCTGAGGGGTAGTAATTTTCTAGCTTCTAAATACAAGGTAAAATATTTTTGTTTGTTTTGATTTCCTGTATTTGTTTTTCTATTTTCCATTTGGGACATAATTTAGAATCTGCAGAGGAGGCGATGAACAATTAATATATTTCCGGCTCCAGAGTACAACTCGTGGAAGAATGCCCAACGGATGCAATATCTAGAGCATGTTAACTGACCGCGGCAAGAGAGTGACCGAACCTCTTGGCACCCTAAAACAGCGCAGAGGGTTCGGTATGTATGGCCGTGGTTTACAATTGAGGTAGCCAGCTTTTATTGTTGTCGGTAAGTTTGGGCTATTGAAAGTTAAAATTAAGTGTTTAGTTGGAATAAGTGTTGAGTCTTTTTTAATTGTGATTCTTCTGACTCAATTATTAATTCCCTGTTCAGAAAATCCATCAAGGATTTCCGGTTCAGGAGTGGTCAACAGGTAAGGTTCAGGAAATGACCCTATCACGACACAGTTCGTAGAGTTTTATGCGACTTATTATTAAAGGTGAATTAAGAAACGTTTTGCGAGAAGAAAAAGACTTAGTTTGTATAGCAGAGAGTGTTTCTATTAGTAGATCCCCTGACCTTAATCTTTTGACTGGATTTAGGTTCACCACCTATTCCAATGAGTGCTTCTGTATAGCAAAAGGTGATTTAGTAGACATGTCATTATTCGGTAAGGAAAGTAGTAAAAATCTTGCATTAGTCGTAATTTGTCAATACTTAGGTTGGTAATGAGGCCTTACCCGGCACAGCAGCTTGGATCCATAATAACGCGTATACCACTTCGTCCTGGCGTGCCTCCACCCACCACGGAGTCCAACAGGGAGGCAGTGTGCCGGTCAACTGGCCAAATCCAGGCACGGCGCTTACCCAGAGTACACCCAGAAGATAGTGATACGTCCAGGGTGAGGATCCAACGGTAAACCCGACACCCCTTATCTGCAGCACTCCACCCTGTTAGCAGTGTTCTTCGGGGATACCGAAGAGAGGTGTGGCCACAGCCGATGGAGCAGGAGCGGGCCTGCTACCCTGCCAATTCGTCTACAGTGAAGCGTGGGCCAAAGGGAACGCAGAGTAATCCCTAGGCCACTAACCTCCTCCATACCTCGGAGTAGCGTGGGCAAGGGAACGCAAAGGATCCCCAGAACACCATTTTCCCCTTACGGGACGCACACGGCAAACATGCAGGTTGAAAAACAACGGTGTTAATAGAAAATAAATAAAGAAAACATATTCAAAAGTTATTTAAAGAAATATACGAAAAAAGAAACTAAATTAACGCAATAGAAAATCTAAATCATAATGTGTTAGCAATAAAACGTAAGTTTTTTTCATCAGAAAACAAAATTTGAACAAACGTTCATTTTCCACTATAGGTCTGTGGTTCAGACGGAAAGGAAGAAAAAGGGAAATTTGAATGGCAAGGAGAAGGGCCGAAAATAGAGAAAGATCACTAGGTACCCTGGGTTCGTGAAGCCCATGTTTACTAAAAGACAGTAAACCCCTTAAGGCCGTATCACACGTATACGTTTCAAGCAATTATTCGTCCAATTCGTGCATTCTTCCTAGTTGCCATAGTAATGGCTTTCGAACAATTTCGTTAGTGAGCTCAAGAAATTGCAATGAAATAAAAATTGCTTGAAATTCCGTTTCACAGATTCTCTTCGTCTACAAACGCGAAAAACAAGATGGCTGCTTCAACTTCATCACGCGTTTGCCTCGTCGTCGATGTTTGTGATGAAGTGGAATGGGGATTTATGGAGAGCTTTAATCGATGAGGCTGAAAAGCTCCCATATCTGAATCCAAGGCATCCTCATTTTCACCAAGAGGCCGTACCAGCATTTCAGCAGATCGCAATGAGGCGATGAGCGAGAGGTGGCCGGCTCTCCAAGTTTCTTTACGCCAGGTAAGTTGAAATATTTTTAACAATGCCTTTTTTTCTTTTACTTCTTGTCAAACTATTAGTATAACGTCTATTTCTTTGTTGTATTTTAGAAATAATATGTACTTCTGTTCTGTAAGCGGATCTCATTGTTTTGATGAAATTTCGCCAAATTATCGCCAAACTGGCTTTGGCGTAGACAACAATGCTATAGCAACATGCTATGTATTGAAAAGTTTATAAGTCAGTAATACAGACTTTTCTTATTCATTTTATTTGTTATGCATTTGAATTATCTTCAGCAGTATTTGCGAAGTGTTTCATTTTAACTTACCCGCGCTAGATGTATTATTAATGTTGGAGTAAAATGTTTGGAATATATCCTATATATGTTTGTGTGTGTGTATGTATTTATACCTCCAAAGTTACATTACATAATAGTAATTTCAAACAGCAATTAATAAATTTACCATATACAATTAATAATAAAAGATGTAACAAAAATATTGTTTGTCAAAAATTTAGTACAGCTGCGTCACAAGCCAATATTTCTATCCATCCTGTTACCAAATGGGCAATTTGTTGCACCAGGAAGGAATATTACATTCTCAAAACTTTTCTCACTTATGTAGCAATGAGATATTATGATGAAAGAATTCATCAAGTTTGCAGAAAAACTTAAAATTTTAATTTGGCTGAAACTTTGATGATTTATCAGCCGATCTTTATGCGTCACTGGATTTCTAGTTGGAAAACAAAATGCAACTGAAATTGTTTTTAAATTTTCAGAAATTATCCATGGATCTGTGTATTTTGTTTACTTCCGGAATATTTAATATATTAAAGCTATTATAACTATTAAAGCAGTGATCTTCAATCTTTTCGATTCATGGAACCCCTCATACCTATATAGTAAGCTTCGGGGAACTCCCCATTCAACACATTTAAAAGAATATGCCTTTGTAATGTTTAAAATAGATTAACATATGCTAGGTACTGTATGTAAAATATCAAAAAGTATTGTTTTTGGAAACCAGGGTAGTAAACAACAGAAAATCTTCAATTAAAATTTTATTATTTTCAGAAATTTGCACCCCGCAAAAATTCCCTTTGCGAATCTCCGCACCTATTACCGCAACGAAAAAAGAAATTAAGTCTCTTTTTACTAGTGAACAGGTGCAAGAGATTTTGCTCCCCAAGTGGGAACACTTCACTCGCCTCCAGTTCCTTGATGATACTATTGAGCCAATTTGATAGTACCCTCAAATCTGGATTATATGGAGCTGAAATTAATGCAGTACGTATTTTCCCCCTGATGTTATATATTTTTCTTTTCATATGTATACTTCTAATTTTTCATGTATTACAGAGACTCCATTGAATGTCAGCATGGAGATGCATTCCAGAATGTTGTGAACTGCCTCCCCATCTACGCAGTGAAGAGCCACAAGGGGCAAGTGGTGTCCCTCAACCTCCTTGATGTCCCCTCAACACATTCGATGTCCTCCTCAACACCCTCTCGTTGTCCACCTCAAAACCTAAAAGCAAAAAGAAAGGTCGACGAAGCCTTCGATGAAAGCATGCAAAATGCTTGGGGGCTGTGGGCGAGAAAACAGTGAATGACAATTTTGTTTTTAATAGCCTCCCGAGCTTAATAGTGCGTGCCCTGCCCAAAAGCAGAGAGCAATACGCTTGTTGCGGCCAAAACACTCTTTTGAGTGTCTGAATAAAACGTTTTTCTTACCATTGTATGTCATTTTCTTTTAAAAAGTATTTTATATAAGCTAGATGATTTAATTGACTTACTCTTAAAAAGGAATTATTTATATACATAATCGTGTTTTGCGTTTTATGTAGTTAATTATCCCAGTTCTTGTAGAGATGAGATTTTTTCCAAAGAAATCTTTAATTTATATCTAGCTTTTTATATATACATGGTGACGCTCAAACATATTTGATTGCTAATAACACAAAAATACTTGCGCAATAATTTGCCTGTCAGATATTATTTTTGTGTTGGATCAACATTTTTTTTGAACAAGTATTTTCTAAAACAAGATACAATTAATTCTCACTGCTGCCTTCTATTACATATATATAACACTTTGCTGTTTGTACCAAATAAAAAGTAAAAGTTGTAGATTACAATTGTATATTGTTTTAACTTCATTTTTACGTTTTGTAATATAACATAAGTTACATTTTGCATTACATCTTCCGATATTTAAAATGTGAGTTTTGTTTTGATGACACAATAAGCAATGTATATTACTATAAATGGTTCAACACAAAATGTTTATTAATAGTTCCTTTTCGACAGTGATAACACAACAATATCTTTTTTAATAGAAAATTTAAACGGACGGTGATGGTTTTTTAACAGGGGTGGGCAACATCTTAGCTTTGGCGTGCAATACCAATATGATTCAGCATGCCACACAGTAGAATATTTTTGAAACAATTTGATTCCCGCTTTAATGCATGTAGAAGGAAAAAAAATAGAAGTCAAAAAATATACATTTACAGTTTTATTATACATTAATTTTGCATCATTTAAAAGATATTTCTTTCACATAAAAAAGTAAACAGCATAAAATATAACTTTATCAACAAAATTTAAAACAAATTAAAAATTGTACTTGTCAATCATAATAAGAAAAACATAAAATTCAAGTATTTCTCTTCATTACAGTTAAATAAAAGAAAATTAAAGATAAAATATTTCATATACATTGCATTAATATGTTAGTAATAAACAACTTTATTAAAAAATATTAATGCAATGTATAAATAATATCTTTGCCAGGGTACAGCGCCTTCGAAGCGTTAAAATTACAAAATCTGTCCCTGACATTTTTGCATAATTGATCCCCTGCTTGAGATCCTTGGCAGGAAATAAGTTGATTATGTTTTGCCGCCAGTTCCCTTCAATAAGAACTCCATTCAAAATATCCTCTCTGTCTGCAGAGTCTTCAGGAATATATGTATTTTTTGACCTGTTAGTCAAAAAATAGTGAAGGGAACAGGCAGCTAACACACTAATTTAGTATTTGGCATGATGTCAAAATGGTGGTACTGGGAACACCCTGAAGCGAAAGCAGCTAAAATGCCAATGCATTTTCTGAAACCCTCCGAGCACGAGAGAAAGTCTGGTAGTTAAAAATTAAGCATTCCCTTACTTAAATTACTGCCCGGATAGGGTTTTCATGATATTTGGCATCAACGGAAAGGAAGGCATCATCAGCCACAATGACAAATGGCAATTTAGATGCTGGTCTTGGTAACGCGGCTGCTTCCAGGGATATTCATGTCACCATTTGTAATAGCTTGCCTCAGGCTTAGATTTCCATACCCTCCATATCATCGCTAACTCGTCTGGAAAGCGCCAACATCAACATATATAAAATTAAAATTGGCATCTGCCAAAGTGACAACAACACGATGCTGAAAAACCCCTTATAGTTTCTATATGTTGCCCTGGACGAGGTGGGGGTTTTATTCTTCTGTAAAGCCTCTGTCCATTGCACCAAGGCACAATGGAAAATCTACTTTGCCCAAAATTTGCGACCATCTTCCACCTTCTACTTTCGATTCAGGGTTCTCGATTTCTGACCCTAAATGGTGATATAGATGGCCGAACAAACAGCTGGTATTATTCCTGATATGGTATTTTGGGCTATACGGAACTGATAACTCAAAGAGGATTGCGTTTCACCTGAAAAGAATAAAAGAATATTTTTAATGCATTGAAGGAGTTGAATAATATAAATTGATCTAGAAAAGCAAATTTTCAATAAAATGGTAATATTGATACATAATAACATGTTGTAATACCTGTTGCAAGATATTCAATGTTCACGCAATCCTCTCAGCAGCAGGAATTGCCTCCCTCATTGATGTGTTGTTTCTCTCGATACTGGGAGAAACAAGAGCTACGAGCTCCTCAAAAGTTGACACATCCATTCGTAAAAATCTACGATAACTTTCACTGTCCTATAAATAATAAAATATTTAATGATTTATAGACAAATTAAATTTCAACGATGCAAATTGTTAATATATGCATATATAACTTTCATAAATATATTTTACCTAAAAAAGATTGTAATTTTAGGAGTGCAAGACTCTGAGGGCTCATCCCCTAATTTTCAATTATTTAAATCAACTATCTATAACACTTTAAACAATATCAGCTAAAAAATGTTAAAAGATGTAACATTTTTTTACAAAAATAAAAAAGACTCCCTGAGAGGATGAAAAACTTAATATATATATATATATATATAAAAGTAAATAACATAGGCACTAATTCAAAATTAATGTTTTTCATATTTATGTAGAGATTTCGTTAGGTCATTGTACATATATAAATAAAAAATGTTCATAAAAGCCATCTTATCATAAAATATATCCAGGTATAGAAAATGTTCAAATATGGTTCCAAGGTGGTTAATTAATATCTCCACCCCCATGTAGACCATATAAAAATAATCAATAGTTTATTAAAAAAAATTCTGGCCATATGCACTTCGCACATACAAATATATAAACATTATTTATACCTATGCAGTGGCGGCTCATGGAAGTGTGAGGGGTGGGGGTGCCTGGGCTTCCTTACTTTTTTGCAGTTTTAAAGTATTATTGTACAAAAGAAATTTACAACCAAAAGAAAGTAGAAAGCTTGGGCTCCACTTTTTCTGTCAAGAGCCGCCCTATACAAAAGTTTACTGAAAAATAAAGACTTACTTCAAGAGCTAATTCCTTCATTAAATTCTCGTAGCATCCTAATTGTGTTCTCCGTTGCAGCCACTTTCTCTGCCAAATTTTTCTTTTTTTTGCTTTCATTATTTCAATGTCACAAATAGCAGCAAATCCAAGCGCAAGAATCACTTAATCGTCAGACGCCATAACTGTTCTTGACGGTCAATATAAGCTCGACCGGTATAAAAAAAATAATGGATGGCTGTTTCCGAAGCAGAAAAATCAGCGAGTAACATTTCAATGTGGTAAAAGAGCGCGGAAGACGTCAGAGCATGTCGTTTTGTTTACGGCAACCCTTCACCCTCAGTAGGACGAAAAATTGCTTGAAAAAATTGTTTCAAATATCTACGTGTGATACGGCCTTTAGGAAGAGGAAAAGATCACTAGGGCACCTCGGGAGCGTGAAACCCGTACTCACCTAAAGAAGGTGAGCCCCCTGAGGGAGCACGAACATGGGAGCGAAGTCACCCCTGCTCCCCTGACTGGTACCATCGAGGCCCCTCAACATCTCACAACGGCGCCTCCACCCCTGTACCAGAGGAGTCTCAAACCAGCGAGACGGCCAATCAAGAATGTGACTCCCAATTGCCCCTCACCCAGGGTGAGGCTGGCCCTGTGTAAATAGATTAAATAATTTTTCTTGTTTGATATTTTTTTTTTGTTGTAAATTTCTGTGTACCCCCTCCTACATTACTGGCTCGTTCTTCCCTCGTTCCTGTTCCTTGTAATATGTTAGTAGTAAAACGTAAGTTTTTTCATCAGAAAAAACAAAATTTGAACAAACGTTCATTTTGCAAGATTGGTCTGTGGTCTAGACGGGAAAAGAAGAAAAGGGAAATTTGAATGGCAAGAAGAAGAACCGAAAATAGAGAAAGATCACTAGGGTATCCTGGGTTCGTGAAGCCCATGTTTACCAAAGACAGTAAACCCCTTAGGAAGAGGAAAGATCACTAGGGTACCTCGGGAGCGTAAAACCCGAACTCACCTAAAGGAGGTGAGCCCCCTGAGGGGCCCGTCTACAGTGAAGCGTGGGCCAAAGGGAACGCAGAGGTATCCCTAGGCCATCAATCTCCTCCCTACGGGAGAAGCGTGGGCAAAGGGGACACAAAGGATCCCCAGAACACCATTTTCCTCCTTACGGAAAGCCGCACACGGCAAACATGCGGGTTTTAGATCCAACGTTGTTAGTCGAAAACAAATAAAGCAACATAATCAAAGTAGTCAAAGAAATATACGAAAAAGGAACTAAATTAACGCAATAGAAAATGTAAATCATAATATGTTAGTAGAAATATTGGGAATCATTTTTTTCATCAGAAAAACAAAAATTTGAACATAGTTCACTTTGTAACATAGATCTGTGGTCTGGACGGGAAAAGAAGAAAAGGGGAGTGAGTGAATTTGGGGTTTTATGGCGCAAGAGCCAATTTTGGCTATACTGCGCCAAACATATGTTTAAATATTAAAAGGTTTATAAAATTTCTGTTAAAAAATTTAAAATCTTAAAAAAAGTATAAAATTCACTTTCAGTATATTTGGTTGATTGGTGGGGAACCCCACCAAGTATGACTATATTCAGAAAAGCTATTTTCTGTTTTGTAGGGGTTAAAAGTAAACTTCCTTTGAAATAAGTCTTTCCATTTTTTTATCACATAATTAGATCAGGTTCAATTTCATCCTCCACGTCGTATATTATCATTTCTTCCTCCTCCGTTGTGTATTCTTCGAAGCTGGTTTTCGCGGTTTATGTGAGTCTTTTTTATGTCTACTATTGTTTTAAGTATTTCTTTTTTCTTTTCTTATCACGAATTTTTCTTTTTTCGAATTCAAATTCTCTATTGTTGTAGAGCCAGTGGGGGGTTGGAGTTTTGGGAGTTGGATGAGGAAGGGACATGGATGATGAAGTTTTAATAGGGTGAACATATTGTTTGTGGTGGAAAGTACATTATTAGGTACAGGAACAGGTGGTTGAGATTCTGATGATGTAACAGCCGCAGGAGATGCGAATGGCAAGAGTTGTGCTTGAGTTGTTGTAGATGATTTGGTAACTGTAGGAATTTTTGAAGGCATTGTTTTCGGAACAGATGTTAAAGGTTGTAGTAGTTTTAAAGGTGGACATACTATTTTTGTAATATTTTCATCGGTTTGGGTTGTTGTGGTTACTGTTGAGGGTTTAGCGGCTTGTGCGTATGTTTGAATATTTGTGGGACTATTAATTTCGGGCTTCAGGATACGAGATATTTTTTTTGGGTTTTTGATTATTTGAATTTCTTTTCAGTTTTTCCTTTTAGGACATAGTTTTGAGTCGAAAGAATGAAATGTTGACAAATTGCCGAATTCTGCTCCAGACAGCAGTCTGTGGAAGAATGACCAACAGATGCACATCTAGAGCACGTCAGTTGCCCACGACAGGAAGTTTGAGAATGACCGAACCTCTGGCATTTGAAACAGCGCAGAGGGTTCGGTATGTAGGGACGGATTTTACAATTCAAGTAACCGGCTTTTATTGTGTTTGGTAGTTTGGGTTATTAAATGTTAAAATTAAATTTTTGGGGTGGGGAATAATTGTGAGTCTTTTTTTATTAGATTTTTGACCTGAGTTACACCCTGATGTGAAAATCCTCGGATTTCTGATTCAGGAGTCCCTCATCAAGTCAGGTTCTGAAATGACACCTCTGCAAGAGTTAAGAGTTTTTATGCGGAGTTACAATTAAAGGCGATTTTAAAAAATGTTTTAGCGAGGAGAAAAGACTTTTTTTTGGGACAGCGGAATTCGTTTCAATAAGTAGATCCCCAGAACGCAATCGTTTAACCGATTTCGGTTCACCACCTATTCCAATTAGAGCTTTTTGAATGGCAAATGGCGATTTCAGAGACATGGCATTGTTATAAAGATAAAACTAAAAATCGTGCATGTGTAGCAGTTTCGTCTATGTTAAATTTGGGTAAATTAAGGCCTTTACCCGCACAGCAGCTTGGGATCCATAACAACGCGTATACCACTTCATCCTGGCGTGCCTCCACCCACCACGGAGTCCAACAAGGGAGGCAGTGTGCCGGTCAACTGGCCAAAACCAGGCACGGCGCACCTGGGGTACACCCAGAAGATAGTGATACAGTCCAGGGTGAGGGGTCCAACGGGTAAACCCGACACCCCTTATCTGCAGCACTAACCCTCAGCAGTGTCTCCTTCGGGGACACCGAAAGAGGTACTACCAGCCGATTGACAGGAGCGGGCTCACCTGCCACCGTCACAGTGAAGCGTGGGCCAAAGGGGAACGCAGAGGATCCCCAGGACTAACCTTTTCCCATATTGGAGAAGCGGGCAAAAGGGGAAAGCAAAGGATCCCCAGAACACCATTTTTCCCTTACGGACCCGACACGGCAAACATGCGGGTCGGAAAACCAACGTTGTTAATCAAACAAATAAAGTAACATAATCAAAGTATTTGAAGAAATATACGAAAAAAAAAAATTAAATTAACGCAATAGAAAATCTAAATCATAATATGTTTAATAAAAGAAAGTTTTTTATAGTAAAAACAAATTTGAACTAAGTTCATTTTGTAAGGGTTGTTCTGTGGTCTAGACGGGAAAGGAAGAAAAGGGAAATTTGAATGGCAAGGAGAAGGGCCGAAAAAAAGAGAAAGATCACTAGGGTAAACCCGGTTCGTGGCCCAGTGTTTACCAAAGACAAAAACCCCTTAGGAAGAGGAAAAAAATCACTAGGGCACCCGGGAGCGTGAAACCCGTACTCACCTAAAGAAGGTGAGCCCCTGAGGGGAAGAAAAGGGAAATAGCATGTCAAGAGAGGGTCGAAAATAGAAAAAGGATCACTAGGGACCCCTGCTGAAGCCCATGTTACCAAAGACAGTAAACCCCTTTTGGAAAAGGAAAAAAATCACTAGGGTACCTCGGGAACGTGAAACCCGTACTCACCTAAAGAAGGATTACACAACTTACGGTATACATAATATTTGGGTGATGGGGCATACAAATCAGTTTTAGAATCTAAACTTTATAAAGATGTCAACAGTGAAAAATCAGAATGTGTGGGTCATGTTGAGAAAAGAATGGGCACACGACTCATGACATTAAAATTAAAAGGCAAGAAACTCGAGGACAAAAAATCTCTAGATGGCCGTAATAGATTGACCGATGCAGAAATAGACAAATTGCAAAGATACTAAGGTTTGACTATTCGAAACAACTCGGGAAATTTGTCAGCCATGAAACAAACTCTATTTGGGCTATATTTTTTCATAAAATCTAAACAGATTTGAATCCACAATAGGGTTTATGCCCCTTGGGAGATGATTCGTGGTGTTGATATAATAGGTCCAAACTCAAAGGCGATACATATAAACATAAACACAACTTAGCTATTGCAATTATGAATTGCATAAAAAAAGTATTTAGAGATCTTTCAAGCCCTGAACTTCTGTCTAGATGCTTGCACGGTAAGACACAAAATTGTAATGAAAGCTTAAATAGTGTTATATGGTCTATAATTCCAAAAACTGTTTTTGTACAATTGGGAACTTTAAAAACTGGAGTATATGAAGCTATATCTATATATATATAATCAAGGCTTAGTTACCAAGTTGAGTTGAGTTTGGGGTTTTCTGGCGCAAGAGCCAATTCTGGCTATACTGCGCCAAACAATTGTTAAAAATATTAAAAACGTATTATAATATTTAGAACACACTAATAAAGTATAAGGTAAAATAGTATAAAATTTTAATTTTATTTTCATGAGATAAAAGCATTTTAATTTTTGTGGGGTATATCCCACCAATTCAAATAAATTTAAAACAGATCAATCGTAGTGAGTGAAATGTAATATGTTAAACAAAAATTTAAAAAGTTAAGAACTAGACTAAGGTTAAAAAGCCATATGGTTTTTTTATATATATAAAAGTTATGGTGTCAAATAATAAAAATCACTTCTTTATGTTTTTATAACAAGTTGGGGTTATAACACTGGTATATTCAATACCGTTAACCGGGTAATATTTCCGGACGTATTCATCCGGGTCGAATTTGTCCGGGTTAAGAGTTTTGGGTGATTCCACCTCTTCTTCAACATCGTATATAATCATGTCCTTGTCTGATGTATCCTGTAAAGGTGTGCTTTTTTTTGGTTTGTGAGGCGTCAATTGTATGTCTATTATGGAGGTAATACTTCTTTTAGGACGTCTTTTCTTGCGGCTTTTTGAAGTTTGTTTTACATCCTGGGATGTAGAAGGTATGGTATTGGATATAGAGGTTTCAGTTTTAACAGCAGGACATGTTTCAGGTGATAAGGGTGTAAAACATTGATATATCGGATGAAGAAAGTGCTTTATTAGATGAAGAAAATGCAGCAGATGTAGATAAACTATTAGATGTGGTGGGCGTAGTGTCTATTAAAGGAACAGATAGTTGAAATTCTGATGACGATGTAACTGTGACAGAAGATGTGGGTGGCAAGAGGTTTGCTTGAGTTGTGGTTGATGATTTGTTAATTACAGGTATTTTAGAAGACGTTATTGGCTTTGGAAAGGATACCAAAGGATGCAGTAGTTTTAAAGGTGGACATATTATTTTTGTAATATTTTCATCAGTTTGGGTTGTTGTAGTTACTGTTGAGGGTTTGACCACTTAGTTACCAAATTAAAAGTTTTAGATTTATTAAATATTCAACCTGGATTTTATACAAGTCGAGCATTGCAAGAAGCAGATCATGCACGTATAAGGAAAGCGGAAGAGGCAATTTCACAAAGAACCAAAGAAGCTAGAATTAAAAACAGACAATTAAAATGTAGACAAGAAGATGATCTTGCAGATGATCACAGCAATCCAAGTTATGGCTCTGGAATGTATTAGTTAAAGGTAAGTTTTTACTTTAAATCTCTATTTCTCAAAAGTTTAAATTTCAAAACAAAAGGAACATTTTGTGAAAAACTGCTCATTTAATAGCTCTGAAATTTTGCACATATATTAATATTATACAAATAAATATTTTAATGGAGATTTTGTCAAAAAAATTATTCAAAAAAAAATTTATGGATTAAAAATGTACAAGAATTTTCAGCGTTTAAAATTTTTTGACGTGTTACTCCACGTACGATTTTTTAAAAAAAAAAATCTAAATTTAAAAAAAATAGAGTTCTTATTAAAATAAAGAAAACAGTGCAATACATGTACAAAAAAAAATTAATGACTGTCCAACTGGTCAATTTTTCAAAAAAATGTTCCTTACACTTGGTCATTTTAACATTACGAAGATAGGGAAAATGCTGCGTGAAGTGACCCCTTAAGCAAAAGTAACTGGGTAATTATGAAAAATTAAGCAGTTGATGTTAAAACAATTTCAACCAACACCTAAGGTATTGCTTTAAACAGTCACCAAGATCCCAAAATTAGCAAACGAAAATTATGTTCAGTTTGCTTCTAGAATTAAATCAACGTTTGATTATTATTGTAAATTGAGAAATGTTAGTAAATTTAATGAGTTGTACCTGTTAATTGTTGCCGATCAGATAATTAATTCCCTTAATCAAGAACTGACTAGTTATATTCATATTAAAATGTGCGAAAATTGGTACAAGCCAGATAAGCTTGGTCGTGAGTTAAATTTGTTTATGTCTTCAAAAGTATTGAGTAGAAATGAGATAAATATATGGGTTTCAGACCAAAAAAATTTATTAAGAGTTGATAAGTTCGACAAAAAAGGATTAAAAAGTGAAGATAGTGTTTTTTTGTCCGATATCAATGAGTAGAAATGTTTATTATCGCTGTGACAACCATGCCCCATTTCCTTTTGCACAAAATTTAAACAACCTTCAGTAAATGGTAGAACTGCGATTGTTAAAAAACAACGACTATGCTTTTTATATTTAAAAGTAGGTTTTATATTTAAAAGTAGGTTGTAGTGTCGAAATGCAAAGCTAAACCTTGTAAATTTTGCGCGAAAAAGCACCATGTTATGTTACATTTTGCAAACAATCCCGAATGAATCGAATGTGTCCCATCCAACAAATAGCGGTCCAAGGTCATCTCTTTGGCTTAATACTGATACGAAAGTATTTAATCCTACTAATATAGTACTGTATTTGCAATAATTCAAAATAAGAGTGAAAGTACTGTTAACCAAAAAGGTAAATAGTCTCATCCCTTTTAGATATTCGTCGCAGAATGGTCGATTAGCGATCGTTCCTAATTAAGTGCCGGTCACGTGTTTCCGTGACGTTTGTTCACGTGATCGGAAGTCGTCGGGAAGGCGGTGACTTCCGGGTGAGTGAGATATATAAACGAAATGCTATAACTATGATTCTCTCTTTTTAATATCTCGATCTCGTTCGTAATACATAGACATTCACTCCATTACTAGCGGGTTGCCATCAGGAAGGACCAGAAGTACGATATCCTGATGAAGGAGTGAGTGTATGGGTTTATGGCGCAACAGCCAAATCTAGCTAAGCTGCGCCAAACGTTTTTTAAAATTTGAACTAATTATGATATTGACAATAACCCTCTCAGTAAAATTTAAAATATCAGAGTATGTGTAAGAAACTTATTCTAATGATAAAAGCAAATACATTCTGGTGGGGTGGTATCTCTACCATGTCAAGTAAGATCTTAAAACAACGGATTTAAAACAAAGAAAGGTATAAGGTAAAAATTAAAATGATACACGACAGAAATGTAAAATTTTGTATTAAAATTCAATTGAGTATGTTGCAAGATGTTTTAAA
Source organism: Trichonephila inaurata madagascariensis (assembly GCA_019973955.1). NCBI lineage: Eukaryota > Metazoa > Arthropoda > Arachnida > Araneae > Nephilidae > Trichonephila > Trichonephila inaurata. Next base: position 39,327 of record BMAV01019298.1, read on the forward strand.
AGTTATATATTTTTTTTTAATTCCGACTTTTTCTGTTACGGGTTAGAGTCAAAAAACGATTGTATTCTTCACGTTTCCAAGCTTCACTCTGCCACCATTCTTCTGAAAGTTTTTTATTTCCCCTAAGGAATTATTTTTCTTTGGTGATTCCACCTCTTCTTCAACATCGTATATAAGCATGTCCTCGTCCAATATATCCTGTAAAGGTGTGCTTTTTTTAGGTTTGTGAGACGTCAATTGTATGTCTATTTTGGAGGTAATACTTATTTTATGACGTCTTTTCTTGCATCCTGGCATTTAGAAGGTATGGTATTGGATATAGAAATTTCAGTTTCAACAGCAGGACATGTTTCATTTGGTAAGAGTGTAAAAACATTGATACATCGGATGAAAAAGTGACTTATTAAATGAAGAAAATGCAGCAGATATAGATAAATTATTAGATGTGGTGGGAGTAGTATCTATTAAAAGAACAGATAGTTGAGATTCTGTGACAGAATATTTGTGTGGCGAGAGGTTTCCTTGAGTAGTGGTTGATGATTTGTTAATTTCAGGTATTTTGGAAAACATTATTGGCTTTGGAATGGATACCAAAGGTTGTAGTTTTAAAGGTGGACATACTATTTTTGTAATATTTTCATCAGTTTGAGTTGTTGTGGTTACATTTGAGGGATTGGCAGCTTGCGCGTATGTTTAGGACGATTTGGAACTATTAATTTCCGTGCTTCTACATACGAAATATTTCTATTTGTTTTAATAGCTAGATTTCTTTTTCTATTTTCCATTTTGAGCATAATTTTGAGTCTGATGAATGAGACTGGGAGTAATTAACGCATTTCGGCTCTACAGTACAATCTGTGGAAGAATGTCCAACAGTTGCACATCTAGAGCACGTCAATTGTCCACGGCAAGCAGTCAAAGAGTGTCCAAACCTCTGGCATTTAAAGCAGCGCAAAGGATCTTTTTTATAGTAATTCTTCTGACCTGAATCACGCCGTGATCAGAGAACCCATCAAGGATTTCTGCTTCAGGAGTGCTTAACAAGTCATGTTCAGAAATGACACCGCGAGAAGTATTTAGTGATTTGTGAGGACTTATTGTTAGAGGAGAATCGAGAAAAGATTTGGCAAGTAAAAAAGACTTCGTTTGCAGAGCAGAGTTTGTTTCAATTAATAAATCACCGGATCGTAAACGTTTAACTGATTTAGGTTTGCCACCTATTCCCACCAGTGCCCTTTGAATAGAAAGCGGCGACCCCTTCATCACACCACTGTTTGGCAGTGACAAAATCAAGAATCGTGAACGCCTACAAATAAAGTCAATGCCCAGGCTGGGCAAAACAAGGCCTCCACCCGGGCATATCAGTATTGGATCCATAAAAACGTGTATACAACTTCGTTCTGGCGTACCTCCACCCACCACGGAGTCCAACAAGGGAGGCAGTGTGCCATCCAGACACAGGTAGTACCTTCACTAGGGGCCCCTGTGTCTTCTCGAACCATACGAAGACGCATGGCAGAAGGACATTTGGGATCGCGGCGGCCATTACGTGTGCTGACCTTGACGCCTCCGTTTGGAGTGGTGCCGCGCACGAGGAAACTGGACTGCAGCGGAATGGAACCAGGTCGTCTTTAGCGACGAATTCAAATTCAATCGCAGCAGTGATGACAATCGTGTTCGTGTGTGGAGACCCCGTGTTGAACGCCTCAATCCTGCCTTTGCTTTACAGTGACACAACACTCCCACAACTAGTTTGATGATATGGGGTGCCATTGCCTACAATACACGGTTACCCCTAGTATCGATCAATGGCACCATGACAGCCTAGCGGTATGCCCATGCCATCCTGCAACCACATGTGTTGCCACTCATGCAACGGCTCCCAAGAGCCATTTTGCACAAAACAATGCTCAGCCTCACACGGCAAGAATATGACAAGACTGTCTTCGCAATGCTACTACCCTTCAATGGCCTTCCCGATCCCTAGATTTGTCTCCAATCGAACATATCTGGGATCATTTGAGACGGCGAGTTGGGTATCCCACGAGTTTGAACGATCTAGAGGCAAGGTTACATCAAATATGGAACAAAATGTCTCAAGACATCATACACAACTTGTATGCTGACCGATCGTATGGCATCGTGCTAGAGGGGGTTCAATAGGGTATTACATCATCCGTTCTTTTGCCTATTTGAAATAAATTATTCTTTTTTCTTTGATTTTCTTAACATTTACCTATATCAAAGTAGTCATTGCGTATGTAAAATTTCGTTTCATTTTGACGACTCCTTCTTGGTGCGCTAATATTTTTTGTCCATGAGTGTATATCGATAAATGTGTACGGTTTAAACGAAAAAAATAAAGTGTTTCCTCTCCTTATTACTAAAATTGAAAGGAATAAGTATCTCGACCTGACATAATTCATGTAATTTAAAGTATAAAGTACGAAATTTTCTATCTATTATATTTCATAATGTATCCGGTTATGATTCTCATTTGTTCATCAGAGCTCGGAAATGATAATTATGATATAAATGTGATACCTGAAATTTTCCAAAAAGATTTACTATTAGGTCTTCATTCTTGTAAATTTATGCCTAGTATTTTCAAGAAATTAACAAAGATCTAAAATCTGATCAATTTAGAAATGCGAGATCATTTATTTCAGATGATAAAGTATCACTACTTATGAGAAAAGGTGTTTCCCTTACGATTATGTATCAGATGTTGAAAAACTGAATGATACATGTGTACCCCCCAAAGAGAAATTTTGTAGGCGTCTCAACGATGAAGATATAGCCAATGTGATTATCAGCATGCAAATCACATATGGAATACATTTAATATTAAAAATTAAGGGAATTATTCAGATTTGCATGTAAAATTCTATTAAGCGACATTTTTGAGTGAGTGAGAGAGTGAATTTGGGGTTTTATATGCAAAGGAGTCGCCTTCGCCAGTCGCTGTTCATTGCCTTATGCGCAACAAAAACCCTTAAAATTTCTACCATAACTTTTAGTGTCTCCATCTTGCAGGCCCCTGCCCAGCTTCTATGCCGGTGCAATGAGAAAAAAGAGTCTTTTTGTGTCTCAAGAGTTGGACATTACCCTCCCTTGTTATAAGTTTTTCCATTTTTAACGTAATCGGGATCTGATTCAATATCGACTTCCCCACGTCGTAAACAATCATTTCTTCCTCATCCGTTGTATACTCATCAGAAGCTGGTTTTCTCGGTCTATGAGTCAGCCTATATGTGTCTAAAACTGTTTTAATTACCTTTTCTTCTTTTCTATCCCGAATTTCTTTTTGAATTCAAATTCTCTATTGTTGTAGAGCCAGAAGGGGGTTGAGTAGTGGAGTTGGATGAGGAAGCGGACATGGATGAGGAAGCTTTAATTGGGGTGAACATTGTTTGTGGTGGAGTGAGTGAGTGAGTGTAGGGTTTTATGGCGCAAGAACCAATTTTGGCTATACTGCGCCACACGTTTGTTAAAAATCTTTAAATAATTATTAAAAATACACATTAAATATAAAGTACAAATAGTTTTTATATATGTGCATGCCTGCATGCACACACATAAAAATGAAAGATAAAAATTAAAATAATTTGTTAAATTAAATATAAAAATCCAATTTTTTTTAATAAAAGCAAATATGTTTTGAGGGGTTTTCTCCCACCAAGTCAGGTAAAGTTAAATGAGATGAATTAAAAAGGTGATACGATAATTATTAAAAAACGGACACCTATTAAAATATGCTGAACTGAGTACGAGACCATGCATGAAGCGCCAGGAGCATTTTCCCCAACAACAAATGCCTGTGTGTAAAGTAAAGCGACCAATGCGAAGACGAGTCACTTTGACATCAGTTCTTCGCATTGGTATCACAGGCCATGTTCTATGACAGGCTTCACAGAGTGCAGTTTGTTATTCAACCGCTGACTCCAAGATTCCTGCCAGATCGTACAAAATGATGCAGGATGACGTGCGCTTATCCGATAGCGGAACTGCTAGCGGCAGATGAAGTCGTCGCCGACCGTGCCGCGCTGTCCGCTTGCTCGTTACCAATAATCTCTGGCACGTGGCTTCCGGTAGCTGCAAAATATTATATCAAAACCCTTGCTGCATACAGTCGACTCGTAATGTCGAGTACATTACAAACCACCGGATGACAACGATCATTATAATTTTCAAGCGCTTCTGAGACACTCATGCTGTCAGTATAGGTACAATATTTACTGGGTATATTGGAGTCGATTGACTGAAGTGCACGGTAAATGGCGACAGCTTCTGCAGTGAAAACGCTGCAAGAAGCGCTGCCCAGTCGATAACCGAGCATATTATCTTCAATCACGACTCCACAGCCAACGTGTCCGGCACGTTTCGAACCATCTGTAGATGGCCGAAACTCCCCTTATACTGACTGCGGTGGTAGGCGCGAAGACGCGTTGAAGACGACAGGTGTTACGGTGGATTTACTCGTAATTGGCAAAAGGGTTGATAAAATGGAACCGTGGTATATTCCAAGGCTGAATGGAAAGCGTTCTTTTGCTGGATATCCACATTGGGTAGTCGAGTTCGGTTATATAAGTTGTTTCCATCGTATCCATATACGGCCGTATGCGATGGTCAAGATCATAAAGCCCTTCACATGGTGGTGGTGAGTCTCACGGCATTTCAGAGGATGTGAAGGAACTGGACAAGATCTTAAAAATAATAGAAAAGAGAGACAGCTTCCTCCGTCGAAGATCCAGAGGAAGCTGGTTGCAATTAACATAATGTTAAACAAATAAACATAAACAAATAACATTCTCAATGCCATATGGTGGACAGGGTCAAGTTTTTTCAGCGCAGAGTTGCACGCAGATCCATAAATGGCACGTAACCGTAATCCATGCGGACAGTACGATAGATTGATACACTCGAGCAATGATGTTCGATCCACTTCCAGGAGGTGTTAGGACAACACCCAAAGAGTGTTTAAAGACTTTTTTCGACACTTCTTCCGCAATTGTAAAATATGCGGAAGGAAAGTGAGAGCCGGCGGGTCGAAAATTACCCGGAGGAATCGTACGTCGGGAACTACGGAATATTATCACGAATACGTATTTAGGCTCGAGATGAAGACCCCCGTTTGCGGCAAAAGTGCGCACGCAGCAACTCTTACTGGTAGAAATACATGACCGTTGGTGTCACACCATTTACCCAGATATTGTTGACGGCAGTTTGCAACTGCCGTTCAATCATGCGCATGTCTGATCCTTTCACAACTGATCTGCAGATCGTCCACGTATACTCTAGAAGCCTGTATAGGGAAGGCGAAAATACATTTAAAATGTGAGAAATATGACATATAAAAAGGTGACACCAAAATGCTCCCCTGAGGAACTCCCCTCAGCTTGGGTGAAAGTGAGCAGAGAATGCCACCCAGTTCTCACTTCTAAAAGTACGAAGATTTAAAAAATTTTTTAATAAAAAAGTGGGCAAATTGTTCTTAATCCAAAAATCAAATAAAGTGCGAAGTATCCCATAGCGCCAAGTACGATCATATGCCTTTTCGATATCGAAAAGATAGAAATCCAGATGATTCCTCCGAACAAAAGCGTTTCTGAATTTGCCCTCCAGCATGATGATATTGTCAAGAGTGGATCTTAATTTGCGGAAACCACTCTGAAACAGAGGAATGCATCTGTTCTTTCCAGCTGATAAATGAGACGGGCATTGACCATAATGTGTTCCAGCAGTCTTGCTGTGCTGGGTAGCTCGTGAGTGCTATCGGTCGATAGCTTAGAGGTTCTTGACTTTTCCAGGTTTTAGATTGGGATCACTATGGCTTGCCATTGAGTAGATACACCTGCCTCCATATTCGGTTGAATAGGTAAAGGAGACTTACTAGTGAATCCTCATTCGGAATGGCGAAGCATTTCATAGATATTCCATCAGACCTGGACTAGTATTATGGGCTGATGATAGCTCCCCTTCACTCCCACATGTCAAAAGTCACTGTTGTAGGGTAGAGGTTGTCGGCACCTGTTGTTTGTGGTGGAAAGTGCATTACTGGGTATAGGAACAGGTAGCTGAGGTTCAGAGATGGTAACTTCTGTGGTGGATGGCACGAGTTGGGCTTGCGTTAAAGATGATGTGGAAATAGGAGGGACATGATATATATTTGTTTTAGGAGTGGTTCAAGTAATTTTAAAGGCGGACATTTTATTTTTGTTATATTTTCATCTGTTTCAGTAGCATTATTTATGGTAAAGATTTGGCAGCTTGGAGCGTATGTTTGAGATAACTGTGGGACTATTAATTTGCTGCTTCCGGTAAGAAATATTTTTATTTGTTTTTATCTGCTGTATTTGTTTCTCTATTTTCCACTCCCTTTGGGCATGCTAATTCTTGAATCAGCAGAATAGGGTTGAGAACAAAGTTATTACATTTAGGCTCTAGATCAAAAAATCTGTGGAAGTATGTCCAACAGATGCACATCTAGAGCAAGTCAGTTTAGCTGCGGCAGGAAGCTGTAGCGTCCGAACCTCTGACACTTTTAAACAAAGGTAGAGGGTTCGAAACGTGTATGGGATTCGATTTTACAGTTCAGATATCCAGCTTAATGCTTTGGGATAGATTGGGGCTACTAAATGTTGAAATTATATGTTTGGTTGGTATAACTGTTGTATCTTTTTTTATTGAGATTCTTCTGACCTGAATAACACCCCTGATCAGAGAATCCATCCAGAATCTCTGCATCAGGGGTGGTCAACAGGTCAGGTTCGGAAATAACACCACGGCAAGAATTTAAAGTTTTGTGCGGACTTATCATTAGAGGACTGTTTAGAAACGATTTAACAAGAAGAAAGGACTTAGTTTGAAGAGCAGAGTTTGTTTCAATAAGTAGATCCCCAGAACGTACCCGCTTTACCGATTTCGTTTCTCCACCTATTCCTACGAGAGCTTTTGTATTGCAAAGGGCGATTTCTTTGACATCTCATTGTTTTCAAGTGACAGTAATAAAAATCTGGCAGTGAGTGAGTGAGTGAGTGAGTGATTTTGGAGTTTTATGGCAAAGAGCCGGCCCGGCTATACTGCGCCAAACATTTGTTAAAAATATTAAAACATTTGATAAAATGTGTGTGTACTACTTTACCAGTTTTAAAAAGTTAAAATTTAAAATCACGCATGACTGTTTTCAAGTAAAAAATAAAAAAAAAAAAAGGCAAAATAAGATCTAAAAGTAAAAGCATTAAAAAGACTAATGAAAAGTTTTAGTTTAAAAATTCTGCCGGTTCATGCTTACTTTATTAATTCCTACTTTTTCTGAAACGGGCGTTGGAGTTAACGCGCGTATATATTTGTCAGATTGTTTCCCTTTATTATATCTGTGAAATGGCGAATTTATCCGTAGGATCTGGCTCAGTTCTTCCTCCACGTCGCATATGTAAGCAATGGTGCCTTCGTCATCAGTAGTATACCTGAGGTGCTGGCTTCTGGGCTTCTTATGTGGGTTTCATTTTTATTGCTATTTCTGGTTTCGTACTTTTTGGGCGTTTCTCTACTTGAATTTCGTTTTACATTTTTTTGGGATTTCTGATGTATTTGAATGTTCACTATTGATGTGTAGGATAGATTCTAAAAGTAACTTAATTTCGTTGAATTTCATTTAAAAGTGCAGTAAATTTTGCCAGAGGCCGCAAGAGGGTTTCAGCGCTTCTAAAGATGTATTTGGTAGTTGTGGAGTGTAGGTGGTTGAGGTTCAGTGACTGTAGTTTCTATTGAAGAAGTGGAGGGTAAGAGTTCTGCCTGGGCTGAAGATGATGTGGTAAAACAGGAGTGGCTATTGATGTATTTGGTTTGCATGGATGAAAGTGGTTGAAGCAACTCGTGCTGCGAACATTTCACATTTGTTATATTTTCGTCTGTTTGAGTAGAATTGTTTTTTAATACTGATTTACATTGCTTGAGCGTATATGTTTGAGATGATTGTGGGACTATTAATTTACGGGCTTCAAGATAAGTAAAATATTGGTTGTTTTATTTCCTGTATTTGTTTTTCAGTTTTCCATTTAGGCATAACTTTGAATTTGATGAGGGGCTCGGTACAATTAACACATTTTGCCTCTAGAGTACAATCCGTGAAGAATGCCCAACGGTTGCAATACTCCAGAGCATGTAAATTGACCGCGGCAGAAAGTTGAAAGTGACCGAACCCTGGCACTTAAAACAGCGCAGAGTGGTTCGGTATGGTTAGGACGGATTTTACAATTCAGATATCCAGCTTTATTGCGTTTGGTAGTTTTGGGCTATTAAATGTTAAAATTAAATGCTTTAGGGAATAATTAGAGTCTTTTTTCGTGATTCTCCTGACTTGAGTAACACCCGATCAGAGAAGCCTTCAAGTATTATTTCTAATCTCAGGAGTGCCTATCAAGTTGTGGTTCTGGAAATAACACCTCGGCAAGAGTTTAGAGATTTGTGCGGAGTTACATTTAATGACGAGTTTAAAAAGGTTTTAGCGAGAAGAAAAGATTTTACGGACAGCGGAATTCGTTTCAATAAGTAGATCCCCGGAGCGCAATCGTTTAACCGATTTCGGTTCACCACCTATTCCCGTTTGGGTTTTTATGGATAAAATGGGGGGTGCATTTCAGTTGGAAAAAATAATTAAAATCTGGTATGTTGTGAAACTGTATCAATTTTAAAGGTTGGGTAATACAGGCCTTTCCCCGGGCACAGCAGTTTTGGATCCATAATAACGCGTATCCACTTCGCCCCGGGCGTGCCCCCACCCACCAGGGAGTCAACAAGGGAGGCAAACCCGGGTCCTGGCAAAAACCAGCCACGGCGCTTAGAGACCCCCAGAATATAATGCTACAGTCAGGGCGGGGATCCAAGAAGTAAACCCGACACCCTTATCTCCCACTAACCCTAAACAGGTCTTTTCGGGGAAGTTGTTTTTATCTTTTGTCGGCTCTTTCTTAAGCATGGCAGCATCTATAATGAGCAACGTGATAGTTAAGTTCCAGCTGCTTTTGAGTGCTAATTTAAAAAGGTGTTATTCTCAATAAAAAAGGAAGTTTAGGTAAGCCGGGTGTTGCAAACGAGTATTTTTTTTTTCGTATTGTTTGGGAAACAGGAGATTTTTAGGAACTTTTTGATGGAAAGAAGCCTAATAATAGAAAATTTTAATTACGTAAAATGCAAGGAACTTAGCCTGATAAAACAAAAAACAAAACAAAAAGAAATCATCGAATGGAAGCATTTGGAGATGTAAAAAGTGACGCGCTGAAATGTTTACAAGGGTAGGGTCTTGGTTCTCCTGCAGCAAATTAAATTTGCAGGAAATGTTACGTTTAACGTGGGATTTGATCACAGGTGCGAAAACTTGTGATATTGAGCGGAAATCTTGCTTTTCCTTTGCAACTTTGGCAGAATGGCGTCATTTCGTACATTAACAAGTTTTAGATCATGTCGAATTAACGTCAAGCAAAATTGGTGGGGTAGTAGGGAAAGTTGTCGAGGCAGATGAATCTAAATTTGGTAAAAGGAAGTATCAAAGAGGGCACTACGTACTGGAGCAATGGGTATTTGGGGGTGTTGATCGCGATTCGAAAACACTGCTTTTGGTGGCCGTTCACGATCGCACTCAACAAACTTTAATTCAACTGATTACGGAATGGGTACATTCAGGCACTAAAATTATTTCGGATTGATGGAAAGGTAACAATTACTATGTGTTGACCACAGAAGGATTTAACAATCTATAATAGTCAATCATTCGATAAATCGTAGATCCAAGTATGTGTGGGTGCTCACACTAATACAATTGAAAGCACGTAAAACAAGGTTCTCACCAAATAATAGGCAAAATGATGCATCTTTCTACTTGTCTAGGTACATGTTTAAAAAGATTTACTACGCTAAAACACTGATTTGTTGAATGTACGAGAATAGAAAGGGAAATAGGAATAGAATGAAAATTATCTACGAGGTAGGTGTAAAGAACTAAAAGACGACGAGAAACAAGCAATATTACAAATTGATGAAATTTTCATCAAATCAGCCATCACATATATATGTAATAAAATTGTTGGATTTTTCTGAGAAAGGAGGGAAGCAGCTACTACGATTCTTTGTTTTTTATACACTTCTGTACTGAATAAAATAAAGAAATAGTATCATTGAACCCTGTAAAGAATACTGAAAACTTGACTCTATTCATTCTATGACTAGAAATTTTGTCACTAATGGAAAAGGTAGGTTTTTTTAGTTGTTTGCATTGTAAGTGAAAATAACAGATTTAAGTGAAATTGTTTTTCTAAATTGTGTAATGGTACCATAAAGAGTGTTATTCAGAATCCAGCTAATAATGCAAAAAAAAATTTCATCTTATTTTTGATTACATTTGAGGGGAGCACTTTTCCAGATCAAAGGGCATTAGAAATGTATATAAAAGTATAAAAAATTAAAATTTATGCATAGCGGAAATGAAACTAATTATAAAGAGAAACCGGAGTACTAACTTTAAAAACGTGCTCTACACATCATGGACACAGGGATTCTTAGCTTTTTATGAAAATGACAGGTTAAGGAAAAAACACATTGCATTTTCTTTAGAGAAAAAAATTGAGGTTTCTGTAATTCTGGAAAACATCAGGAATGATAGGTTGTCAAGAGAACATATAATCAGAATCCATCTCACCAATACGCAAGACATAAAGAATATCAAGAGTTTTGGCCTGACAAATCAACAGCATGTTGATGATGCTACAAGTGTCAGGTTAATGCTGGAGGAAACGTCAGTTTGCACAGATGTAAATTTCAAGGTTGCCTATTATCCGAATTGGATCGATTATATATAAATAAGAAAAATTTCTTTCAAGCTATACAGCATCCTCTCCAAACAAAAAATATTGAAAAAGTTCGGAGAAGAAATCGTTTGTGTTGATTCTACAACATGGAACCAACAGTTACAATTTCAAATTAATAACTGTACTAGTAGTGGGATGATTTTAGTGAAGGTTTTCCAGTAGCTTGGCGGTCCCAGGTCAAAAAAATACTGTGTTATTTTCATTTTGACAAAGGAATCAAAAGAAATCGAAGCATTGATTCAAATCAAACTGAAAGCATGCGAAGTGTATAAGGCTTTTACAATATTATTTTCTGAAACGAACGAACACATTTTAAGGAAAATGTTTGAAAAGTTCGTAAATCATTTAAAAGATACCGATACAGAAAAATTTTACCATTATTTTTTAAACATGTACAATAACAAAGAAAAGGAAATTGCCATGTGGTTTAGAAATGGTTGTAAAATCCGAACCAATAACCAATTGGCGTCCTTCCACAGAGATTTTAAACACAATTATCTTTCTGGCGAAGTCAAAGACCCTTTGAACTTTTGCAATTACAAACATATGGAATTTGTCCAAGACAAAGGTAATAATGGAATCATAAAGTTAGAACGTGGATAGATATCTCCTCAAGAAAAATCAATTAAATTAAAATTATTTTTTTGTCAGAAAGTGGCACTCTTCCCAAAAAGGTTGGCCAAACCTGATCTAGACTATTCACAAATAATTTGCATATAAAAACAAATTTTGTTGTATATACTAATATGCACAGTTTGTATATTTCAATAGAAAATACTTTAAATATTTGTTTTACCTTATTCATTTATATAAAAGTACACAAAAAGAATTACCAGACTTATAGAATATTTATAAAGGTTAAAACTTACTAAGGAACTATTGTGGAATATATTTTCTAATATGGTGATATTTTTATGTGTTCAATAAATAATTTAAAATATATAACTCATACAAGAAGTTGTAGAACTATATGTATACAAAAAAAAAAACTTGGGGGATTAAAATGTACAGGGGTTTTATAGGAATACACAATGCACTGTGAGAAACATATGTTTAATTAAAAATTTTACATCTACCTTCAAAAATTCAACTACGAAAAAAAAAAAACCTTCAATTCAAGGTTAAATTATAAAATAACTTGATAGCTAATTTATCTTCAGAACCATAAAATTACAAGACAATCACACAAAGCAAAACTTGATGATCAGATTGTTGGATGACAATAAATTCAAAACAAATAGTTATCATGGGAAAGGAGCAAAATGATGCAAAAAAGAATTCAAATTAAATGGTATTGCGACTTAAGAGATTATTAAGCAGTCAGCTCAGCCGCACACATATTCCGCGTAAACCAAGTGCAAATGTAAATATTAATATAAACATTACAGTGCGCATGCGCAGAAACGTATTTTGTCGCCAAGCTGCGTGGATGTGCCAACCTCGCCAAGAGGTTCTGAATCCATGACTGTTTCAAAAGTCGCAACCGAGTACTGCAAACGAGTACTTTTTTTCCGCATTGTTTGGGGAACAGGAGATTTTTAGAAATTTTTGATGGAGAGTGGCCTAATAATAGAAAATTTTAATTACGTAAAATGCAAGGAACCTTAGCCTGATAAAACAAAACAAAAAAAATCATAGAATGGAAGCATTTGGAGATGTAAAAAGTGACGCGCTGAAATGTCTATTAGGGTAGGTTCTTGGTTCTCCTGCAGCAAATTAAATTTGCAGGAAATGTTACGTTTAACGTGGGATTTGATCACAGGTGCGAAAACTTGTGATATTGAGCGGAAATCTTGCTTTTCGTTTGCAACTTTGACAGAATGGCGTCATTTCGTACATTAACAAGTTTTAGATCATGTCGAATTAACGTCAAGCAAAATTGGTGGGGTAGTAGGGAAAGTTGTCGAGGCAGATGAATCTAAATTTGGTAAAAGGAAGTATCAAAGAGGGCACTACGTACTGGAGCAATGGGTATTTGGGGGTGTTGATCGCGATTCGAAAACACTGCTTTTGGTGGCCGTTCACGATCGCACTCAACAAACTTTAATTCAACTGATTACGGAATGGGTACATTCAGGCACTAAAATTATTTCGGATTGATGGAAAGGTAACAATTACTATGTGTTGACCACAGAAGGATTTAACAATCTATAATAGTCAATCATTCGATAAATCGTAGATCCAAGTATGTGTGGGTGCTCACACTAATACAATTGAAAGCACGTAAAACAAGGTTCTCACCAAATAATAGGCAAAATGATGCATCTTTCTACTTGTCTAGGTACATGTTTAAAAAGATTTACTACGCTAAAAAACTGACTTGTTGAATGTACGAGAATAGAAAGGGAAATAGGAATAGAATGAAAATTATCTACGAGGTAGGTGTAAAGAACTAAAAGACGACGAGAAACAAGCAATATTACAAATTGATGAAATTTTAATCAAATCAACGATTACATATAAATGTAATAAAATTGTTGGATTTACTGAGAAAGGGGAAGCAGCTACTACGATTCTTTGTTTTTTACACTTCTTTACCGAATAAAATAAAGAAATAGTATCATTGAACCCTGTAAAGAACATGAATACTGAAAACTTGACTCTATTCATTCTATGACTTTAGAAATTTTGTCACTAATGGAAAAGGTAGGTTTTTTTAGTTTGCATTGTAAGTGAAAATAACAGATTTAAGAGAAATTGTTTTTCTAAATTGTGTAATGGTACCATAAAGAGTGTAATTCAGAATCCAGCTAATAATGCAAAAAAAAAATTTCATCTTATTTTTGATTACATTTGAGGGGAGCACTTTTCCAGATCAAAGGGCATTAGAAATGTATATAAAAGTATAAAAAATTAAAATTTATGCACAGTGAAATGCGAAACCTAATTAAAGAGAGAAACTGAAGTAATTAACTTTAAAACGCGCTCTACACATCATGGACACAGGACTTTTAGCTTTTATGAAAATGACAGGTTAAGGAAAAACACATTGCATTTTCTTTGGCAGGCAAATTGAGGTTTCTGTAATTCTGGAAACACCGTGTACGGATAGTCACGGGAGTATACCATGCAATCAGAACTATCTCGCACCAATACGCAAGACATAAAGAATATCATGGTTTTAGCCCAATAAATCAACGTATACGATACGCTGCCGCAAGAAATGCTGGAAACGCTCGCTTCAAACAGATGTAAATTTCAAGGTTGCCTATTATCCGAATTAGTATCATATATAAATAAGCAGTACCTTTTTCTCAAGCTATACAGCATCCTCTCCCAACAAAAAACAGTGCCTGAGTAGCGAAACGTTTTGTGCTGATTCTACACATTACGAACCAAGTCATAATTTCAAATTAATAACTCTAACAGTGGACACTTGAAGTAGTTTTTCTTAGTAGCCATGTCCCAGTCAAAAAATACTAAAAGTATTCTCTTTCTATTTTGACAAAGGAATCAAAAGAAATCGAAGCATTGATTCAAATCAAACTAAAAGCATAGTGAAGGCAGGCGTTTTTACGCAAATCCTGCCAATCTTCCAAAACCTTTACCAGACTTTAGCTAATACATATTTTAGAACTTACCTACTATGGGTTAAAACGATACCTGAGGTGGATTATTATGACACCTAACTCTTAAAGTTATCGTAACCATTTGATGAAATTTTTTATTTTGATGTTTATGTGCTTGAAAGCGGTTTATATTTTATATTAGTGAGCGGGTTTATGGCGTGACAAACATACAACCGCGCCAAACATCTGTTAAAAATTTAAAACCACCAGGCGTTTAAAAATTAAAAAAAATGTCTCCCTCAGTAAAACTCTAAAATATCAAAGCGAGGTATAAGAAACCACCCGGCTGATAAAGAATTGTGGTGGTGTTTTACCCCACCAAGTCAGTATGCAATATGGCTTAAAATAAAAACACCTTAAAAAGAGCAGGAAACCATTCTGTTTTAATACAAAGTTGGGCAAATACATGCTGTTATAAAATTAGTTTCTACTTGTCCTGAATCGGGATGCTTTCAAGTGCGTATATATGCGCGAGGATTCTGGTTCCAGTTTTTCCAACGTCATACATACTTGCTGTACGTCACCGGTAGTAAAACCTGGAGGCTATTTCGGCCTTATGTGGCCTTGGCCTTTATTTCAATTTCAGTTTCTGTATTTTTGGTCGTTTTCTATTTCCTTTTGAATTTCATTTTTACATTCCTTTGACTGGGATGTATCTTGAAGGTTCACTATTGGATGTAGTAGGATAGACCCCCAGTAGCGGGTAAAACCCACCAATAAACTTCCTGCGCAAAAGCAGTAACCTGGCTGAAATAGCGAGGGTAATACTCTCTAGCCTCAAAGGATGTACTTGCAGGAAAGTAGAGCTGACTAGAGGGGCTGATGGATATACCGAAGATGGTTCAATAGGGGTGATCTGCCTACGTTGCAAACCACCGCACCGTATGCTGGTACGAGCTGTGACACTGCTGCTGTAAAGAGCGCGTGAAAGGAGCAAGCAGCCGAGTTGAGGAGGATTTAGATGCTGGAGCTATTAATGTATTTGTTTTAGAAGCGGATAAAAGTGGCTGGAGCAAATTCTTTAGTTTCGGTGTAATAAATTCCATTTCGCATATTTCATCTGTTTGGGGTGGAACTTCATACAATTTGAGGGTTTTGTAGCCTCAAAGTATAGGTTTGGACTCAACTGCGGTACTATTAGTTTTCGGGCTTCTAAGCATACATGATATATTTTATAGTTTTGATTTCCTGAATTTGCTTTTCGTTTTTCCACCTTTGGGCATAGTTTTGAATCAGCGGTATGGGGTAGAGAGAAATAATACATTTAGGCTCTAGACTGCAATCTGTGGAAGTGGCGTCCAACAGGATGCACATCTAGAGCAAGCGCCGTCCGCGGCAAAGTTTTAGATTGAACCTCTGCACTAAAACAGCGCAGAGGATTCGTATGTATGGGCAAAGTATTTTGCATAGTGCTATATATCCGGCCATTGTAGATGGGAGTTTTGGGTTACAAAGGTAAGAATTAAATGCTTTGTCGGAAGAACTGTTGAATCTTTTTATGGTAATTTTTCCACTCGGGATCGACCCTGATCAGAGAAATCCTTCGAGTATCCCCACCTGGGAGTATCTCAAAAGTCAGTTTCTGAAAATGACACCCTGGAAGAGTTTAGAGATTTGTGCGGAGTTACAATTCAATGACGAGCTGCGCTCAAGGGAGGGAACGATTTTAGTTTTGTGAAGAAAGTGGAAGCTTTGTTTCAATGAGTAGATCCCCGGAACGGCAATCGTTTTTACGGACTTCGGTTCTCCACCCTATTCCTATCAGGGCTTTTGAATTGCGAAAGGCGATTTAGAAGACATTTCATTGTTTGAAGAGAAATTCACAAAAATCTGGTATTTTTACATTTCGATCAACGCTGAGAGTGGGTAATACGAGGCCTCACCCGGGCACAGCAGCTTTGAATCCATGTACGTACGCGTATACCACTTCGTCCTGGCGCGCTCCACCCACCACGGAGTCCAACAAGGGAGGCAGTGTGCCGGTCATCTGGCCAAAACCAGGCACGGCGCTTACCCAGAGTACACCCAGACGATAGTGATACAGTCCAGGGTGAGGGGATCCACCCGTAAACCTGACACTCTTATTCGCAAAGCACTAACCCTATAGGCAGTGTTCTCGGGGATACCGAAGAGAGGGTAATTACCAGCCGATTGACAGGAGCGGGCTCACCCCGCCACCCGTCTACAGTGTAGAGGCGTAAATAAAGGGAACGTGCAGAGGTATCCCTAGGTTAATTAACCTCCATACTGGAGAAGCGTGGGCAAAGGGAACGCAGCACATCCCCAGAACACCATTTTCTCCCTCTACGGGACGCCGCACGCTGGCAACATGTAATGGAAAACCAACGTTGTTAGTTGAAACAAAATAAAGAAACATGTTCTTCAAAGTGGGCTTAAAGAAATATACGAAAAGAAACCAAATTAACGCAATAGAAAAATCTAAAACCATAATATGTTTAGTAGTAGAAACTTAGTTTTTTCATCAGAAAAACAAATATTGAACAAATGTTCATTTTTTATTAGTATAGGTCTGTGGTCTAGACGGGAAGGAAGAAAAGGAAATTTGAATGGCAAGGAGAAGGGCCGAAATAGAGAAAGATCACTAGGTTCCGTCTGTGAAGCCCATGTTTACCAAAAGACAGTAAAACCCTTTAGGAAGAGAGGAAAAGATCACTAGGGCACCGGAGCGGGTGAAACCCGGTACTCACCCAAAGAGCAGAGCCCCTGGAGGGGGATGCTTCCTTTGCGTTGAAGCTTTTGGTAGTGCGCGAAAAGTGTTAAGTGCTTTGGGGCCCAGAAAAATTGTTGAAATTGGATGAAAGTAAATTTAGCAAACGGGAATACACCGTGGAAAAAGAGTAAAAGGCGAATGGGTTTTTGGAGGTGTAGAGCGTGAGTCGAATGTTTGTTTTGTAGAAGTTGCTGGTGCTCGTGAAGTGCACCTGTTCTATTAGGATGGCTAACTAAGTATGTTTTACCTGGAAGCACTGTAATATCTGATTGCTGGAAGGCGTATGACTGTTTGGAGGATGAGGGTTTTGTTCACTTAAAGGTGAATCATAGTATCACTTTGAAGGATCCAGACACAGGCGCTCACACCAATACGGTTGAGGGGATGTGGAACTGCATCAAAAGAAACCTCAAATTAAATGAGGGTAGAAAATTGATGGGGGTTTCGACTCCTATCTATCAGAATTTATGTGGCGGAGGATACATCAAGAAAATTATCCAAAATTATTTACGTCATTCCTTGATGCAATCCGCGATGTTTATCCGCCGGCCACACACGATGCACCTAAAATTAAGGCAGCAAAGATGAAGAATTAAAAAGTGTTTATGCCTTTGTTGATTTTATGAAAGTGTTTTTTGTCTTTCTAAAATTTATTGTTTTGTATTTTTTTGTTTTTGGTGACTATTTTCGGAGCACGACTCCATAGAGTTCACGCTGAGTTTCTAGATCTAGCACGAAGATGCATCGACCTACATACTTGGCGTGTGCTTCGCGGAGTCGCGTTTCGCCAATAGTCGCCAAAAACAAGATGGCGGACAAGGAGCGTACCGTTCACTGGGACTAAAATATTCACTAACTGGGACTTAACTAACAAATTTGTCGCTATCTTCTCATTAATTGATTGTAGAAAAATAATAGGTCAAATAAATAACCTAGTTCCAATAAAACGTAACGCAATAATTTTGGAAAAAAATATATTGCTACAAAACATTAGCAATTTTTTGAAAATCGAATAATCTGACGTAGTTTGTTCCACTTCGAACTCAGGAAACAATACATTTGAAATCAGTTAAGTACAAGACTGATCGTCGCAACCGTTCCCACACATGTCAATTATGCATCTATTCCCTCACTTGTACAAGGGGTGATCAAATGAAAAGGTACGAATCGACATAAAAATGAAACAGTTAAATATTTGCATATTCCGCCATGGGAGATTCGATTGAGACATCTCGGGATGCCATTGGAGACTCTGACTGTGATCGGATCATGCGCGCGGGCACCCGCATGCGCAGGACAGGAAGTGTTAATTCAATTTCTGACAGCGGAAGGTGAGAAACCGGCAGCTATTCATCGGCGGGTGTTGACCGTTTACGGGTTGAGTGAGTGAATGTAGGGTTTTATGGCGCAAGAGCCAAGTTTGGTATACTGCGCCACACGTTTGTTAAAATCTTAAAATAATTATTAAAATACACATTAAATATATATACAAATATTTTTATATATGTGCATGCCTGCATGCACACACATAAAAATGAAAGTTAAAACAATTAAAAATAATTTGTTAAATTAAATATAAAAATCCAATTTTATTAATAAAAGCAAATAGGTTTTGGTGGGGTTTTTCTCCCCCCAAAGTCGGGAAAATTTAAATGAGAAAATAAATTTAAAAAAAGGTATACATATTTAAAAACGGGACAATCTATTAAAAATATGTTGAACTGTTTTTGAGACCATGCATGAAGGATTAAGAAAGGGAAAACATTTTCCCCCCAACAACAAATGCCGTGCGAAAAGGTGAGGGACCAATGCGAAGACGAGTAAATTTTTGACATCAGTTCTTCGCATTGGTATCACGGCCCTATGACATTTTTCCGGTTTAAACGTTTTTTAAAAACAAACCGCTGACTCCAAGTTTTCCCTGCCAGATCGTAAAAAATATGAGGATGACGCGCTTAATATCAAAATAGCGGACTGCGCGGCGGGCGATCGTCACCCCCGTCCGCCCCTGTCCGTTTCTCGTTCCACACCCACATGGCTCGGTAGCCAGCAAAATACTTTTTCAAAACCCCTGATAGTCGCCCTTCGTAATGTGGGAATTTTCCAAAAAACCACGGGATGACCCCTGATCATTATAATTTTCAAGCGCTTCAAAAATTTTTCAGACCGTTTACGGGGAAATTTGGGTCTCTTGGTCTTTTAAAGAAAATGGAGTGCTTTTTTTCGTGCGGGCCTGAGAGTGTGGGTGATGCCCAGAGAAAAAAGCCAGGAAAACACTATCATCACGAGCGACTCACCGATAAAGGTGGACGCCCCTAGGGGAAAAATTGATCGGCGTGTCGGTTTGGGCAGGGCGCAAAAAGATGGATGTCAGTTTGGGGAACCGTGGGGACAATTGTTTACGACATGTTGCGATTTCGGGGTGTGTGCCGTTTGGGGTTTCCCCAACAACTCACCGACCAAAAAACTGCTTTGGGGGGGTTAGCACGGGCAACATCTGTTTCGGTATCAGCAGTGGTGAGTGAATTTGGGGGCCAAGAGCCAATTTTGGCTATACTGGGGTTTGTTAAAATCTTAAAATAATTATTAAAATACCCCGACATATAACACATGGATAATAAGTCCCGAGACAAACCGGAGATGGCGCTCGTAGTAAACCAGTAACCAGGTTTTTCTAGGTATTTAACCCTTTTTGCTTGAAACCGGTAAAAATTTTTAAGTCAATCGGACCAGAAACAGCTGATTTAAACAGGTTGGAGAAAAAGTCTTTTTGTGGGTTTTTTTAAAAAAAAGGGAAAAAAAACGAGTTTCGTGTTTTTAAAAATAAAACATTGTTTTTAAGGGGTAAAACACCGTGAAAAGCGAAACAATGGATTGAAAAATGTTCCCCGGACTCCCCACGAAAACAACGATTTGTCGGTGGTTTGCCGATTTTAAAAACGTGGTCGTACCGACACGAATGACGGGGGAACGCTCGGTAGACCTGGGGGAAGCCGTTACACCCGGAAAAATGTGGGGTGAAGTGACAAAAATTATAATAAAAGACCCGTGGAAGCTCCGTGAGATTGCTGGATGACACAGATATCATAAAGGTTTTACTATCCCCCCAAAAAAATTGAGCTTTAAAAAAGGTTTTTTCCAAGGGGGTGCCGCGATTGCTTTCGGATGGAGCAAAACACCCAAACCAGTGGGATGATTCGGGAAAAGCTGTTTATCGCTATTTACCGCAAAAAAAAAAGATTTTTTTGCGTCGTTACTGACCATGGACGAAACAGGGGATACATCCCCACACCCAGAGTCGAACCCAGTCATCTGTTTGGGGCCAACTGGGAAAGCCGCCCAAGCTCCGAAAACCCCGGGCAGTCAGCTGGCAAAAGTCATGGCGTCATTTTTTGGGATACGCATGGCGTGATTTTCATTGACTCCCCTCAAAAAAGGTGAAATCGATTAACGGTGATTATTATACTGACTTGCTGGGGTTTAAAATTGAAATCGAAAAAAACGCCGCACATGCAGAAAAAAAAACCCTTTTTCCCCCAAGACAATGCACCCTGCCACAAATCGATGAAAACAATGGCGTGAGTGAGGGGAGTGAATTTGGGGTTTTATGGCGAAAAGAGCCAATTTTGGCTATACTGCGCCCAATTTGGTTTAATTTTGGGGTTTTTTATGGCGCAAGAGCCAATTTTCCCATATTGCCAAACATATCTTTAAAATTTTAAAAAAGGTTTATAAAATTTCTTTTAAAAAAATTTAAAATTTTAAAAAAAAGTATAAAATTCATTTTCAATATATTTTTTCAGATTGGGGGGGGAATTTCCCCCACCAAGTATAATTTTAGTACCCAGAAAAAGCTTTTTTTCTGTTTTAGGGGAAAAAAAGTAAATTTCCCTTTTGAAATAAGTCTTTCCATTTTTTACCACAAAAATGGGGAAATCAGGTTAAATTTCATCCCTCCACGTCGTATATTATCATTTCCCTTTCCCCCTTTTTGTGTAAATTTTTCAGAGGCTGGTTTTCGCGGTTTATGTGGGGGTCATTTTTATGTCTACTATTTTTTTTAAGTATTTCTTTTTTTTTCCTATCCCGAAATTTTTTTTTTTTTTCGAATTCAAATTCTCTATTTTTGTAGAGCCAGTAGGGGTTAGGTTGGAGTTGGGTGGGGGAAGCGGGCATGGATGAAGTTTTTAAAAGGGGTGGTTTTTGCTTGTGGTGGAAAGTAATTTCTAGATGGAAAGGGGGACTTTAGGGGTTTAGAGACGGTAATTTCTGTGGGGGGGATGGGGACGAGTTGGGCTTTTCGTTGAGGATGATGTGGAAATAGGGGTGGATATTATATTTGTTTAGGAAAAAGGGTTTCCCAATTTTTTAAATTTGGGCATTTTTTTTTTTTGTTATATTTTCATCTGTTTGGGGTAGAATTATTTTTAAGTAGAAAAATTTTGGGCAGCTTGAGCGTAAGTTTGGGGTAATTGTGGGGTTATTAATTTTCGTGTTTGGGGAAAAAATTTTATTTGTTTTTTTTTCCCGTATCTGCTTTTCTATTTTCCATTTCGGGGGATAATTTTGAATCGGGTGGATGGGGTTGTGAAAAAAGTTTATACATTTTTTGGGTCTAGGGAAAGCAATCTGTGGAAGCTGGGGAACACATCAAACAAGTCAGTTGACCGCGGCAGGAAAATTTGGGAAAATTTAATGAACCCCCTGGCATTTGAAACAAACGCAGAGGGTTTTGGTATGTAGGGACGGATTTTTCAATTCAAATAACCCGGGTTTTTTTATATTTTTTGGTAGTATTGGGGATTGGGAAAATTAAAAATTTTTGTTTAGTTGGAATATGTGTTGGAAATCTTTTAATAGGGGATTCTTTTACCTAATAACACCCCGATTTAAAAACCCCCGAAAGGGTTTTGCCTTAGGGGGGCCAAAAAGGGCAGTTTTAAAATGACACCACGGGGGGGGAAAATTTTTTTGTGTGGACTTATTGTAACAGGACCGTTTGAAAAAAACTTGGCAAGCAAAAAAGGGCTTTTGTTTGAAAAAGCAGAGTTTGTTTTTAATAAAGAAAATCCCCGGGAAAACCCTCTTTTTAAAAGGTTTCGGTTCACCAAAATTTCCTATCAGGGGGTTTTTTTAATTGCGAAAAGGGGGATTTTAAGAATTTTATTGTTTGGAAAGAAATCAATAAAAAACTTTGGGATTTTTTTATATTTTAAACAATGTTTGGGGGTTGGGGTAATCGAGGCCCTTTTCCCGGGCACAACATTTTTGGATCCACTTCAACGCGTTCCCCTTTCATCCCCCCGTTTCCCACCCCCCCACGGAGTCCCAACAAGGGAGGGAGGGGGGTCAACTTTGGGCCAAAAAACCCGGCCCGGGGCTTTCCGGAGTCACCCCGAACATGGGGGATACATTCCCGGGTGAGGGGTCCCAAAAGGTAAACCCGACACCCCTTTCGCAGAATTTAAACCCCCCAAAGGAGTGCCCCCTTTGGGGAACCCAAGAGAGGGACCCCCAACCGGGTTGAAAGGGCGCCAATTTCCGCCACCCCGTCTACGGGGGAAGGTTGGGAAAAGGGGAAAGAGGGTATCCCCGAGGGCCCCTTCTCCCCCCATAAAATGGGGGTGGGCCAAAAGGGGAAAGCAAAAGGGTCCCCCCGAACACCAAACCCCTTACGGGCGCACACGGGAAAAATGGGGTCGGAAACCAACGTTTTAAAAATCGAAAAAAAATAAAGTAACATAATCAAAGTAGTAAAAAAAAATATACGAAAAAAACCAAATTAACGCAATAAAAATGTAAACCATAATATGTTAGTAGTAAAACGGGAAAATTTTTTTATCAGAAAAACCTTTTAACAAAATTTTTTTTTTATAGGTCTGTGGTCCAAAACGGGAAAAAAAAGAAAAAGGGGAAATTTTTAAAAGGCAAGGAGAAGGGCCGAAAATAGAGAAAAAATCAATAGGGTATCCTGGGTTTGTGAAGCCCCATTTTACCAAAAACAGTAAACCCCTTTTTGGAAGAGAAAAAAATCACTAGGGCACCTCGGGAGCGTGAAACCCTTTCTCACCCAAAGAAGGTGAGCCCCCGAGGGGAAATGCGCCAAACATATGTTTAAACATTAAAAAGGTTTATAAAATTTTTTTAAAAAAATTTAAAATTTAAAAAGTATAAAAATTCATTTTCAATATATTTAAAATTAAATTGGGGGGGAAAAAATTCCCCACCAAGTTTGGGGTATTGAGAAAAGTTTTTTTCTATGCCGTTGAGTTAAATTTCCCCCCTTCTATAAGTTTTTCCATTTTTTTAACGCAGTCGGGTTTAAAAACAATGGCAAAAACGGTGTTTTGATCTTTCCCCAACCCCCATAAGATTTACCCCCCAGTGACTACTGGTTTTGCTGACAAAAAAATGCCCGGAAAAAGATGTCCAAATGAGGAGGTCATCGCGAAACTGAACTTTTTTCGAAAGAAAATTTTTTTTGTAAACATGGTAAAAAAATTGGGAAAAGGTTGAACGTTGATCACCCCAAAAAAGGGGATTAGTTGATGAATAAAAAAAAATTTTTCAAAAATGTTGTTTTCATTGTTAGTCCGGGGTTATTGATCCATTTGTTATATACAAATATTTTTATATATGTGTTTTCGACTGTTTTTAAGTCCTTTTTACATTAAAAAAACGTAGGGTTTTGGGAACGTATGGTCGTACAGGGCAATGGAGAAAGCGGCCCCTACGGGCCGTGGGGGTTTAGGGTAAGGTCAGGATAGGGGGCTTAGTGTTGCCCCCATCCCGCCAATCGTATTGCCGAAACATTACGACCTTTTTTCCCGCATTTTTTGGGATCTCTTCGGGATACATTCAACAAATCCCCTGCAGAGATGACCCCCGTGAATAGTTGAGGCTGGGAGGAACGAAGAAAACAAAGTGGGGCCCTTTTATTTAAATTCTTTAAAGGCGGGGACTGTTTCGCGATGTTACTTGAGGTAGCCCGGCGATTTACGAATAGTCTTTAAACCGCCCAATTTTGGATCGCCGATCAGGGAGATACGTTTGAAAAGGGTATTTTTTGTTTAAAAAAAAGAAATCAAGGAACCCTAAATTTTGGTTTATGAAAATTGAGAATTTTTTCAAAATTTGTTGCTCCACACGGGAGAAATTGAGGATTCTGGCCTCCGCGGGGGAAAAAGAAAACCCGGGTCAGTGACGGGGTATTTTCAAAAACCGGGCAGCCCGGAAATATTTGATGGGGGAGAGGACGTATTTGTTCCAGGGCACAAAAAGTTATTCTTTTGTTTTCATCATTTTGGCGCGGGTTCCTTCCGTTCCATCAGGGGGCCCCTAGGCCCAATTCCCCACACTTTTCTAACCCGTGCC
>BMAV01019299.1:9004-36792 GCA_019973955.1 Trichonephila inaurata madagascariensis
AAAAATTCACTTTATTTTCAGAGTTACAACCCATTGAAATAATTATCGGCATGTTTTTCTTAAAATTGCTCCCCTCTGTTGCCGTAAAACATGGATAAACCCACTTCTGAGTTATATATTTCAAAGATTCTAGTTGAGCCTCTGTAAAAAGGTCTGAGCTATATACAGGCAAAATATTATTATAATAGAATCATTTTTCACAAAAGGAAAACATTTGGAAAAAAATTTATTCTAAGTTAATTTTTTGCCAAAATATTGTATTTAAATAAATTTTTTTGTCAAAATGTCCTTAAAATAGTTATTTACATGTATTATAATCTAAGTGACACTAAATATCATGAAAATTATCCATTTATTCGCTTTTGCAAAATCACGGTTCCGAACGTAGTCGGATACCTTAAGAAATTGAACTGATTTTTAAGCTTCTCTCTATTCATTTTGAAAAAAAAATGGTTCAAATATTTTAATCTGAAATAAGTTTTTCGAAGACAGTGTAACTCGCAAAGGTGTTCTAGAATGTTAACGAAAAGAGAAAAAAAGAGATTTATAGCATTTAATTAAACTAATTCAATTATTTCCTTTACAATTGATTATTGATTTATAATGGAGAGAGTTTTTCCAATGTTTTCGTTGTTCTTTTTTTACATAGTCACTCTTAATAATGTTACACGGCAACATTAATTTAGATTCAGTTAACAATGTGAAAAATATTTTACATTTACTTATTTTAATTTGCATCATTTACAGTTAACATTTCAAAGGATTGAAACTGATTATTGGAAGTAAGGTATATGAAAATATTTCCCCTTATTTGAAAAAAAATTTTGCAGTATCAGAAGAAAGTTCTGCATTTTTTAAGCATTTTCAAGTCTTTAAGGAACGATTTTATGACATTCATTATTTCCATGAAAACTTTTTATACATAGTAGATTAACAATTAGTTTTTTCATGCACTTATCATTCAAATATAAATTCCTTCAATAAGAGAAATATCATTAAGGACCATATTAGATAATTTTATTTTTAAAGATACAGATTTTAAAGAGCATGTAATGAAAATTCAAGAACTAAGCAAATTGTTCTTTTAAGATCTTCTGAATTTGCATTTCACTAAGCATAATTAGCATTTAAAGTAGAAAAGTGCATTGTACCAGCTAATTCTTAGAAAAACAGAGATTCTTATGTAAATTAATCCTGTAAACAAGCTTTAATTGAATGCAGTCCTTTAATTGGCTAAGTCAGTTCAAGATCAGTCTTTTTTTATTAATAAGATATCTTTATACTTTAATTAGAAAGAAATACGTACAAGTAATAAATACTAGAAGAATATTAAGTTAATTCAAAGTAATATACAAAGTAATAACTGTTAAATCGTTTGACCTTAAATTGACTTTATATTAAAAGAACATGCATTATTTTTTTATATATTACGAGCAAAATTTAAAATATATGAAAAGAGCTATATATGTAGCTTTACTAAAAGCGAATTGTATGCCTTATTTTACTAAATGATGCTTTAAAAACTAAAATTCCCATTTTCGTACTTTTAAGTACTTTTTCGTACTTTTTCTAAGCTTTTAAAGCTATAAAATACTCTGAATGTGGAAGTAATGCATATCAGCCGAAACTTGTATCTTAAAATTCATTTTACGTACTTAATTTATAAATATATACAAAATCGTTTTTCTATGTAGGATTTTTATGCTAAGCAAATATATTTTGATTGTATTTCTAAGTATGACAATGTTACTTTTATATTTCGGGAAGAATTTTGTTATTTAATAATATTTAAATTTCGGATTGATTACAATGTTTTTAACTACTAAAGAATTTGAAGAAATCAGTTTAAAATAGCATTTTCTTGCTTATGTTATGTAAATAAAGATAATGTTTATAAATTCTATTATGGTTGCATTAATTTATACTTCTATATTAACGCATTCAACTACTTCTTTCTTTAATTGTATACTGAATAAAAATATATAACAACAGCGCAATCAAACATTTTTCTCAGTAAATCAATATATTATTTATGAATAATCTCAAAATTTTTGCTAGTTATAAATTTACTTTCAAATTAAAAAAGTTTTTTTTATTAAAGATCAAAGAAACAGAAATAAAAAAAAAGTATTTCATTCTAAAAAAGATTTTAGATAAGGAATAATAAAACAAAATGAGATTCAATTGTATTAAAGGGATTGAAATAAATATCCAACATTTAGTTTTTTATGATAATGATTTTATTTTCAGTATTTTTTATTGTTTGTAATTTTTAATTTTCGATAATATTTTATTTATTCATAAACACATTATGCAAATAAAATATTAAACATGTGAATATGTTATTAAAATTCAACGTCATTAATTAAAATACCAATTTAATGAAAATATCTGACTTGGAAAATCCCGACAAAAAAAGAAATCTTTTTATCTAAGAATTATTTAAATTACATCGCCTATTTACAAAGAAAGTTCATTTACTTGCAACTTTTTACTTAGTTACTTTAGATAAATGAAACAATACTTTAAGATAATAAAATAAGGTTTCATTTAAATTGCAATAACAGTTTGAAGTTAAACAATTCAATGTTTTTAGGCAATGCAATCGTTTCATAATAGCATAATTTTTAAATTTTCATATTCCGATAAATTCTTCTTTTAAGAATTCTTTTGAATACTGTATTTATAACTAAAAACGCTAATGCCATAAAGTATCTTACATAATTAATCTCTTATTCAACTAATTTACCTATTAACAAATGCTATTAATCTATTATGTTCACGTTTACTACTTTATTTACTTCTTTTCAGCTTTTATGGATAAATCAATAGGTACAGACTAAAGATACTATTAACAATTCCTTCTATTTTAGATGTATGCCCTTTTTGCGGTCAAGAGTTTCTTAACAGCTTAATTTTTTCTTTGTATTTTAATTTTTTCTCCTTTCATATTTATTATTTTTTCTTTGTTCATGAGGAAGAAGCAAATATTTTTTATTTCTAAACCTGCAGCAAGAGATGCCAGTTTAAAGCCATCTGGATTTCATTGTGAAACATAAGGATTATATGCATGATACACGCTACCATGTGTTTTTGAAGTTTTGTCAAATACCCTATGGGAAACAAAAGTAAAATAATATTTGTTTCTCTACTAACGTTAATAATTTTACTCTTCCTCTTTAAAAAAAAAGCTAAGCAATCTCCGATTCAAGCAAGCAACATAACGATAGTTTTAATTGTGTACGAATCATAAACGCAGATCAATAAGTATTTATTGACATCCCACTTTAAAATAATTCGATAGCTATTGGCAACAAGGTGTCGCCCACGTCACTTGACCATGGTTCAAAACTACGTGGTCCGTTGCCAAAAGCTCTCATGTAGCTGAACAGTGTGACGTTAATATTCCCTCACTCACTCACGCTATTGGCAACAGACTTCTTAATTTTGAGCCTCGTGAACCTGCACTCCATTCTCTTAACTTCCGCATCACATCAACATGAAAATTTTGAGCCATGCCAGATTTAACGTGCATTGACCCCTCTATACTTGAAGTCTTCAGAGGCGTTGTGTTTTGAATTTGTGACTGGATAATGTAGGTCACGAACTCGTGACCTTTAATACTAGACAGCTTACAAAACTGACCAAAACAATTTAGCAACAATTTTTGTTGTTTTCAGCCTCCGTCAAGTGATGAAGACGACACTTAAGCCTGCACTCTACTCTGCTAAATTCCACACCATGATGAAGACTTTGAGCCACGATAGATTTCACGTATATCAGCCGATCTATACGGTGAGTCTTCAGTGGCATTATGTTTTGATTCTGTTATTTGACAATATAAGCCAAGAGTTCGTGATCATTGCTATTAGACAGCTTACAAAGATGACCAAAAAACAGATTAATAAGGAGAACAAACACCTCTTATAATTATACATAATTTAAAAAGTATATACATTGTGAAAAGTAGATATTTTGAGTTCATGTGACAATGTTTCCAATCTTCCAGCAACACAATTCAAGTACTAGATTATTCTAGGAGGGGAAAGGTGAGCTGATTTGTACTTACTTCTAAGGGCATTGAATGGTTAACAAAAGTTTCAATATGAGGCATCATTGTTAAGTCATATTTCTAAGGAAAAAATACCATGAGATTTCAGTATCTAATACCAGAAATAATCAATCTAAATAAATTTGGATTCACATGAGCTTGAGCTATATTATAAAATATATGTACACCTTTTTACATTAAAAAAGCAATATCTTTTTATAATATTTATTACTATAACTTTTTATTTTAAATTCGAGAAATTAATCATTCCTGTATTATTGGAAAAATAAATAATGTGAGTGAAAAACACTTATTGTACAAGTAATTTCAATTCGATTTATATATTGTTCATTTTATTATCTTTCTCTAACTGTGTGTTCATTTTACTATTTTTCTCTACATTATATACTTCATTAACTATACTCAATTCATCATTTTATTAAATTGAGTGGACGAAGATTTTCATTTCTCCGCAAAGGTGAATTGAATAAAAAAATGAGGCTCGTTATATAATGAAGACAAATGCTATCTATACTAGAATTTAGAAGATACCAAAAATAAAGCATACTTGTTTTTATATAATTATTCGTTATCTATGAAAAATTCGAGAAGTGACTTTTTAAAGTGCAGTCTCGAGCTTGAATTCAAAAAACGTTAAAGTTTGCTTAAAAAAAAAAAAAAACCGAAAGAAAATGTTTTGCATAAAGCATATTTAATTGAGTAGAAACTCTTTATCTGTGGAAAGGTAGTAAGAAAAGACATTACGAAATGTAGGGCACTAAGATAGTTTCAAGTCACGTCTGAAAACGCTTAAAATTTACATCAAGAGAGCAGAAAAAATAAGTTTGAATGAAAGATTGCATATAATTAATTTAGTTCTATTTTCATTTACTTTAATAAGGAAATATTTTTTTCTCATTTAAGAGAATATTATTCCAAAAGTTCACTTCTGACCCATAAATGGATACAAATATTACAACTGAATGTTCTATTATCTAATTTGAAGAACACATTATTTAATCACTTCATGGGTTCAAAACAACTAACTGGAGTCAAAAATATTTCTTATATCTAATCGAGATTTTTTATTATTTTTAAATAAGAGTATTTTAATATTCTAATTATTTATTAAAAAAAATTAAAATGTTTTACAGTATTAATAAGTTTTGAATATTTCATATTACTGTAAGTAAATATTAAAACAAGAAAGGAAAATACGTGATTTGAGCGGCTGATTATTTTTAAAGTGTCTGAAATAAATTGGTTGATGTGAGTCACTTTTCTGTAAAAAATACATATACGTAAACCTGTAACTACAATTGTATTAACATTTAATACTAGTAACATTTAACATTTTTATTGCAGATATATGTATTGCTAAAACAATCGTGCAAATACTATAATTTTATTTATTTATTGGAATATATAATGCGTTCCTTTCATAGATAAAACCTATGAATTTCAACACGTTAACATTGTGCACTATAAAGATGTTTTTACAAAACTTAATACGTTAATTTTAAAAAAAGATTGTATGCACAATAGGTTTAAAATTTTAAGATTTCTGAAGATTCTAACATGATAAAAACACACGTTTTGATGCGTATATGAACATTTTTTACATAATTAAAAATCTTAAAAAATATTAAACGAATCAACGAAAATTGTTGATGTTGCTTATATAAATATAATGTGATAAGTATTCATATTCAACAAAATTTAAAATTTGAAGTAAAGCTCATTTTGAAATTAAACGCTGAATGCATATTTAGCTCTTTTTTCATTTTCATTGCATATGGAATTGAAATATTATTATAAAAATGATTAAAAAAAGTTTATTTTTCACAAAAAAAGAGTAATGGTGTTTTTAAATAATCGTAATATTCCATGAATTTTTTTTGTTATTAGAAATGCACTCCTTTATAAACATTAGAACAATAACAACAACAAGAATAATAAATAACATAATATGTATTAATCATAATTTTCTACGTTATTATTATTATTATATTTATTCATAACTTTTATCAATGATATTATTTATCAGTTTCTGGAGCAGATTTAATCATGCATTCAGTTAAAAATTCAATAAAATCCTATAAGATAAAATTAACTACATTCTTCACATTCCTGCAATCTAGAAAACCTTTTGAACGATCAATTTCTACTTCAATTTTATTATTTTTTTAAATTTCTATTGTAATTTACATAATGAAATCAAATCAAGGGACTGAATATTATTTAAAAAGCTTTATTGACTCAAGCATATTACTGGATTAAATGTGCACCGCAGAATAAATAATCAATTTGCACAGTTCTGAATTATTTCCCTTCTTAATAATGAATCTATGTTTTCAACGAAATTAATTATTCTATTTCTTTAAGCAATTTATTTTTTGGTATCTTGTACAAACACTTAACGATTCCCATTACTTCATAGATAATTGTTTTTTCAAAAGATTTTCAACTATCAGGTTTTCAATTACGGAATTTAGTATAGAATGATATGCTAAAGTTTGTGTGTGTAAGATGTTTAATTTAAAAATCATCTCATTTTCCTATAATAAAAATATTCATTCATATATTTTAAAATTCATCAATCTCAATCAAAATGTTTAAATACTACTTCGAGAACTCTTAACGTTATTTTTTTTTCGACTTAGACTAAATTTGTGGCGCTGGAATATTAAATGACTGAAAATTTCATTTCCAATAGAAAACTGAAAATATGCATACATAAAATACTGTAATATAAATATTAAAATTGTTAATAAATTAATGAACGAAATAAACAAACAGTTTTTAAACAGAGGTCTACGGATCTCTGGGGGTTCGCGCAGTCTCTCATGTGACGCTAAGATTTTCTTTTCTCTTTTAAAGAATCTGAAAGGCCTCGTGGAAAAATTGAAAGATGTGCCATACTGTGACGAATCTATACGTGTCCTCTCACTAATCCTCTTGGGGAATCTTTGGGCTAGCATCCGTGTTTAATTTACAGCCATCCTTCTCAAGAAGAAATCGTGATATTCAGATTAGTTCGACTAAATAAATTCAGAGTTTTGTAATTGTAGAGAAGGAGGTAGGAAGCACCTATCGTTGCTTCTTAGGTAAGATTGGATAAGGCTTACTTACGCGTATAAAGATTAAGAGTGGTGTTTTGCCACTGAGTTAAATTAAGGTATCCGACTACCCTAAAATCACGATTTTTTTCAAAATTGACAATTTTTTATGATTTTATTTTATAGGCCATCTTATTAGCTTAATAAAAATACCAAGTTTTTTTATTTTCCATTCACTAGAACAAAAGCTACACGCCTTTTAGTAAAATCAGATGCCATAACTTTTCACAAGATGCCAAATTTTAAAATGCGTTTTACTCGAAATGTGTTTTTTTCGAAAAACTCAAACGGGGACAGCGATTGCTCAAAAAGTTTCGAAAAAGAAATTGCTGAAATTTTTTGTGCTTGTTTTGTATAACAGTGGAAGTATTTTGATCTTCAGATTTATCAATCAGTCTTTTGTTTCAAAATTTACAGTCCTTTATGTGAATATAATTACTGCTTTTTCAAGTAATTTCATATAGTCACTAAGATAAAGTGGTCTAGTTTTTGTAAAAATTAAAATATCTCTTATACTGAAGGTCATTTCAAACATGAATAATAAAAAAACACATCAAAATTGAGAAATTGAGAATTTGCTCATAAAATTTTGTACAGAGCAGGACCCGTTTATGTAATTTTTTGTACATTTTCACCAGTTTTTTCCCATTTTAATTGCTATAAATTTTTCTTTTCTGTTTTCAATTTTAGAATTTTTTCCTTGAAATATACTAAATAAATATAAAAATCTCAAAACAATTCCCATATCTCCATTCTTTCAAAAAAAAGTTGTCGCAAATAGTCGGATGCCTTCAGCGATTTGAGGTTAGGAATCAACGATAGATTACGTTGAGTTAAATAAGTTGATTCCACATATAGGCTTAATAATCATTGCTTTCTCCGTGCTTCTCATTTGACATTCACTTAGAGAATAGGTTATTGTTGGTTAGTTTGTTTGACTAAATAAATAATTGTGATTATATGGGAGTCTCTGTGGTTCTGCTTTCATTCCTCCCACGCTCTTAGGTAAGCAAGACGGTGAGAGAGAAACTTCGGGTCCGAGTTGCTCACAATAATAGACTAGTTTACTAATTAATCCACAGAAAAAACACTGTTCTAGAACTTGTTTTTTGATCAAGAATATGAAGTCGGAGAGGGATGTTCAAAATCTTGGGGGTCTGCGATGCCCCTCTGTTACCTAAAGGGAAGCCTCGCCAATCGAAAGTTTAAAAACTGCTGAAATAAACAAATTTTAGGCTAAATTCATATTATTTTTAAGAATACATATTGATATGGAGATATTTTAAAATATTTATAAAAAATTTAAGACCTAAGGTTTTTATTTTAGTTAAACTGTCCGAAATGACACTTTTTGCCTTTTATTTAGTTTTACTAATGAACTAAATATGCTTTGGCAAGTGGTTTTAAATATTCTATAATATAGAGCAAAATTCAAATGTCAGGAAGGAGTCTCTGTATAATAATATTTCGAAAGCAACAAAACTTATTCTTGATTTATTCAAGAAAAGTTATAATTAATGATAAATTTTAATTCTAAAAAGTGCTATATATAAATACCTTTTGCTGTTGCATTTCTATATTAATGAATCGTATATGTTAACTTGCCCATTTAAGCATTTAAAAGTATTTAAATTTCCCGTAACTA
Source organism: Trichonephila inaurata madagascariensis (assembly GCA_019973955.1). Classification (NCBI taxonomy): domain Eukaryota; kingdom Metazoa; phylum Arthropoda; class Arachnida; order Araneae; family Nephilidae; genus Trichonephila; species Trichonephila inaurata. Next base: position 17,820 of record BMAV01019299.1, read on the forward strand.
TTTTTAAATTGGTAAAATATTTAAATAATGTTTGGTAGTCATGCTTGCACTTGTAACATATTCTGAAACTTATCACCTCAATTTAATAAATAATTCAGTTGAAAATTAAATTTCATATAAATAATCAAAAACTTTTATGGGATTTATTAAAGTAAGCAATGTTATGTGTACTATGTATAAAAAAATAAACACTCATGCATGTTCTTGATATTAAATACGGAAAATTTTCTATTTCAGTTCAATTAAGTAGAGAAAGAACTCAGTTTCTATGCAAATAAGTAAATGAAAAAATAATGCAGCTAAAAATTGTCTAGAGTTTGCTTTGGTTCAAAGATTGCTAGTAAAACAACACAATTTTGAGAAAATAAAAATTTAAATCATGATTCTTCTATTGAATATCTCCTTAATAGCATTTATAGAATATTGTTTGCATCAAAATTATTTCTCAGTATAAAGTTCTGTAAATTTAAAGAATAGGAAGTTTGAAAGTAAAAGGTTAGAGACAGATTATAAACTCTTAAAAGGTAGTTACACAATGTCTATTAGTTTAAAATAACTGCATGAATTAAGTATTTCAAAACACAAAAATTAATATAAATATTTCATGCTAGATTGTAAATTGTTGATTTAAAATCATTTTGCTGGTAATAACTCAATGTCGTTTGAAACTAGGGAAAAATAAGAACGATTTTACGAAAGTTATAATGAAAGCTTCCAAGATTGTGTGAACTGAGCCTATTTTCAATAAAAGATTTAATATATTCGAAATACATATTAAACATTTTAAACAATTTATTGTATGTTATATAAGACTTGAATTCTTTTTCAGACTTTGGTAACGCACTAGCTTTTCTTCATTTTTAAACTTTAAATTCCTGGTTTTTTTATTTCCATCCATTCAAGGCCGCCATAAAATTTATTCTAATAAAATAAAAATTTAACGCTTTACTTTGATCCTCAGTTTCATTGTATCTTGTTTAATCTCAGTGGAAACTTCACTGAAAGAAATATAATGCTCAAGGGAAATGCAACCATTACTTTAAAGCTTTCATAAACTGTTTTTATTCTTATTATTTAATACATATGAAAGCAATCTGAAATTAATCTGTGTATGTGTTTAAGTTTTCTCTTAATTTTTAATTTTATTTATTTAACTAAATAAGATCATAAAACCAAATAAAGAGTAAACTTCTAAAATACAATATTGTTATCACATAATTCATCCAGAGTTGAAAAAGAAATATATTTAAATTTTTCAGCATCTAATACCTTTGTCTCCAAAAGTTAAACATCTTAACAGCTTTCTAAAACATGAAAACAAAATTTTTCCCCTCTTTAATAAAATTTAGTGATCTCTTGAGAATAAAGGTAACAAATAGTGTGGAAAGAAACGAAAACTATACATAAAGAGGGTAATCTATTTTACATGATCATATAAAGAATTCCCTTATGCGAAGAATACTTTGATTCGGTAATGGGCTCTACCATTTATTTGGAAAGATGAATGGAGCTTGGAGCTTACCTATAAGAAATCTAACAAATTATGTCTTCATAGCAGGAAAAATACATAGTTAAAGCGATCTCTTAGGTTTTAATAATACCATTATAATTTGAAAGTTTTTGAAAAATAAAAATATATGTATTTAATATAACTATAAAAATATATATCACTAAAAACGTTAAATTGAAAGATTTTCCTATTTCTTTTCTTTATTTGATTATTCTGAGTCTAACTTAGACGAGACTTTCTTTGAAAAACACTCAAACTCGCACACATATATGTAATTAAAAATATAAACTCTTGTATTGTTTAATAATAATTTAGGGTTTCTTAAATGCATTAAAAAATTGTTATTCAATTCCTACTATTAACTCACATTCTCTATATATTTATTTATTTATCTTGTTGGAATTTTCAATCGTTAATAAAATACATTTTAAGGCGCTCAATTGAGCTGAAATTTAATATACACTTTTATTTTGGATTACAATACAATTATTTAATTATAATTAATAAAAATTAATTGATTAAAACCAATTATTTAAAGAATTACAAATACAGCCAAGTTGGCGACTTAGCGACCATTTTGGCGACTTGTCTCAAAACTTGAAAAGGATTTTTTATCACGTTTTAAAGCATTCAGTTGAACTGAAATTTCTTTACACGATTTTTTTGGGTGACAATACGATAATTTAATGATAATTTATAAAAATTATTTACCACTTAATGTCATTCTGTCATATGTATATACATAATTATATTAACTGTAACTATTTAATAAAAAGTAGCTAAAATAAAATTTTTCTTTGTTCATCTAAGTAGGAATTGATTTTAATTTTTTTTATATTACTTGTTTTAATTCAAATTTTAAAACTTAATTTTTACTTACATTTATTTAATTGGAATTTTCTTTAATATTTTGAATTACCTAAAAAAATAACACATTTGTCTTTTACGTTGCATAGCATGTTCTGTTTTGTGTGATATCAAAAGTTTCTAAAAAAAATTACTGTCCTTCTAAGACAGTAATGAACAAATACTTAAATTTATAGATAACTGATATTCTTAAGGAAAATTCATAGTCCATCTCATGTAGTAATTTCTTAAAGAATTTCTCGTTAGTCATTTTGCCAACTGGTTTATCATATTTGTCTACACAACTGAGTAAAGATGCCTGTTTCTGTATTTTTTTAACTTTTTCGCAGTCCCTGCTTTGAAAGAATAATTTGAGAAAGCTTCATTGCTTCTTGAAAAAAATTTACTACCTACTAACTGAAACACATATTAGTATTAATAGTAAAACACTTGAATCATATTACTTGAAGCGTGTACTTAAATGTTAAATATCGGATACGAGACAAATGGAAATGTTACTTATACGTCATGCATTGCACGTCATTAATTTTACATGCATTCATTTTCCTCAAATTAAAATGTTTTAAATCTTTCATTTATTTTGAAAAATGTTTAAATTCTTAACATCTTCCAGTTATAAATTACATACTGATTTGTGCAAAAAGTGTTTTAGACTCTTACTTATAAGTGGAATCTTACACACGCATATTGTCTGAATCGATTCCCACAGTACTGCTTGAGTTACTACACTAATATGCAATCACGGAGAAAAGGAACTGTCTTTAAATCAATTCAAAACAATTTCAAAAAGAGAAAATGAAAACAAATTGTGTAGAAATGTGTTTGAATGCAGCTGGATAGAGAATAGATAAATGGATTAATTAAGGTAATTATGCAATTGTAATGTAAAACTCCTCGGAAGAACTATAAGACATATAAGATCAAAGTGCAAGCAATCTGAGCAAATGTTGTTTTATTTAAACTAGGAACTTGAGTAATGGTAAAGGATTCCTATTTGCAGATGTTTTCAGACATTAATTTTGAATAAAACTTCAAGAAAATCAAATAAGTTCAAAAATATCAACATGTATTCAACCATTATCTGTATTAACTATTAATGAAACAGACTATTGTATTTTTCTTTAAATCATACCAATACATTTTATTAGATAGTAGATTCAATTAATTAAACATCTTTTTTTGTATTTGTATTTGTAAACGAGAAAATTATTATACAAATATTTTTCAAAAACACAATGCATTACTTGTATTTTCAGTTTCTAACATAAATGATATTATAATTAAAATGTGCAACACATACATGTCAGAGAAAGTAAACATTGTATAAAAATAATTTTATAATACATAATTGTAAATTATTTTAATAATAATCCAATAAGGTCTTTATTACCGGCATACTCTTTTGATATTTTAATCTTGTAACGAATAGCAAAAACGACAACAGTGCACACACTTTTATGGTCGTTTGCACACTTAATCTGTCGGCCTGCCAGCTCGGTGAAGAAAGGAGATGCCAATGTCTGCGTGCCCAATTCTCTCGTTATATTTATAGTATTAACTGTTTTCGTATAATTATGACTATGCACAATTCGAATGTGAATTAGTTTGATTTTAAAAATGACGAATTACAGTTTGAATTTAGAAATGATGAATAAAAGACGATTTGAGCTAACCGCCGTAGTAATTCTTAGAGCGCAGTTCTTACACAAACTGAGATTTAATAATATCGGTGTTATCTATATATATATATATATATATCTTCCATATATCATATAGCATTAAACAACTTTTGAATGACTGCATGGAAGCATATTTTTTCTTTCAAATACAACCAATACCATAAAAATTCAAAATTAAATTGGCTTTGAGACCAATCTTAATTTTATACACAAAAAAGGTTACTTTGAGAACCTTTTTCAATCAAATGTATCATTCTCATTTGCTAATTTATCATCAAAGATCTCTTGGAAAAGATTGTCATAATACTATTTTTTCTTCGTTAATACAATCTGTTATTTTGAATCTAATGGAAGCTTCATTCCCTGGCTTTACAGCGAGGAATATTAAGGATGACATTTTCGCCCGCATGTGTTATTGACGTCTTGTCAATTACCTGCAAACGATACAAAAACTTAATTAAATTTCCTGCCCTCATTAATCCGTAAATGTAGTCCCAATGCTTTACCATGGTTACAATCTATGCAATTAAAATTGGGTGATTGAGCAAAAAAAAAATCTTTATCTTTTTAATACTTCTTTCATATACTTTGAACAGTAAAATTTATTAGCGAATCCTAATGATTTAAAAATTGAGTTGTGATCCCGCAAAAATAAGAGAATATATGTATTTATCAGTTAAAACAATCACTTAAAGTTTTTGAAAAACATATAAGATAATTTAAAATGTTCAATAGAGAGCAAAATGGAATTTTTATAAGTAAGGTTTATTTATAGATACAACATTTTATAAAAATAGAAGTTTCTTCCTGATAACGATAGTTAAAGTTTTCATTTTAATGCGAATAAAGCATGTTGGTTTATTTATTTTGAATTTATATTAAACGTTATTTGTCCAATATCAAAAAGTAGTATTTTCGTTTTTACTGTTCAACATTTTTACTTATTATTAAGTTTTAAATGTATTAATACAAACAATGCCGATTATTAAAAATTAGGTAAAAATATTTAGTGACGTGTAAGTTTAAAACCTAAATGTGATTTAATTAAACATATTCCACAAATGTTTTAAAGATATGGAAAATATACATAAAATATTAAAATAAAAGTTTCTTCAAAGAAATAATAATTCTTTTAATTATATGAGTACTGATGACAGCTATAAGAAATAAGTAAATAAAAGATTTAAAAATATTTTAATCATTAGCGAAATTCCTTGCCTTTTGAATATTATATAATTTAAAAATATTTAAAGATATTATATTTAAAGATTTTTTGAATATTTTGTACTAATTACAAAATCTTTTAATTTATTTTATGTACGAATGAATTTTTATATAAAAAGAAAAATATGGGTAGTTAAGAAGTTTTAAATTATAATAAAACAAAATCACAAAATTTAAGGTTTAAATTTATCACAAAATGTTGTTGAACAAAATATAAATTACGTTTATTTAAAATAAATATTGGAGGTTACTTTGTATAAAAAGAATATTATTATACATTTAATTATGATAATAATATAGATATTAAATTATAATTTTAATAGATATTAAAATTATTTATTAGTTATTAACTTATTAGTTAACTATAATTAAAATTAATTATAGAGGTTTGCTTAAAAATGGAATTAATTTTTTTTTTTAAATTTTTAGATTTACTTAAAAACTAACAAAAACGTTCTATAATAACATTTTTGAAATCGCTGCAAGAATTAGTTCTAGAAATGTATTTATATCCTACCTTAAATACGAGATGAAGCAATTACGAACCTAATGTAACCTTCTGAATCGTAATTAGAAAAATAAACTCTATTCTACATGCATAAATTAAATATACTTCTTCGTAAAAAAGGATTTTTTTAGTCAGGAACATTTTCTTGCTACATAAAGTAGAGTTGCTGTTGAACTGATTCCATTTAGGGTGCTTTGGATGGTTGTTAGAAACCATTAGAGCCGTTTAATTAAATTTTTCTGCAAATAAAATACGCACTGCTGTTTAGAAAACATGAAGTGCTTTTGTTATTTTTATTAATAGGAAATTATCACCATATGCTGTTTTTTTATGCTAAAAATGAACGTGAAATATTGTGAATAGTTTCTCTTCTTCTACAATGTAATCATTTTAATCAAACATTAGTATAAAGCGTTCTATCTAAATGCACCTTAATCTATACAATTTCTCACCGGATGAATTCAAAGTTTTCGTAAATAACAGCAAAATCAAAAATCTTCTTAACTAAATGGAAAAAAATTAACTCTTGGTAAATATGAACTACTTTCAATTATTCATTAGGAACAAAAATATTGGTAACACACCTAGCAATTTAACATTTCAAATATTTCGAATGAATTAATTTTTTTTTCTTTGTACACAAAGGATTTTTTATAAGGAATGTATTTCGCTTAGTATTAAATACAGATTTAATAGAATTGATTTCAATTTAAGGCATTTTGAATGTCGTGTGTGTTGTTACGAACCATTATATTTACTTAATCAACCTTTTTCGTAAATTAAAACATATCTTTTAAATAAAATATCACATTTTTCATTTGTTTTAACAGAAAATTAATAAACGCTTGTGATGCACCTTTGTTAAGATAAAATTCAAAATTGGAGAGGATGACATTTGTATTGCAAATGATGAATTAATTAAAATTACGTTTTATGCAATTTATTACCGGTATGTGTTCGTTCTTTATTCAAGAATTTTGGAATTCTACATCTAAAAGTGGGAGATAATTAATTAGATTTAAGGAACTAAGCAACACAGCTCACGAAACAATTAAATTAGGCGTTCAATTTTTACAATAAATCCTATTATGTAGAGAGCTCTGAAATTGATGGATGGTTGCTGCATCCCTGCTAATGAAGCGTTAGTTGAAAGTGTTCGTGAAAATAACTACCCTGGACAGTAACTGATTTTCAAAGGAATATCTTCTACAAATCTTGCTTTCCGTTCGATCATATACTATTTTCGGCTCTGATATATGTATATCTCATATCATCTTATAACATATAATCTTAAATGGCGATAAAAAGGTTTTAAAGAGACACAGTACGATTCAATTGACCAAAATCGGTCAAAAAGTCTCCAGAATGACATTATCTGATAACTTACAGATATTAACATTGTTTTCATTTCTGTATATAATTATTGATTTTGTTTTATGTATAAATATATATGCTACTTTACTGCCAAATTTTGTGTCAATCAAAGCAGCATTTGTTGACTTTTTTGCAATTTACATCTTCGTGCTTAACTTTTGGAAGTGAGTGTATTGGCACCTGCGTAAAAAAAAGCAGCTAATGAACTTTCAGATAAAATGTTGCTTGTTTTCATAATTCCGGATTCAGTTTGGTGTATGCTAATGGCAGGATATAGATCTTTTTCGGTGATAGTGCCTAAGCCAGAGATGAGCATTAAGCCTATCGCGACCGATGGTTAGAATGCCAAGATATTTTGGGGTGACCGCCTTTACAAACGCTTTAGATGCGCTAGACTAAAGATACATCTTTCATCGACACCAGCTGAACTGGAGAATCAGCTTTTCACCATCGATGTGACTATGTTTATTTAAGCAAATGATTTGATAAATGTGTTGATGACACGGTGACGCTTAACACTTTCACTACCGCTGTAGGGGTAAAAAGCGATCTCTGCAGTACAAGTCGTATAAATGAATTTTTTCTCACACGTCGACTGAAGGGGAGAATAAATTTTGACGATTAGCTCTTCCCGTGATAGCACGGAATCGGCTATTGAGACATATTCCCACACCCAGCGCTTCCACAGGATTGGGTTCTCGGGTTGATGTTATGTCACGATGGCGCGGCCATCGGCACCGAACAATTGTAAGTACATACGACGGTTTAAGATTCATCAATTAACGTATGTTCTTTGCTCGCTGCATTGAATACGATCAAGCTCCATGGTCTAGCAGTCACTCATAGTCGTTCAAGAATTCAACATGACAATTTTGTGTTACTTGTATTTTTGTGGTAAAAATAATCTATGCCTTTTTTTCTAAAGAGGGGTGCAATGTCGAAAACAAGTGTTAAGAAAAAAAAACATAAAGTTTTAATGCAGAATAGCCCCAACTACGCCACTAGGTGGACTGCTACAACTTAAAAACATTAGGAGTAGCTCGTACCTAGGAAAAGTTCACCCACCCCTAAGCCATAGATAATGGCATTCTCTTTGAGTGAGAACGGTTTACCTTTTTCTTTGATAGGTAGCTCATCGTCCTTTATGCTTCAATGTTACCGCGATATAATTGATGATATGATTTCCGTTTGTATATCTTCAACATCCCCCAGGAGACAATAAATCGCACTTTCATTCTCGAATTGTTTCCGAATGGTTCGATGAAAACACTATAGACGTGACCTTGCTATCCTGTCCCTTTAAGTCACTTGAATTTATCCCATTAAGTACATCTGGGATACCATAACGAGAGACGATAAGCCCTCTACAATCTTACACTATCATATTTTAGCAAAATTTTGTGTTGATTTAAATTGATGTTTTGTTATTGTCACACTAAAGCAACGAGAGGACTTTTGACGATGGACCTCGATGGATGATATCTGAGTTTGCACCCCAATCTCTAGATTTTCACAGGGGGGAAACGTCAGATGTTGTCTTCATCGTAACTTAAATAGCGTTACTTAACAAATCCTCACAATATGATTTAAATAAAAAAAAATTCAAAAAATGTTCTCAAAGAAAACTTGTAAAATTTATTTTTAATTAAATTTTAAATTTCTTTTGTACAATGGATGGTAATAAAATGAAATTTTGACTTTTTCGCTTGGATTTTTATGCGACTGAAAACTTTGTTTTAACACTTCAATTAACAAAAAAAATTTTAAAACATATCTTGTATTGTAAAACCATTTAGAAAAACGGAAAATAGCACGCACTTGAAAAAAATCCTTTCGGCATCAAAACCATGATCTTAATGTGAGTGTATATATAAAATGTTTACTTTCCAGTTTTATGCTATTAAAAAAAAAGAGTTGTTTTTATAATGAATATTGAAAGTCCTTTGGGAGAGTGCAACTATTTTATGACTTTGAAATGAGTTTTTTCTGTTATTATTTGCTAATTATATTCTTTGAAATTCATTTCCAGCTCGTCAAAGGAAATTTGAAACAAAAAAAAATTATTTTCATTTTCAAATTTAGTTTCAAATTAGGAGTTTGGTTAGAGATTCACATCCATAATTCAACACACAGGACATTGATTTTGATGTTCGCAATTATACTTTTATACACCAAATTTCAGTTTAATTTGCTTTTGTTTCTGATATTTTCTCTTTGCACTTAAATGCAGTATATTTTATAATTTCTGTAGCATTTGAATTCTGGATATCGTTTGCGTAGTCACGTATGACACATTATTCCTTTAAAAAAGTACCATTGATTACTTTTTCATTACTAATGGAACATTCTATATATAACTTTATTATTTCTCGATTTCACTTAACTATCTCTTTTTCTAAATGCGAAAGTTGTGAAATGCCATAAAAATTTTACGAGGGCACATCTTGAATGTTTAAAACCAAATGCCTTTTCCCCATAATTCGAGCACAGTGTAAGAATTTATTCTTTATTTTGAAATTCATTTTTCTTATTTCCAATACACAAAACTTTTTTTTCGTATTTTATCTTTATAGAATTGCGAAGTCTTAAGAAACTAGTTACCTTAAACATGTTTTTTTTTCTTTTACGAAATACATGTTTGTATATATCTAGGAATTAACTTTACTTTGCAGGAAAAAATCATATTTTTTTTGTTTATGAAGATATATAGCATTTAAAGATTACCATAAGCATGAAATATTAATTACCGTAAAATCCGGCGTATAATGCACACCTACACTTCTAAGTTGCGTTTTTTTTTTTTTTTAGGTATATTCGGCGTATAACACGCACCTACTTTTTTATAAAGAATCCTGAAATGTACGCATGCAATGTTGTTATGTTTTGAAGTCATTTATTCAAGGTATTATCCCAAAAGCTTTAGAAAAAAGTATATTTCTAGAATTACAACCCTTTTTTTTTAAGTTCATAAGGAATGTCATGTCTTTCTAAAAAACATATTTTAATATATGTAGAAGTCAAAATTTTTTTATGATCATATTTTTTTTCTTATTTTTAGAGTTCTTATTTTCATACTCGGAATCTTGAATTTCGATTTTATTTTGTGTGTTAAAAGTGCGCGTTATACGCCAGATTTTACGGTAGTTAGAAAAACATTTTGTGATACACCGTGTGTATATTTGCCATGAAAGGTTTTGGAAGTATTTGACTTACTATTTTTACATATAATTCATGCTTACAAGCTAATTGTTTTAGGGAGAGTCAATAAACATGTATACACATAAAAAAGTACAAAAAAAAACCCCTGATGACATGCAGTTAGTGTTTTAAGTTTAAAGTATATTGTATATTCTTAACTGTGTGTTCTTAGTTAATGGAATCACCAGAATGAACATAAATTCTTGTTATAGAATACAATAGCATTTTACAAGAAAGACAAAAGTGCTTAGAAATTCAAATATTCTCTCTATAACGCATATAATCAATAAATTTACTTAAAACGTGCAAAGTGTAAAAGAATTGGGCAGAGTTTTTCTTCCTAAATTAGAAGTATAACTTTGGAATTTGTTTTAATTTTAAAACGCAACCACATAAGAGGTTATTTAATATTATATAACTGTCACTTTTTGATTCCTTTTTGTCGGACATTAAAGATAAAATAATGTAGGTTAACTTATTTGAAATTAAAGGATCTCGTAACAGATAGCTAAAATAGTAAAACCTTATTAAAATCAGCCAAACATTTAAAAGAATACTGTATTCGAGAGAAATATAGCTAAGAGTTCTGGTTATCAGTTTTTAATTGTTTCAACAGTATACAACAGTATCTTCAAAAAACATGAAAACGTCACTAATTACATGTAAATTTTTAATAAATTATTCCATTCTCATTCTTTATATATATGGTCCAAAATTAAGGCCACTAACATGTTTTTCAACTTAATTTTAAAATACCTCCAGTAAAACTAGTATAATTTGTATTTAATACATTTTGAAGAACTGGTATTACACTATCAACCTTCACTTTAGGAAACAAGTATTGTTTAGAGTTAATTTTTGCAGAATTACTGGATTGAAATAGTTCAAGCATATGGGAAGTTTTCCTCCAGTTTTGGGAATATTGCATTAATGATCTAATCAATTTTATGATGATTTCGAGTTCGATCGAGATTTTGACTCGTTTAGATAATTCCTTGAGATGGAAAGCCAGTGGAAGACTTAAAGCTGGCCAGTCTCAACCGAAGATGTCTCGACGGTTACTAGTGGCCAGAAAGTGGTGGCCCGGTTATGGAATCAATACCAAACAAGTAGTACTGTCTCCAGTAAGATCACCAATATCGCTCCAGGACATCGATATCTGCGCAGGATTGCTACTTGGAATTAAGCGCATGACGACATAGGCAGGCAACGGTTCATCAGCTTGTCCGTGACCTTCTGTGTCTGGAAGAAGAATTTTAAGGCAAAGTCTGCAGTCATCTTGCAGAGACTGGCATTTACTCCCGGTGTCCAGTCTTGTGCGTACTTTTGACTACATCCTACAGGCTATTGTCAAGCTGAAAACATCAGTTGTGGACACCACAAGAACGGAGGCATGTTCTTTTCATTTATTACTTTAAATATACCAGACAACGTGATTCTCCTTGATTCCTCACCCGGGAAGCGAATCGAGTCGCTTTCATCCCACCTATGTAGCAAAAATCGACAGATTTAGTGCCAAAGGAATCCTTGTATATGGTGGTATATTGTTGATCTGTAGTATACCACTGTGCTCTTTCCATGCTGGTACTTTCAACTCATAGTGCAACAGGGATCAGATCCTAGAAGCCTATATGAGGTTTTACTGGGTGCTATGAGCTAACACTACATTTTCATGGATGATAATGACCTGGCACACAGAACTCACGGCGTTGAAGAATTTCATGAGGGAGCGATATTCACTATATGGATTGACCCTCAAGGTCACCGGATGACAATTCTATTGAACATGTTTAGGATGTTCCAGAAAAAAGCATTTCTCAGTGTAGCTCTCCTCCCAGAACCTCCCCGGGATTTAAAGTACCGCTTTTGGAAAAATAGGCTTTGTGGCCACAAAAACTTATTGATACCGTCATAAACAGTATTGCAACTCCTTGTGAGAAGTGTACAGCAGTTCACAGTTGTCACACTTCATATTACACACACTTTTCTTGAGTTAAATGCGTTTTCTCTGATTCATGATTTCACAAATTTTTATATGACTTGTATAGACAGTTAAAATCTTTTCTATATTGTAATGTTGCTAAATTATTTGCTATTATTCAGTTTTATACAGATTTTATATCTATGGCCTTAATTTTGAACATGAGGGTATATACTTACCGTTAACCGCCCACTTCTCTAAATACTTCAAAATACTGTAGTATATTTAAATTACTGATATCTAAGTTTTGTAGAAATCATTGTTATATTTTATTTAAAATTATTCTTATATTCTTGATTTAAAAAAGGGATTCTTGATACCTTCTTGATTTAAAAAAGGGATTCTTGATACCTTCTTGATTTAAAAAGGACAGCATTTTTATTTTCAAAAAGATAAAATATGCTTTTTACGCTCCCGTAAAGCCTTACTCACAGGGCTTCTGCAAAACCTGTTCTAAGAAGATTTCCACTTTCAAAAGAACATGCTTACCAATTTCAAGTCTGAAGGTTTAAAGCTGTCTTTGCCACATACACGAGAGTACATTTTCAGACAGAAAAACGTCTCAATTTTTATGAAAATTTGCTACATTGTAATACATATACCTGTTGATAATATATAGTGTTTTAAAAGTTCAAAATATTCCATAAATAATTACTTTTTCGTTTTAACATGTAAAAGAATAACTCATTTAGCATTACGGTATAGTAGAAAATATGGGAAACACATTTTATACCAGAAAAAATGGATCAACTCAGATTTAACTGAATAGTATGATAAAATAAATGATTACCTATAGGATGGCGAAGCCAGAACATAATATTATTTTCAGCTCCTTTGTATCTGAAAAAAAAAACCCAAATCGGGGTCAAATTCTTGACACACTGATCGAAGACAGCCTTAATAGTTCAACAATGGAAATTTTTGTCTATAACAATCCCACGATCCCCTTGGGAGTCGATTTCCACAAAACCCGATTCTTAGCGGATATTATTGAAACAAAAGAAACATACTGGCCAAATTTCTCGTCTGTAAGTTTATAAGTTTAAAAACGTGAAATTTTGTTCATAACGCTCCGCCAACTCCTCCTCCATCAAAGTCGATTAGCTCTTGCCAGTAACGCCCGAGAGGATAGACACGCTGATAAATCAGCCTTACAGAATAAAATAGCAACACTACGGACCTTCAGTCATAAAAGAGGCTATTTTACAGCTTGAAAAAATGTCCGGACAGACACAGTGCAACTACGTCTGGCGTGGCAAGGTTGTCTGCCTAATGACCACTATTGCGGCTTTTCATGAACAGAGACGCATGTCTACTCCTGTAGCATAGAGACGCACGGCTACAATGATGTATTCAATAAACAAAACTGGTTACATAAATGACAACAATCGTACGTTTAGACAAGTCACATGCTACGTTCAGTATTTTGATGGACGCGTTTTCTCTGGAGACACAAAGCAAAACACGCATGAACTGCTTGGATTTAACCCTTTAATTGTCAAGTTACTTTGATGATTTGAGTACACAAATTGTCAAATTTTTTTTAACCAAAGAACTTCTAACCTCTAACCTTTGAAGTCTTCAGTAAATTTCTGCCATCTATTGAATTGAGCGCACATTAACTTTTCCCGAGAATCAGTCGGGTTTGACAAAGAGATGAAGCCGAAATGAACGTCTCCCGATATATATTCGGGTAAAACAATACGATGCACTCAAAAAAATTACCCCGAGGGGTATTCGGGCGTGACATTTTCAAACACCAGTGCTGTGCCCGAGATTATCTCGGGAATGACAGTTAAAAGGTATGGAACGGATAACATCTGTTTCTCACGTCGGTGATAAACTAAACTGCCAGCGTTACATTCCTCAGAGCATAAGACTGGTTGATGTGTGCTATTTTTGATGCATTGAAGACAATATCTATCTACAAAATAATACAAGACCGTATGTTGCCCTTCGTCTTGAACTACCATGATCGAGAGAAAGGGTTCGACTGTTGCTCTGACCATCCCGTTCTCCAGATATTTCACCTATTGAAACATCTAGTCATTGGTTGCTCTGAGAAACTGAACTGCCACCACTCTTTAGTCCCTATTATTGATGAAATAGGGCATATGCTTGTAGCAGCTAGGAATGACTTAACCATGTATATCATCAAAGCCCAGTTCGACTCGATGCCGTTTTGGCTGCCAGGACTTTTAATTTCCCCCTACAAAATTAATAGTTTTCTTCCTACTGTACTGTATACGTTTACGTAATGTTTTCTCATTTGTTTTCTTTTCTGAAATTTTGTTGGCCAGCAGTGATATAATAAACACTGTTTGGTTTCTTTTAACATTAAACTGACTATTTTGAACAAACACAATTCCAAAAATATTATTGAATTTTATCTATTACGAGACTTAAAATTATTTTGGTGCCAAAAAACGTTTAAATGAAACATTTTTCTCTTGAAGTAATTGGTTATATAAGCTACATAGGATGAGATCTTAATTAGCTCTTAACAATGAAATAAATTCACTTCTAGCCTTAAAAATGTATGACTTTGGGTAGTAGTTTATTTTTAACAAAAACCAACTGATTGTTTTAAACATAACTAGTCAAAAAAAAAATTACAAAAAAAATTCAAATTTAGTTTTACTTCAGTCTTACATATATTTTAAATACACAGATCCAAATTTTAAAATATTTGATCATTCAATTTAGTCTAAAATTAAATTAAATATCAAATTCGAAACTTTAAAGTTGACTTTCTTTATGATAAATGACCCAATAAATCTGTTTTACGTCATTCAAATAACATACTGCCAAATAGTAAAGAAAACGATAAACATAACTATTTGATAATACAGAAATGGAATTCTCTGCAGAATGCGGGCTTAACTCCAAAAACTAAAATGAAGAAATAGAACTCTCACTGTGCTTTCTATATGCAATGTTTATTTGTTTGTGAAAAACCATGCATTTAAATTTAAAATTGTTCAAAAGAAGTGGTACATCTGGACATTCCCATGAAATATTGTTTGGAACTTTACATTTGATTTTTAGCCCTCATGCTATTTTTCATAGGATTATACTAGACAGTTTGGGGATGGAATATTTTGATTTGAAATCCAATATTTCACAAGTGAAATGTCTGGCTTTTTGTACAAAAGAAACTAAAAAAACTGAAAAACTTGGAAATCTAAAAAAGAATTTGTACACCTACATTAAAATGCATCGAAATATGCAAGTGAGATACCAAAGGAAATTTCGATGTGTGTAATTCTATAACAAAAATGAAAGAAATATTAGCCTTTATATAAGGAAATAGAATAATTGCTTGAGGAGTGTTTCTCAAAACAATATGGTTAGTTAATACTATTATCATCTTTGTCATACTGACTTTGAAGAATGTCAATTGATTATTAATGTTCAAAACTATACAAAGTTATACAAAAAAAAAACTTGTTGCAGCTAAATATACCTTTTTTTACACGATAAATTAGTTTCTTTGAAAGCCGTACAAAAGCCCATGTAAAAATACATGCGACATATGGTAAATCTGGATTTATCTTCCACAACTATAAAAAATCGCGCAAAAAAAAAATCTCTAAATATTTTCACAAAAAACTGTGTAAACAAGTAGTAATGAAATCTACGTTACACGATTATTAAACAAAAATAATTATTTCTTATTATTTAAATAAAATTAAATTAGTCTAAAGTAAAAATTCAATCCATAAGTACATACAATATATAATAATTCAGTTTGAAATTAGGAATAAAACTACTAAAAAAACAATTATTCAGCACTAATTTATAACAAGCGAGCACGTTTATTACGAACTGAATCAAAAATGCTATTATCAGTACATTTGTTGTTGTTGTAACAAAGTGTGTTATTTAATTCTTGGTATCCTGCTACATATAACTTATGACTACTTTGAAGTTTTAATGCACACTCTATGTGAGGATTACGAGTAAGAAAATGTTTGTCCATACTTGTGGCAAACTTCAAGTCATCTTGGATTAAATCAGCTGTTAATAGTTGAACGACTACATCGACTTCATCATTGTCAAATCTTATTATCATAAACTGTCATAAATTCGATCAAATTTCATCTCAAGGGACCGAATCCCCAGATTTTTTTGGAAATCGTACTAGACCAAAAAATCTACGTAAAAAAATGTTAAATCTATGTATTACTGTGTTATATCAAAACTTTGTAAAAAACGAATAAAAGAGTTGAGTGTAAGTGAAGAATAAGAATCCGTATGTAATGTAAAAATGAAAAAAAAAAGTTCCATCCTTGTCTTTTTGTTTGTTTTCAGCTTCATGAGATTTTAAACAGAAAAATGCGTTTTAACTTTTAATTGGTATTCAAAGTATTCTTTTAAAAGTAAACAGAACGGTGTGACGAGTTATTTTTTCTAAGTTTCATCAAAATAAAATTTTTACAAAATTAAATGTTCTGTCTCAATAGAGCTAAGCATTAAAAGTCATAGTTTGAAATGTAATCATGCATGATTTCTAAAGCATTCATAGATTAAGGGGACATGGTACGATTTACGCAAAAATTTTTAATTTAAGGATTTTTAATATTTTTTTGGTTGTCTCCTATGTATGTATACTATGTTAAACATATTTTGTGCTCAAAATTTCATAAAAAGCTAGACATGTAATTTTTTAAGGAAAAAACTTGAAATATGTGAAGTGATTTTAAAATGCTACTCCTCCTACAAAAATTGACGTACACGCATGAAATTTTATTTACAAGTACGTCAAACTATGTATAATAAAAGTTGGTATGGGTTTTGCGTTAACGTGATTGGTATTCTTACAATACTTCTTTTTATGAATGTTTATTGAAAATTCCTTAAAAAATGTATCAATTCTGAGTTTAATTATTTTTAAAAAAATAAACATTGCTTTGATTCAAAAATGCATACCAACTTTTGTTACATGTACTATTGGGAGTAGGTAAAAAAAATTCAAAGCATTAGGCGCAATAGAAAAAAGGCCTTAGCATTATAAATGAAGACAAAATAGTTATTTTATCTTTCTGAGATAAGTCAGTTTAAGGTTTTGATTTGCCATAGGGATGTGAATAAAAATGAACGTAAAAGCTATCATGATTCTGCGTTTTTTAAGCTTAGAGCTTTCAAATGTTGTGAGGTTAAGGGAAAGTATATAAAGAAAAATTAAAGCTAAAAAAATTAAATTTGATTTTTTGACCGATTTTGGTCAATTGAATCGTACTGTGTCCCCTTAAAAATTTAAACAGCACAATTATAAATTTGTAACACAGAATAAATTCACTTTTCAAAAACTATTTATATATAAAAATGTCGATTTGAGCTTATTTGTCTAGATTTAGTTTCTTTAAATTCCCTTTCAAAACAAGTCTGTTTGCAGTAAAAGAACCCCATACCTTATATCTCACATGATCAACAAATTTTATTTAACCCCTTAAGCTCCACCGACGTAAATATACGCCTCGTTCAGCCGGTGTATTAACTGCACCTGACGTATACATCTTTCCGATTGATTTATTGATTGAATATTAACGTCGCACTGTTCAGCAACACGAGGGATTTTGGCAACGGACCACGTAATTTTGAACCATGGTCAAGTGACGTGGACGACACCTGAGCTGGCACCCCCTCTCCTAACTACCACACCACACCAACGGGAGGACGTTTCAGCTCTCGACAGATTTAACGTGCATCGCTGCCCTACACGGCGGGCCTTTAGTGGTACTGGGCTCTAACTCGTGACAAGGCGAGCCACGGTCCGATACCTATACCACTCGGCTACCGCGGCCACTACATCTTTCCGAAGTACGATCTTTAATTTGAGCTGTTATCATTAAAATCGTTCTGAAGGCTTTGGAATGCAATACAATGGATTTTAACAGTATTTGCGAAGGTTTTGCCTATTTATTCCTTTGCTTTTCTCCCTATTCACTGCATATAAAAGGGTTGCACTAGAGAGCGAATCTCATTAAATTCAACTGAAAGTTAAGAAATTAAAAAAAAATAATTGAAAAAAAAAAACCTCATCACTACTCATTATTTAATTCTTATTTATATCTCAATATCATTCATTCAAACATTTAATTTCGTTATTATTGCTTAAAATATAAATTTAAAAAATACGCAGTTGACTTTCACTTGTAAATTATTATTGTATCAATTAAATAGCAATAAAAAAATGTAAATAAGTAGAAAAGTATTTAAAAAATGTATCATAGCAAAATTCAAAATATAGTTCTTATTAGAAGTTTTAAAATTTGAATCTATCATTTTTTCAACTTAAAAGTTTTTAAAATTTTGCTTCAGTAGGTTTTTTTCATATACTACAAAAACAACTAGAAGAGAATACCAAAAATCTCCAATAAATTTATATGTTCTATTCATTCATTAAATTGGTGGAACGTTACACTTTGGAAAGCAGCCAAAATCCAAATATTTCTTTTTTCTTCTACGAGCATTGTAATTTTAATTAAATTAGAATGCATCAAAGATGAAAAATATTTTCTAATTCTTAAAGCAAGTAGCTTACATGGTCCTAAAGCAAGTAAAAATAATTAATATTCCATGTTTACATTAACTTAAAAAAAGATTTCAACATATTAAAGAAATACGAA
>BMAV01019299.1:51792-71792 GCA_019973955.1 Trichonephila inaurata madagascariensis
GTTTGTTGCTTCATGTTTTTATTCTAAGCCACATTTTATTTATCTTATATATTACTAATTTATCAGTATTTTTTTTCTTTCTAAGCATAAAACTGGATTCCTAAGAAATTTATTGTTTAACTGAAAACAAATAATTAACAAAACAAAGTAGAAAAATGGAAATAAATAACTCTCAATAGAAACTAATGTATTTTATCTATATCGACTCAGACTTTCATCCCTATTGCAGTGGGTTGATATATGAGTACCAAGCTTCCTTAGGGACTTAAACACTGGGGGTCTCGCTTCAGACTGACCGCCTGATCGGGACATCTGCTCATGGACCTCAACGCTCAATGGTCACGTATACTGGGATGGGCACAGTAGGCCCTGACCCTCATGGGCTTTTCCACCACTGAGTTTGAATTTATATATCTGTAAGGTCATTCTCAAAAGCGGATCACTTTTTTTTACTAAGATTTAATTACAGTTCTATTTTTCTTTAATTTCAAATAAAAACCTTCAAGAAATGTCAACTTTTTAATATATTTTTCCTTGCATAAGAAACCCAATAGTTTTTTTGCATTAACTGAAAGTAAAATATTTCAAGTTTATTATAACTTATTGGAAAAATGCTTTCCAATTTTTATTTTAAAACTGTACTTACTTATATAAGCTTTTCAGCTTTGTCCGAAGATTTAAGGAAAAAAAGTTGTTTGCGTTTGTTAGTTGTTCACATAGTTATTTTAAACCGTACGAGAGCTTACAAAAACTCCCATTTTTACAGAGAAAGATAAAAGTTATAAATGGCATTTACGCCGCGTATGTTGGTGACGTCTTGTCGATAGTCTGGTAAATATACAAAAAGTTAATTAAATTTCATTTTCTCATCAACGTTTAATGGAGTTTCGATGTCTTACTTGAATCGGGATAGATGCAATCATAGATACGCGATTTAATAGAAAAAAGTCTGTTTTCATTTAATATTTTTTTAAAATATTTTAAGCAACAAAATCTGTTATGTTGCTTCATTTTGTAGAAGATTGCAGCGTCACCTATTAGAAAATGTTTGAACTAAAACTTGAAACTCGAGGAGGAAATGCTTATGCTTGTCACAAATATAGGTTGTTTTTTTTAAATTGCCATTTACCTGTTACAAATTTTGGAAACCAACCGGTCTATTTTAAGGCACCTGGTGTAAAATATAAATTGTGTAATAAGACTCCTAAAAATGAATGAAACAATTAAATTAGTTAAACATTATAAATAAACGTGTAATAAAACACATAAGTTTTGCCTCGCTATTCTGAATGTAATAAATATGAATGACTATATCATAAACAAGCAATAATAGAAAAATTAGAAACATTTGAACATGAAATTTCATGAATTTCCACAAAGAATGATGGAAAATTAAAGTCGCACTGTTTAGCTACACGAGGGCTTTTGGCGACGGACCACGTAATTTTAAACCACGGTCAAGTGACGTAGACGACACCTGAGCTGGCACCCCCCTCTCTTAACTACCACACCACACCAACGGGAGGACGTTTCAGCTCTCGACAGATTTAACGTGCATCGCTGCCCTACACGGCGGGGCTTTAGTGGTACTGGGTTCGAACTCGTGACAGGGCAAGCCACGATCTATACCAAATTTCCACAAAGGAAAAGAATTATAAAAAATAATGTCACCTCATACTAATTACCAAAATATATTACAAAACTTTAATAATAAGTAAAAGAAATATTAAAAGAAATTATATATTGCATGAGAAAGTATTCTACTGCCATTTTATTTATTAAATGAAGACAAGTAAAAAATACTTTTTTTCTGTAATAACAAATCCTTAACATTATTTTTTACTTTGTGTGTTTTGTCTTTTTCATTTTTTTTTTCGCGGGATAATGTTTCTGGAGATGTAAATATATAAAATCATTAACGTATTTGCTCATAATTCGAAATTTTTATGCATTTTTTTATTCAAATTAACATTTTACAATTATTTTCTCACATGAAATTTTCACTATGAAACATAATTAAAAACCCCAAGAGGGGATTTAAAAATAACATCAAAAAATGAAATTTATAAAATCATTTAATTATCTAGAAGGATAAAAAATGAAAAATGTACACAATTTCAGGAAACTAGTGTTCATAAAGATAGTATTCTTTTCCGTTGAATCTTGAGCTCATTTAAGTTAAAATATGCCACTTCTGTGAAAAATACAGTCTTTGTAACTAACATTTCCATCCCACTTTAAAGATGAGATGCAAAAGTTACGAGCTTTATTTGCCATTCTGAATAGTAATTAGGAAAGCAAACTCCATTTCAAATTCCACTATGCATGCATAAATTAAATAATTTTTCCGGGGTGTTCTTTTTTTCTCTCTCTTTATTTTTATTCAAGCATATATTTATTGTTTCATTAAACCGAGTTACAGAAGGACAGATTTAAATTAAGATATTTTGTGTTTTTGTTGTAAATCATTTGAATTGCTGAATTAACTTCTACAAATTAAATATCTGATTTTAAATTTAACAAGCGTGATTTTTTCTCGCTTGAATCTGAAATTATGGAAGGTGTAGGCTTTAATTGAGATGTGACTAGGATAAAATGCAATTAACTCGTAGACAACTTTATTTTAAAAAGTATCCGACAACTTGCGACAACTTTTTTTTCTTAAAAAAAAATGTAAATATGGGGATTTTTTTTTTCTTTTTTTGTGGTTTTTAGATTTATTTCGTACATTTTAAGAAAAATATGCTAAAATTAAGAAGAGAAAAATAAATTATTACTAATAAAATTAGCAAAAATTGGTAAAAATCTACAAAAAGTTACATAAACAGGGCCCATTTTATACAAAAAGTTTAAGGACAAATTATCAGTTTTTTAACTTTGATGTGTTGCTTTGCTATTCATTTTTCAAATTACCTTCAGGATAAGAGATATTTTAATTTTTACCAAAACTGGAGCATTTTATCTTAGTTATTATATGAAGTTGCTTAAAACAACAGTGATTATGTTCACATAAGAGACTGTAAATTTTGTAAAAAACAGTGATTGATAAATCTGAAGGTTAAAGCACCTCTACTATTATACAAAACATACGCAAAAAATTTCAGTTAATAATTTTCAAAACATTTTGAGCAGTCTTTGTCCCTGTTTTAGCATTTAAAAAAAAAACACATTTCGAGTAAAGCGCAATTTGAAGTATGACATTTTGCTTAAAGTAGCTGCATCTTCTTATACTAAAAAACTTGTAGTTTTTGTTCTAGTGAATGAAAAATAATAAAAATATTTTTATAAAGCTTATAAGATGACCTATAAAATAAAATTATAAAAAATTGTGTCAATATTTGACAAAATTCACACTTTTAGGGTAGTCGGATGCCTTAAGAAGAAATATTTTATTCCTTCCCGTCCTTAAATTTACATGATGAAATATTTTTTTCATTGCATGAATTGAGTTCTTTAATAGAAACAAACAATTCAGGGCTCTTAAAAATTTCGAAATTAATCTTACAATATGCATATAGGGTATGCATATAAGAGCTTTCGAAATGACTGTAATAAATTAAAATTTCAAAACACTTATTCGCATTAAGTTTTTATGTATTGTGGTAACTTAAAATATTTTTTTTGAAAATATATGCATGTACTTTTTAATTTATACTAAAGAATGCTTTATTTAAATTTATTGTATTAAATAAAAAAGTTACCCACCAGTGAGAAGTTTAATTAAGTATTATTTCAGCAATATTTTAAAGATTTAATTTGTATATATTTATCCATCAAATCGTTGCATTTCATTTTTCATATTTTTGTCTATAATTCTCCTGTTTCTTCTAAAGAAACTTAAAGTACTGAAATAAAACTGAGTATTTTAATGCATTTAAGTATTGTTATATACACTTAAAAAATTATTTACAGTATTAAATAATAATAAAATTAATACAATAAAACTACAATAGCAGCTAAAAGTATATTTTTTTATGTATTAATGAATTTTTTTCAACTGAAGCTCACCTCGTTTTTGGAACGGTATTTTTTACTTCTGATATATTTCTTATCTAATATCAAATTTATTAATTTAATTATTTTATAAATAATATACTTTACTAGAAAGCCTAAACAAGCCATTATCTAAAATTCTTCCTTTTTGCTTACATTTAATTGATTTACAAATAAACAGCTTTTAAAAATCAATTATAAAAGTAAAATAAGTAATAATAAATAAGTAATATTTTAATCACTTAAAAACACCGTAATTTATATAAATATTTGTTTATAAATGAACACAAAATTTTATTTCTGTAAAATGAAAAGGATTTTTTTTTAATAATTATAGAGGTTCAACAAGTGAGATAGTTAAAAAACTGCAGAAACTAAAGATACTCAATAATTGAACTATTTAAATATTGAATTGTTTTACATATTTTTGTTTCATTATTAAAGTCAGTGTAAATAAAATCGGGTTTCGAACTCGAATCAAGAAAATCATTTGACCCCTAGTAACTTCTTGTTTAATATAGAGGACAAATTTGATTTCATTTCTCCCTCGCCCTACATGAAAATATTTGATGGAATCGTAACTTTAATCCATGCTTCGACAAGTAAATCTCCATTCTTTATTTGTAGTTCACTCTCTTTCTTCAGAGATTTATTACTGCCATAATTTTAGATCCTTTATGTTTTTAGTACAGCAATTTTATGATCTCTAATACTTTTGGGCTCCAAAAATGACTGCTTGATTAAGTATATCATATTATACTTTAAAAACTTTTATTGATTACATTCACCTGACGCAAATAAAGTATTTACTTTTATTTCCCATCGATTATTTACAACCATTTTCTTTTCACCGAGGAAACTATATGATCCCATAAAAATCATAGTAAAACATATTTTGAATGCAGAAAATAAAATGTTTCTTCGGCATAGTTTTATGATATCGTATTTTATATCGAATGTATGAAAAGAAAACTCGCTACAGCTTAGGAATGATTTCTCTCCTTAATGGACTGGATTATTTGGGATACATGTATCTTCATAAAGTTGAGCATTTTTAAAACGGCATGCGTCTCTTTAATGTAGTAAACATTTTCACATTTACTTGCTCAGCAGTATTTCAATATACTTATGAACATACTTTACATGGTTGGGATTACGAATTATATTTATTCGTACATAATATGAGGTAACATGATTGTTAGAAACATAAAAGTGAAAGTAGTTATCAAAATATCTTTCATTAACTTAGGCGGTACATTTGACCATCAAAAGTTTTTCAAAGCTACTTCTTTTTATTAGGTCTTACCAAAATAATAAATTGTGTTGTGTAAAAAATAAAAAATAAGTAATGCAAGAGTCATCCTTATTTATGATATCTTGTCAGCAGGGACGCCATAAGTCATGGAACAACAAGGCCCAGGGCCTCACTCTCTGTGGGGACCTCGTTTCGTTTTCGACTCTGTCTTAATAAGATCATGATTTGGATAATTTGAATGTGGTCAAATACGTTGCCTCGTGTATTGCGGAATTTAACGCTAACATTTTGTGTGTTAATTGCTCGTCCCAATCGTCATGTGTAATCATAGCAAGTATGTTAGCTATAGACTGATTGGGCTTCTCTACCATCCCATTAACATGAGCGGAATATGTCGAAATATGCCTTTTCTCTATACCCATGATTTTACAAAACTCTAAAAATTCTGAATCCTTAAAATAAGAGGCGTTATCTACAATATGTTTGTGAAGGCAACCTCTGTGTACGATGTAGTTGTCAAAAAAAAACTTTTGTGACTGTGCTGGACTTTAAATCAGGAAGCGGAACCAAATGGATGCATTTAGTGAAGGCGTCGATCATAGAAAAAAACAAACTTGTTGCCTCTGGGAGTGGGTTTTAAAGGACCGAAAATATATCGATGTGACAAGTTTCTCCTGGAACGTGACTCTGATCAACTGGTTGATGCGGCGCTGGGGGTATATTAAAGGAATTTCTTCGAGAAAGACATGTGGTGCAAGAACGAACAAAAATTTTCGTATCTTTATACATATTGTGCCAGAAGAAATTTTCGCAAAGTCTGAGATAAGTTTTAAAAAATCTGAGATTTCCACCATATTCCGAGTGAATTGACTCTAAAATTGAGTGGTGTTCGCAAGTAATCTAAGGAAAGGAGAAAAACGCCCCGAGAAATAGCGTGCAAGTGCTTTTAAAGCTGACCGCATTACATCCGAAAGAATACGCTGCGAATTTATTACTATCCGAATACACCACTCGGATTTGCCCAACGGCTACTCACAGTCCGCGTAAGAATACAACCTTGTCAACCAGAGAGTGCAATGAACTGGGAACGAGCCACATTCTTTACTTATCCCTGTTTCCTGTAAACAGGGCAGATGCAAAATTAAAATTGTATCTCAGGGAACAGACCTCGGCCTCCCATCAGTTATACGTATAAATATATCAGTATTACACAATGCATTCTATAATTAGTTTAACAATATTAAGATAAGAACAAGTTTAAAAATTACCAGTGACCCCATGAGATTGCCATACATAAAGTTATATACAAAAATAAATAAGTATCTTGATAATTTTTATGGCTTATAATTATTCCCTTAACTGCCGATTAAAAATTTTGCGATTCGCTTCCCAATGCCAATCGTTTTCTTCGTAGAAGCGCGTATGTGATGTATTGGGGCGGGAAGGAATAAAGAAGCAAATAATCTGAAATAAGTAAATCCTTCGCAAGCATTGTCCAGGTTCTTTTATTGCATTCCAAAGCTTTCGGAATAATATTATGGACAGCACTGCACAGGAAAGATCGTACTTTGGAACGACGTATATATACGTCCACGGAAATTAACGTTTTGACTGAGCGAGACATTTATATACGCTGGTGGCAATTAAGAGGTTAAAGTAGTTTCGTAGTTCTAGCATCAAAGTATAGTATTATTGAATTCAATACATTGTTATTGTATGAGGGGGGCGCAATGAAAATTATGATTAAATATTGGGTCGCGAATATTGAAACTTTGAGAAGCACTGGTGTAAGTAGTGATGTACATAAGACAACACGATCATTCAATTTCTAACTTAAGTACTATCCATCTCGAATATTTCCACACCATTCTTAGTTTCCGAATATGGTTCGAAGTGGAACTAGAAACTTGTTATATATATTGAGAACAGATAGAACTTTAAATTACGCCAAATGTTAGTTTACATGAGCTAGATTTTTTTTTCTTCTCATTTTACTAAATTTAACGTTCTCAAAACATTTGTAATGCCCCATTGAATGTGCATAGAAAGCTTTAAAAACCGTATCCTCTCTCTTCCTCTTCATTTGCATAACGTTACTTACCATATTTACATATGCCTGTAATTTTAGTAATATAATATCCACTAAATCAGAAAGTGAATTTTCAATATCATACATAAATATATTAAAAGTGTAACACTTAAAATTCCAAGGAATATTTGGTAAGTTATTGGAAATCTTAAAGATATTTTGTTCTCTCTCTAGCTTTTTTTAAATTTTTTTTTCTAATACGACCTTTATGTAAGCATTTCAGACAAATTGTTTATCCTGAATCAAAATGAAGGTAATTATTGCAATCCATGTAATGTTTTTAAGAACAAGTTTGTTTTTTGAATAAAATGTGGACACCTTTTAAAAATCAATTTTTTTTTTTAGCATTTAATTTCTTGGGATTATTTTCTGGCTGAAACATATTTTAAGGTTTTTATTTAAATAATCATTTATTTTTAAATTTACGTTATTTTCATTACATAAATAAAAGATACAGAAGTAGTAACATTTCCAACTTTCCACTCCTTACCATAACCTTACAAAGTTTGCTTCTTGAGTATAAAGAATATTGCTTATTTAAGATTTTTCTAGGCATGTTTCAAAACAATTTATTTCAAATTAGTTTATAATTTTTTTTTTTACTTTAACTCTTAAAATTAAAATATTTGCGTATTTCAATCACTTGATAAAAATGAGTGACTCAAAACATTCTAATTAAATGTAAATTCCTCAAATTTACACGTTTAATGTACCGTAAAATCCAGCGTATAGCACGCACCAGCGTATAGTACGCACCTATACTTCAAAGTCTCATTTTTTAATATTTAGGTACATTCGCCGTATAACACGCACCCCGGTTTCAAGAAAAAAGCTTACCATAGACATGTGCAATACTCTTATGTTTTGAAGTCACTTTTTCGAGGTATTACCCGAAGCTATAGAAAAAATAGTACCCTTTTAGAACTACGGCCCTTTAAGGTATCCGACTATGTTCGGAACCGTGATTTTAAAAAGGCGCATAAATGGATAATTTTCATGATGTTTAGTGTCACTTAGATTAGAATACATGTATAAAATTGTTTTAAAGACATTTTGACAAAACAAATGATTTATATACAATATTTCGGCAAAAACTTTACTTAGAAAGACCTTTCTTCAAAATGTTTTCCTTTTGTGAAAAATGCTTCTATTATAATAAGATTTTGCCTGTATTTAGCTCAGGCCACTGTGCAGAGACTCAACTATGATTTTTGAAACATTCACATTATTTTCAGAGTTACAACCCATTGAAATAATTATCAGCGTGTTTTTCTTAAAATTTCTCCCCTCTGTTGTGTCGTAAAACTTGGATAAACTTACTTCTAAATGATATATTTCAAAAATTCTAGTTGAGCCTCTGTACAGAGGTCTGAGCTATAGACAGGCAAAATATTATTATAATAGAAGCATTTTTCACAAAAGGAGAATATTTTGAAAATTGGTCAACTTACGTTCATTTTTTTTCGAAATATTGTAATTAAACAATTTCTTATTGTAATACTATTCTTAAAACAATATTATATACATTTTCTAATCTAAGTGACACTAAATATCATAAATATTATCCATTTATACGCTTTTGCAAAATCACGCGGTTCCGAACGTGATCGTATACCTTAAATTCATACGGAATGCTATTTGTTTCAAATAAACAGGATTTCAATATAATGTAGAAGTCTAATTTTTTTATAGTCCTCTCTTTCTTTATTTTTAAAGTTCTCATTTTTATACCCGGCGTATAACGTGCACCCTTAAATTTCGATCTTATTTTTTGTGTTAAAAGTGAACGTTATACGCCAGATTTTCCGGTATTGATTTGTAGTGCATGGACTTCAAACATCTTTAAACGTGGACTACTTTTTCATTGACTCTTCCATGGACTTCAGTTTCTAAATCATTAAGCGATGATAGCTAAAAACAAAGACATTAATTTCAATTCCAAATTTTTAAATTTTCAAAGATGATTTCGGCTTTTGGGCATAAATATTAGAATATCCGAAATAAACAGGATCCAACTTCAAAACTTTACGAAATTTTACGAAAAATATTTGACAAAATGCTTCATGTTTTTTGGCATATAATATAATTATAAATATGCATGGTGGTACATAGATATTGGTATCGTGTCTGGGTGTTTTTCTGAAAAATAATTCTGGAATCCAATATTGTCTTTTTCTTGATTTAATGGTAACACAATAAACTTGATATAAAAACAAAAACTTCATAATTTTACATAAAATTAAATCCTCAAGTTAAAATATTAGACTGAAAATATTCTAGTAAACAACGGCACTCCTAGAAGCCGAAGCCAAGATCAAAATTTTAAATAGAAAATATCCGAAATAAAAACAACAGCGACCAAACTCGCTGAAGCCAATTTCAAGATTCCCATCACAAGCAGGGGTGGCCTGAGTTCAGTGACCGATACGCTCCGGCTACGAGGGGGGCGATAATTCACAACAGGGTATGCTTGAAAAATGCGAACAAAAAATTTAGAAAGTTTTAAGAGCAAATGTTTTTATTTTCCTGAATACATGTGCTATTTTAAGGAAAATTATTATATACATAAAAAATAGCTTATTAAAATGTTTTTGAAGGAAATTATTTACAATTTCTATGCTTCTTGGAAATCAAAAATATTTCTTTTTCTTCGGTAGACTACTTAATACTCAAGTCACTAAAACGTCTCTGGAGAGTATGTGCTCATTACATGTTCTATACATGTTTAAAGTTATAAAATATTTCGACGAAAATTTCTTTTGAAACTGAAATAAATGTTTAAACCTCAATGTGTCAGGTGAGTTTTTGCAACCGAATGCAACACACGGTCGAGTTATATAGAAAACTTGAACAGAAGAAATTCAAGTACAAAATTCCTGTGAATGAACGTCTGACTACAAATGCTAAAAAGAAGTAAAACGTCTTTGATAATTCCTCAAAAAAGCTTTCCATTACTTCCAAGCATGAATTTGAATTTAAAATTATTCAAAATAATAAGTATATCTGAACATGTCCATGATATACATTTATCTCCTCTTATATACGAGATTAAATCTCAACTGCTTGTGATTTTTCACGTGAATAAATGAAACTCCTGAAACATGGAATAATTTTATTCAAAATCAAACATTTCACGAGAGAAAGGCTTAGCATTTAAAAAAGAGAGATGGGTGCAATTGGTAGAAATATGTCCCTAAAAAATTGTACATGATTTGACAGGTAAAAATGTGTTACCCTGTAAAACACTTTTCTATAATAAAATTTCTGCTACGTTTTGACTAAACTTCTTATTCGTAACTAAAACTCCGTATTTAGACTCTTGTTATTTTCTGTATTTTACATACACTTTTAAATTTTAAAAACAAAATATTAAATATTATTTTTTAAAAAAAAAAAAAGTTTAGAATACTACACGTTAGATAGAAAACTGAAGAAATAACATTTATAAAACTTAAATAGTGGAATATTGCAAACCAAGCAAAATAGATACAAGGTATTTTTAATTGTATAACATAAGTTACAAAAGTTTCTAGAATGAAATGCCATAATTTTAATAAACCTGTAGAAAAATAATGTGCTGGAAATGTTTTTTCAGCATGATTTTTGAGGTAGCTTATAATGTCTTTGAAACTTTAAAGAATAGGATTCGGCAATTAATATTTACTAAGGTTCAGAAACCATTTAAAAACTTTCTTCAAGAAAATTTTATACCTCAAAGAAATGAGTCAACAGCCTATTTGTTTCAAAAACGGACAATTTTCATCATAAGAAATTGTGGTGGATCCTACCCGAGTCTCTTATTAATTCTCTGGGGAAAAATATTTCTTATATATAACTGGGGTATGTTTATAAAAATTTGCACAATCAGTGAATAAACTATGATTTATGTAGATTTAAGTGTTATTTAAACTCTAGCGAAGTAAGTGTAGGAGTTAGTCCTTAGGCTACTATTAAAGCGAGATTAGCGAAGTATCTATCTAAATTCTTTGGAGTTCTTGAAACGAAATGTTAGTCCGGGATATCCAATTGACCCAGGCAACACTTGACGAGGGCAGTTACATCGAACCACATACAGTTAAGGGCACAATTACTTGTTTTAGGAATTTCGAATTATGATAAAATTTGACTGCTCTCTCGGTTTATAACATTGCTTGATAGCAAATTGATAGATAAATAAACTTAGTTATTGTTCCAAAGGGTTACGACAAAGTAAAGGAAATCAAATAAAATAAAAGTATGTCATAGTTTTAAAGTATGTAAGGGTTTTTTAAAAAAATTATTATGATAATTTTACTAGTTTCGATAAAAAAACAATTCAAGGATCATTAGTTTATTTTGTTTAGACAAATAAAATTACGATAAGAAAATAATAAAGATAAGATTCTTAGACATTATATCATTATAAGGATTTAAGAAGAAATAAATTCTATCTTTTTTAGTCCTAAGTACACAAATAACAAATATAGTATAGTGAAATGCGAAGCCTATTTGTACATAATTAGAAAACATTTCTTTCAAAACTGTAACAAATGATAAAAAATACAATTGAACGCATAAAAATAGAAATTATTTGTATATTGAAACATGATGTAATGAGAGAAATATATTTGTGCATAAGTAGAAAATGCTTTTTTCGAAACAATAACAAATGATAGAAAATGCAACTAAACACTTAGAAATAGAAATTATTTCTTCATTGAAACAATATTTTGTCTTTGCTCTAGAGTTTAATATTGATGTATTTTTTATCAGTAAATCATACTGAATTACAAATCTAACTTAGAAAATAAATTCTTTAAGCTTGATTTATTTTAAAGTATTCGAATCATGGTACAAATCATCAATCAATAAAAATCAAAAAGGCAAAGCAGTAATAAATTATTCTCAATAATATTTTTTTGTAACAAACTTTTAAGATGTTGGAAAAATTATTGTTTGATAAATATGGAACTAATGATACCTCTATCATGCATTATTTAAATTGAATGGATTGTAAGTATATTCCAAACAGAAGGAATTATTGATAAATTACCCTTATTACCATTGTCCTAAATAAATTACTACTATTGCAAATGCCATAAAAAAATTACCAATTACTGTCACCATATTTACTGTAGATTTATCCAAATTGTATTAAACATTAATGTGCTTTTATATATTTGCTGTTTTACACCTAGGATTTGAAATTTATTTTGATACCTTAAATAGTACGGGTTTATTTGATAGTGAATATATTCTTCTAGATTCCTATTTATTTTTTTTAATTAAAACTAAGTTTATAATTTTATTAATAAATTAAAATTATCTTCATTTCAGAAATACACGAGGGAAAGTAAAAAAGCACAGGAGGACAGTGATTCGTTTTTTGTTTGTGGAAGGTGGGAAACCTGCGGAAATTATTCATCGCATTCAAGTGCAGTATGGTGACAGCTGTTTATCACAAAGAAAAAAATCTACGAACGGATAGAACACTTCAAACAGGGAAGAACTTCTTTATGTGACGACGAAAGCTCGGTGAGTCCATCGACGTCAACCACTGAGGGTTGTCGCCGTTGAGAGTATAGTGATGGAAGGTATGGTTAGTATCCAGCACAGTTATCACACCTTCCGCAAACAAAAAGCGCATCAATGCCCCCCTTTCCTCCTTGGTACAGATCGGCAATGGAGCTTCCATGTTGAATGGTCTCCTACACGTTAACGACTACGAGAAAAGACGAGTGACACGTTGTACAGAAGTGTTGCCGACTAACCATCACTTCTCATTCGGCACTGTTGCCAAACCTTGGAAAGGGAAATAGCAAAAGTCCCTTTACTTTTTGACTTACCCTTGTAATATCAGTAAATAAATTCTGAGATATTTTATTTGGAAACTTCCAACATTATAATCAGCTGTTATTTCTTTTAAATGATGAATTTGGTAAAATGGTTCAGATTGATGGTCCATGGAGGAGATAATCTCTGAAATTATAAATTTTTTGTCACACTCTTGATATTCAGAATTACAGGATGTTGAATTTCCAAGCTATTTCTGAAATGGTGACCATACGTCTAGCCTGAACTGACATTTCCTGATCAATTGAAATGAAATTGTTAAACTGTTGAATTGTAATTGAAAATTGTTAAATTGTTGAATTGTAATTGAAAATTGTTAAATTGTTGAATTGCAATTGAAAATTGTTAAATTGTTGAATTGTAATTGAAAATTGTTGAATTGTGTTTGAAAATTGTTAAATTGTTGAATTGTTGAATTGTAATTGAAATTTGTTAAATTGTTGAATTGTAATTGAAAATTGTTAAATTGTTGAATTGTAATTAAAAATTGATAAATTGTTGAATGGTAATTGAAAACTGTTAAATTGTTGAATTGTAATTGAAAATTGTTAATTTTCATCGTTCAAGATCCATAAATATACGAGGTATGTATGTTTTTTAAGAATAAATAATCTTAAGTTTTATCATATTCTGAAATAATCTATTTTTATGATTTGTCTAAATTATTACAGTTTTTTTATAAGTATGGAGAATGATTCTGTGTATTTTATTGATTCATGTAAAGGCTTTGAATTCATTTATTTGTTTCTGCTATATAACGTAAGGATAAATTTTATTTTTCAACTTTTTTTAAAAATCAGAGTATATTTTGTTTAACTGTACTATGTACCCCGTTGTTTTCAATTAACTATAATTATATAATGAATTTCAATGAATCAATACTTTTTATTTTTCATTACCTCAAGTTACATTTCCATAACTTAATTTTTCCTTCAGGAATCAATTCCGGAATTCTACATATAATCCACTTTTTTTATAAATGTTCACTTTCTGTATCTATAAATAATTTTCATATATTCATTTAAAGTCACGATGCAGAAAGACATTAACATTAATAAGACGTTGCAGACACCATTTTTAAGTTGAATGGTATAATGTCTGTTCCTGGAAGAACAACAAATATTTCCCCGCTCAGATGCTTCCTTTCTTCTGACCAGGTACGTGTTTTCTATTTTGGGATCATTCTTGAAGATGTATTAATAGAAGTTGAGAGTCAACGACATTTTCAATATTTCGTCTCAGTAAGCGCGAGATGGAATGAGAAATAAAATAAATACGTGCAAAAAAAGGGATTCTCAATGATCGATTGTTCCAGGGAATCGGGAAAAACGCTTCGACTGTCAAACGTCACTTAACGATGAGTAACATCATCGATCAAAAAATCCATTTTGAGAGCCAGTTTTTTTTACTCGGTTCAATATGCTTCTCTTTTTTTCTGCAGTATTTATCTTGCCGAGACTCTTCAAATTTCAGAATACCTTTCAAACATCAATATTAATTACTCGTATATCTCGGGGAAGAAATGTATCGTCTAGAAAAAAAAACTTTTTCCACAGTTCGTTAAATATTGGCATCGATTTCATATGAAGGGAAAGATTGTGAAGGGATAGAATACTTTTTTTTAAACTAAAAAAGTTCTGAGTTTAAGAAACTATAATTAAATCCAGTGATTTATTTAAACTTATGAAAAAGAGTTCCATGACCTTATAAAGTAACAAGCAATTTTCCGTGTAGTGTATTATATAATTAAATTAGCCGTTACCAGCCCGTCTCGCTGGGTATTTTATGATGTTGTATGCTTATATAGTGTTTACAAATTATTGATATCCAAGTCATGTAATTAAGCATTCGATTGTATTGAAAAATATTCTAATATCCCTCCCTCTTGATTAAAAAAGACAAGACTTCAATTTCAACAGGAAGAGAGGCAGACAAAGTTGAGAGGAACTATATCCTCATCAAAAAGCATGGGTAGAAAGCGATAGGAGGCGCTCTACTCAAACTCGCAAGGTCCACACGTGTGGCTTCCTCATTTCCAGCACGGACAGTATGCGATGAACATGAATCGTTATACGAAAACCGAGTAGGCGGTTATCCACTTTATCCCCGGCCTATCCAACGAAATAGAAGTGCTGCTGTTGGATTGTATGTAGAAATATATCCAGCGAGGTGGCAAATGAATCATTTAACGTTCGCTGAGCTGCATGAAAACCTGGCGGAACATGGATCTTTGAGAGACATGATTGAAGGGTTTTTTTGGGAGGGAGCGGGGCACCAGCAACGGTTTTCGAAGAGGGTGTGTTATGTGCTGTGGACCGAGATCATGGTACCAGTGTACGGGCGCTTGTCGTTGCAATCGAAAAATCTCTAACATCTGCCCATCGTGTGAGGGCATACATGGTAATGGCCGCAATTTCGAACACATCTTGTGATGCTTTTGTGCCATATTTTTATTTATTAGTGTTTCTGTGTGTGCAATAAAGCGTCTTACACTGCATTCTGTGTTGTGGCTTTACTGTCTTTCTGTCTATTTATCTCGTTAGAGTTACGTCTCCACTCATGCTTTCCTGTGTAATTATTGCTCCTCAAGGTGTTATTTCCCCCTAAAAGTTTGTACATGGCATTCGGGGATACCCTGCCTATTATAATGATGATTTTCTCTTTCTAACCCTCTCCCCAAAATTAATTTCGGTAAACCCAATCTGAGCTCTGCTTCACATAATAAACAAGCTTAACAAACTTCGAGTCTGGAAGTCTAATAGATCAAAAACAAGATTTTTTTATCAATATGCCCCGCAATCCTTTTTCGAGATTTACAGGTCTATTTCCATAAGACCCGTTCTTAGTGGACTTCTATTTAAAAAAGAAATATGTTTGCTGAATTTCAAGTTTGTAGATCAAATGTTTTAAGTACGAGATTTTTTATCCATAATGGATTGTACCGGATCTTCCCTCAACAACAACAAAAGACCTGCTTACCAAATTTTAAGCATGTAGTTCTAATAGAGTTCAAAAAACACGAATATTTATCTATAACGAAACTTTACCCCTCCCAACAAGAGTGTTTTTCCAAAATATTATACCAAACTCTCATTTATCAAGCTTTAAATTGAACAACTTAGACTTTACTTACGTATTCTGTAAACATACACTTCCAAGTTCTACAAACTGATAAAAGATAGTATTATTATGAAAACACTCATCTTGTACTATACACTAGGAAGTACCTTTTGTTATATCCATTTTAACAATCCAGTAATGTAAGTGATAAAACAAACTTAATGAGTTCCATTTATAGTGGACAGCTTTTTTAGTACTAAACTAATGAGTACTAATGATTATACTTCCTTTCTTCAACGCAATCAAACAAAAATTATTCTAGATGAGCCAGAATAACCAAATGTATGAGATATCGTTTCTTAACCTAAAAAATCTGAATTTTCATTAAAAGACATAGGTAAAATTTATTTTTTAAATTTAAATTACCTAAAATTTTTATGGTTTATTAATTTTATTTTTGAAAAATAAATTTTTCAAATATTAAATTAATATATGACTATCCAGGTAATAAAGCAAACTAATTAATTATATACATAGAGTGCTTATATTTTCTTTTATACTGTCAAATAGAGATTATTCTCAATGATCTAGAGAGAAAAAAGCAGCAAAAAATACTGTCTTCTAATGAAATAAAATCTGAATTTCAATTAAAAAATATCAGGAAAAATCTAAACACAAAGACATTATTTTGAAAAAATGCATGATTATATATAAACAACTTTGTATTTATTTCCCCTTTAATTTCAAAAATAAAAATGTATGAGTTATGCACCTGAAATGCTTAAAATATCGGTTTTGTTAATGTTTTTTTTTTCCGTAGTCGTAATGTTAGGTTTGCAAAACAAAAGATGAAGAGAATAATTATGCATTATTCTTATTACATGCAATATTACCGTACAATATTACTATTACGTACATTACTGTAAAATATTACTATTATATACATTACTATAAATTGTTAGTATTATATTATTCTCATACACTGCATATACGTTATATTATTACGAATGTTTTAACCAAAATGAGGCTTTTAATAGACAGGATTCATATTTGAGCTGAAAAATCTTTACTTGCTTTACAAGTTCAAATCCTATCTCTGATGAAAGAAAATATCATTAGTAGGTGTTAATTAGTTGCAATAAAGTCATCCTAGAAAAACATAACAGATTGTATAAATATTCCATGAGATTCCTTAATTCTTAAAATTATATTTCTTGCATTTTTGTAAAACTTTTTACCTCTTAACGGAATATTATTTTTTGTGCGTGAAGGCCTTCAGTGCGTGAAAGTAATTCATTCAGCTTAAAAATTATTAACCGTTTTTTTAACAAGTAATATTTAAAAATAAATAAATAAAGTCAATTCATATTTAAGTCAACAATGAAACATTTTATTTTGGCTACTTTTTATTAAATAATTACAATTAATATAAATATGTATATACATATGACAGAATCAAAACATTAAGTGACAAAATAGAAAACGATTTTCCTTGCAATTTTTCATTTTTCTTTCTATATATAGTGTTGGATTATTATTTTTGTTTGTTACTATTTATTCATAATTAAATTTAATTATTCCAATAAAATAGTATAGTAAAAAGAAATCAGATTCTCAGAAATTAGGCAAACCCGGGTTGTATTCGAACTCACGACCTTTGGATTAGAAGTCCATCTCACTGTCCATTGCGCTACACTAACAAGAATTCCTTTTTATATATGATGCTCAATTACTATTTTTGTGTGTTACTATTTATTCATTAATTAAATTGTTTAATGAATTAATTTTTGAAAATAATTGTAGCATTAACATCAAGTGTTATCTACTACCAGTTTAAAAAAATGTATTTGAATTTAAGGGGATGGTGGACCTTCACAATGTCAGATTTCGGTCAAAATTGCGATTTTGATTTTTTATATTAATACTAGTCCTTATATTTCATTTTTGTCATTTTGATTAATAATTACTGAATTATTTTTTATTTTAATCAAATAAATGTTTAAAATGCACTTTTCTTAGCTCTCAAATTTTCCCTTTTCATTGTTACGTAAAATGCTCCTTGCGTTTTAAAAATTACGTCATATTTCTGAAATTTTCACAACTTATAAAAAAGGATACAATTCACAAATTTGTGCATTGGTTTTCTTAAAAATTTAATGGATCATATTTTGTGCCTTTTTGAATACGTTGAATGCGTGATAATTGGCGAAATATTTCATATAGTGTAGAAAATTTATTTTTTTTTCATCCACTTTTATTCTGAATTTAAAATCCATGCACAGATATATTTTGTTGTAGTTCATAAATATATAAAACAAAAATTATGTACTTATCTTAAAAACTAAAGAGCAAGGAGCATTTTTAAAAATAGTTTTAAAAAATTAATTTTTAAAAAAAATCAGTTGATAATAGTTTTTTTGAAAAAATACGTTTAAATTGTGAAATATAGCAATCATATACTGTATTGATTCCCTTTTCAGCTAATTAAGCTAACAATTTAAGAAATTTGTTTTAATGGTCCACCATTCCCTTAAGTGGATGAATAAAAAGTATTTTAATAACGATTGAAAATTTGAACAAGATATGTATATATAGAGAGAGAGTGAGAACTAATAGTAGGAATTGAAAAAAAGGGATCCACGTATACGTTTGGGGTAATAGATAATAATAGCTTCACTTAAAAGTTAGAGTGTTTTTCAAAAAAATTGTTAAATAAAATAGCAAAGTCAAGGAGTGATAATATTTGAAAATGACAATGCGGGATAAGAGCACGATTATATTATATTCATTAATGTCTTCCCAAATAAATTTAATTTCATAGCTTTTGCAGAAAAACATGGTTAAGATAGAACCTTTATCGTTAAGAAAAAATTTCATATGAACAAAACTCAAAAAGTTCTCTTGTATGTGCATTATCAAATCATAAGTATTTCATAAAGGTGCGTTTATATGCAAGAAATTTTTTTGTCATTTTATCATAGCTAAAGTTAACTATCAATAACAAGTCATGTTTTCGTTATTGTTATAGTCTTAAAATCAAATAGAATATACAGAGCAAATTTAAAGTTTATCACAAAACGATTTTGTTTCTCAAGGACATGATTAATGTTAAGCAAACGGGTATTTGAAATCAAAAGATTATTTTACAAATCACAATACCCTTTACATTTCTCTTATCTGATTTATACAAAACACCAAATAAATGAAAACTACTTTAATTTAAATTATTGATGTTAAATTATTTCAGAGTTCTTCAGAAAATGTGCTTAGAATTTTTTATTAGAACAAAAGAAATTTCTCCCCAAGGTCAGTTCCTGAATTTTCTTTCTTCTTCCACCCAACATCTTAAACAAGAAGAGATATGAGACAACTATGGGCAGTGATTTATTTTAGTATCCTCATCTAGTACGAACTAGATGGTTCAAGGATCATATTCATAACATATATAAAAGACCCTGGCATTCCTGACGTCTTCCATTTCGTAAGATTCACCTTCTTTTTTTTCTTAAGTTTTGATCGTCTTGTTTTGAAATATCAACTCACGACTTTCATAAACGAGGCTATTTCGAAAGGAAAGTGAGCCACTTTCCCGAAAATGTTACACTTGAAGTAAAATTTGGGTTCAAAACTCTTCAAAGTAGATGGACTCAAACAAACTTCTCCTGGAGATACGCATATGGCCTTTATTCTAAATCTTTGGAATCTTTTTTAGAAACGTTCGGTTTTTTGTTTGCACTTTCTTTAAAAGTGGGTTCTTTAAATAGCTACTAT
>BMAV01019299.1:74292-146375 GCA_019973955.1 Trichonephila inaurata madagascariensis
TTCCATTTTAGAAATTTCAATAAGTATTTAGAATTAGGAAATATATATTTATCAATTATATATATTATATATATATATATATATATATATATATATATATATATATATATATATATATATATATATATAAATATATAAATCATTAATAGAAAAAGTAATAATTCTGCAGTGCGTTTTTGAAAAAATAATCCAATTTGAGAAACTTTAAATTAATTATAAAATAATATAGGTTTGTGTGTGTGTGTGTGTGTGTGTATGTGTCGTTTCTACTATAAATAATCAGTGAAAATGCAGTTTAAAAATGCGTGGTTTATAGAAAAATATAGAATCTAAAGAACTCAGTTTTAAATGCAAAGCATTTAGTTTTGGAGGAGAAGGATTAACGTAATAAGAAGCGCCATTAAAAAGTACTAAATCCTTCAACATAAAATATCGTTAAACCACCAATAAATTATCCAGTTGAATACCATTAATGATAATGATAGGAAGCTATTAATCGAATTTATCTTCCATAAAGCTGTTCTTTTTCTGTAAACCATTGATAATATTTGTTATAGAATAAAATAATTAAAATTAAGGGATTACATCTTATTTGAGGTGGTGGTAATAAAATAAATTGTTTCTTTACTCTCAGCTAAGAAAAATTATGCTGGAAGTAAAGCACTTGAAATTGTTGAGAAGTATCTCTATATTCTTTAGGGATCTATAAAACGCTTTTGATTGCAACTTATTACAAGAAAAATACAGCATCTCGGTAAATTCCGCTAGAATGCCGACATAAGCCTGTGAAACTTAATTGAAAAATAGACTGAATTTTTTCATTCTTCTGTTTTCTATTTTATGATGGTCTTATTTGTTTCCAGCTCAGAAACCGATTTTATAATAAAGGCTTTGGATGTAATAGAACAACTTTTTTATTATTTATTTAGTTTTGATAAATATTTTTCCTTTAAAATCTTGCCATTTTAAAACATTTTTTTTTCTTTATAAAGATTTAATTAAATTCCTAGAATCCAACAAATAATTTTTTCATCTTCTTAAACGTATAAATCAGAAGTAATTTGTTTAGATATTCATTTATAAAGTTGATTATCGTAATTTTGTTTTTAAATTTCTAAAATAATTTCGAGATTCAAATAAGGAAATGTTTGGGTTGTTTTAAATTAGCCTTCTCAGTGGATCATTGCTACGAATTTCTTACTTTTTAAAACACAGTAGTACGAGATATACATGACACTTAAAATCGTACCTTAACCTTCTAACTAAACCATATGGTTTGGAATCTATTTAAATTTAAGCGTGCATTTCAAATGATGATTTTTCTCAAAATAATATGAAATTCATTCATTAAATGTTCTATGTGCAGGCGGGCATTATCATGCTGAATAGAAATTCAGGGTTCCGTAAAGGAAGATTAACTTTACAGAGCAAAAAAAGATATGAAATGGCAACCTATATTATAACCCTTTTTTATCGGGCTTTGTAGCAGATGATAAACAGGTGAGTATTCCCCACCAAATTCAACAAATGCATTTGCTTAACGTTGGACCAAATTTCTAAGCGAGATTCATCAGACTTCATTCCAATCTTTGCGATCCTGAGTCTAAAACGACAGGTACAACTGCAAGCGCATCTAGTGTTATGAAATGTCATGGGT
The DNA here is from genome assembly GCA_019973955.1 of Trichonephila inaurata madagascariensis. Lineage (NCBI taxonomy): Eukaryota > Metazoa > Arthropoda > Arachnida > Araneae > Nephilidae > Trichonephila > Trichonephila inaurata. Next base: position 75,950 of record BMAV01019299.1, read on the forward strand.
CAATCGGCGCAATGGCCTTTGTTACCTAAGGCATCATTTTTTGAGTCAAAACAACCACTGGAATCTGAAGGCTGTGTTCGTAGATCGAATGATCGCTCTGTCATCAGTTTCTGTTGATGTTCTCAGTCTACTGCTGCCTTCTTGACTCTCGGTATGGCCACAGTTCACCAATCCTGTCAGCATCGTTGAATACTATCATTTCTCCGACCCAAATGTTGGTCGATCCAGCGCTTTGACCATCCTACTTCCTTTAGTCGAGTTGTACGTTTTTCTCAAGCAGTGACGTCTGCTCATATTGTTCACGAACCTTTTCGCAAGGCTGTGGTACATCCACATCGATTGACAGAGCGATATTCCTATGGATTGGTTGATTGCTTTTCAACACTAGAACGTCCGGGATTTCGATTACTCTTAAACGTCCACAGGTATCGTTTCGACACCGCTGTATAAAATATATAAAATAATTGTTTTAACTAAATAAATTCAGGACTATTGTTCACAAGGGTTTAGTTTTAAGACTTTTTAAATATTATTTCATGAGCCTTTATATCATAAAAAACTGACGGTGACATTATGTTTCGTGAAGCTTGCGGAAATACTGCTTTTTCGCAAGACATTTCGAATCGCAAATCTGCCAGGAACATTATTCCTATTATGCAGTATCCAATTTGTACCATCCCTAGCGGCGTATATATCAGGATTTGCTGCAATATTTTTAATTACATCTGCACTTTCTTCAGATTTTTTGCAGTCACTTTAACTCAATCGTATGTCTTCATCGGAATCTAAATTAGAACAAGACACACACACACACAGCTCATCAACATTCGGTTCATTCTCAGAAAGTTCTTGCAACAAATTAGCAATTTCATCGAGGCTTAGACATTTTCTTCGAGTCATCCTTTCTGAGTGTCTGCAGAATAGGCTTTCAGGGGTCACTAATTTCAAAAATTGAATGAAATTTTATTATGAACAAATAAGCAAAAACTATGTAACGAAACACTTAGACGCAACAAAAAAAATTTTTTAGAGTAATTGATTCATTTCCACTGTTAACCCAATGACATACACTCATGGTTAACCCGCGATCACTCGCGCGGGGTGTTCTCTACACCCCAGCAACAAGAAAATCCTCCCAGATTTCTAAAAAGAATGTGCAGAACCACGAATTTTTCTGTAGCTGCACATTTTAGGTCATTGAACCTTCAGGCGTGGTGCAATCCCTCTTTAAGGAACGGTTGGAATGTAATGACCTTGAAAAGTTCATCTGGAGGGCTGAGAATTTCCGCGAGAAGTTGAGCATTTGTATACAGTCTGCTCTGAAAGTTTGGAGAATGATTAAAATATTATTTTTCTACTTTCTACTATCATTATCTCATTAATTATAAAGTATATTTATTACTGGCATATACGTTTTATACTGGTTTATGAAAAAATTAAAATTATGTGTTTTAAAATGAAAATTTTGTATGTTTAGTTTAAATTAATGTGTTAGTCTCATTTGTGTGCAATAAATTAAATAATTTTATTTGTATAATACAAAACACATCTTGTACTTTATAAATATGTATCATAATGACTTAATTTTTATTTTTATAATTAAATACACGCGTTAAAAGTTTGGGGTGTTCTCTACACCCCGCGAGTAACGAAGGTAGCAAAAACAGGCGCGAGTGACCGCGGGTTAAATAAATATGCAATAGGACTTTGAGAAGGTTTTTTTTACTAATGGTATCTACTACTATGGATTACTTAGTGAACTATATTTTGTTGAACGATAGTTATTAAAAGGATAAACTGCATTGGTGTCAAAATGACACCAGTGGACGGTCTAGGTATATTTAGCTCAAAAATCACTGCTAATTTACCTATAATCACAAAACCTTTCTGCATAATCATCAGGAAAAATGGTTAAAGTCACGAAAACTTTCAAAATTCCCTTTTTTCAAAAGTCCGAAAAGGAGAACAAAGTAAACAGACACTGGTGTCCAACTGACACTGACGGATGTTCTAGTATTAATGTGGCATTTCGAAGCTACACAACAGTTATTTTCGAAGCACATCGTAATTCTGAATGACTGTCTGATGACGTGAATGAGACCTTAGCTGGAACTACATTCTCCAAAGTCCATACCATGCTAACTCGAAGACTTAGAACCTCTATTGATTTATGTTGCATTATCTTTATATATGGAGAGTCTTTAGTGGTACTATTCCAAGAATCTATAACTAGAGAGTTTGAAAGCAAGGCCTTTTTTGACTAAAAAGGTCATATATTTGCATGGCAGTTATATTTTAAAATTTGAATATGTGTATTCTGTATTTTATATAGCATTTGGTTTTTCCATTGGAATGCACTGGAGCTCTAGCTAGTCATCTATTGGCAGCCAAAAATTAATAACTTGCATTTTATGTACTAAAGCATATGCATAAACAGTTTCGTTCCATTAGGTCCCCTTAAATATAATGCATCGCTTTTCATGATATAAACTGTATTTGTCATAGTAAAATAACCTAAATAGGCATTTTAAACATGCTTTTATGCTACATGCTAATACATTCAAATTAAGAATGTTCGACGAAATTTTTCTTACAAAAGTAAATAAAGAAAATTCAGTAACACTAATGCATAATAAAAATGAAGTGGAAAGCATCATTTTTTTTTTTAAAACTTAATATAGTAAATTCTGGAGAAGATGGATCGGCATAAATTTGAGAATTGACAGAACCAAAGCATCTTAGGCGTTGATGTCATAAAAAAAAACTGCATGATGAATAGGCTGACAACACTTTCTAAAGGCATTTAATAATCTTACAATGAACACTTCTACAGTAATTGAAAGGTTCTCAAAGAAGCATTCTCGTTTCCAAACAAAACTATTTCTTTGGATTTACCAAATCAATCATCTGATGTCTTGGAAAAATTCAGCACCTATTTTGATTGAAAGTTTCATCTTCTTTAAAGAATATTGTAAATAATGTTATTACACCGGATTAAATTGAAAAAAAGAGAAAGATGAATTATTTCAAATTATGAGATTAAGGCTTCGTGTATATGTGTGTATGAATGATGCAATATTGAACTAGAATCATTTTTAAATGTTCAAACTGATTAAAATTTACTTGAATGATGTAAAAGGTAGCTTCTTGATTGAGAATATGCGTCTATCTTGTTAATGCTACAATAGTCATTTTAAAATAGGTATATAAAAGTTCTAAAGAGCAAGAACCTCCAAATTATTCTGAATATTGTTCTACCTATGACACATAATTTCTCTAGATATTTAATGATTATAATGAACAGTTACTTTTTAAAAAAATATGTTCTCATATCTATGGGGTTTTTCCCCTTCTTCTCAGAAACAATGAAATTCCTTCACGTTTAATGTTGTAAATCAAGTCTCAATATTTTTTCTTAAAAAAAATTCCTTTTATCAAAGTATATAATAGAGTTATTATTATTAGTTATACAAACTTATAACTATTAAGAGCAATAGTTTATGAAAAATGTTCAATATTTTGTAGAACCCGTTTTTAAAAATATTGTTTTTACCCCCAAAAAATTCATATTAGTGCCTACCAGAACCAGAACTTGTATTAGTGGTTTTTTTTCATTACATTATTATCCTCTATTATACTCTTTTCAATTCTTTTATCCTTGCATCTTAAATTTTAATTATATATATATATATATAGATATAGATATATATAGGGAAGTTTGGTTTAGCGCTTATTTTAATTGCATTATATCGATTAGTATATAACCATCCACGTTTATTTACTTTGTAATATATTTCTATTTGATTTTATCTATTCTTAACTTTGTTCATTATCGTTTTTAAAACTTCCTTTATTTTGTTTATTTTTAAAAAAATCTTAGTGGTTTGTTTAATTGCAAAATAAATATCCAGGTGGCGCCATTATTTTTCCTTCTCGAATAGTTGTTTCAATTCACTTACGTCATTTCGCTTTGGGAGCTTATTGTAGATGGTTGAATTTTCGATTTCCAGTAATTTTTTACACGTAAGTTTTTATTATTATTATTATTATTATTATTCCTCTCCTTGAGACATTCATTATTGTTCTCTTTTCTTAGCTTCATTTTAATATATTATCAGGTTTTTCTTCCACGTGTTGTATTAGGCTTTACTTTTCAACTTGGGTTTTTTTCTATTATGTCGAAAGTTTCTGCTGTACGGGGAAGGTTGGATCCATAAAGCATTGCTAACCCTAATTCGCTGTCCTAATTCAGCGACAGCTTTAGAAATCATAATAGGTCTCCAGTTTAGTCCAAAGATTTTTTTGTATCTACATTTGTTGTGTCTGGTAAATTCCAATTTCTTCCTGCTTTAGCACTGTAGGTTCTAGTATTTCTTCACTTTTATTTTATATTACTATACATATATATATATATATATATATATATATATATATTGTGTAAAAACTCCATAATTTGCTATCTATTTTTCCAACCAGCTACCTCCATTGCCCTAGCAGTGTATAATCCACGAAATATCCCATATGTTTGAAAAACGTGGGATTTAATTATGTTTTTTTGATTAAAAAGGGGTCTCAGGGATGTTAATTTTGTCTCAAAAGCTGAAAATATAAACATTATTCGACTAGATATAATCATTTGAAGTTAAAATTAAATGATTCGATCGCTTACACATTATTTATAAAAAAATGATGTTAAAAGAATGCAAAATGCATAAAATATAATCACATTTTTTTTAATTTTAAATACATGGAAATAATAAACATTTCTGTAAAAATTATTCAATAAATTTTACATTGCGCATGATATTTTTTTAAGTAGTAGTCGTTGATATATAAAACTATATAGAATTTTAAAATGCATCATACTCTTTAAGCCCTATCTAATTTTAGTATTGTACATATTTTTTATTTCAAAATTTTTAAAAATATTAAAATTTAAAAAATCTTAAAAATATAATATTTTACTTTTTAAAAATATTATTTATAACTCTATTTATATAAAAGTGCTACAGTGTAATAAGGGTATATTTTTCTTTATATATCAACTTTTGTTAGTAATTAGAGCTAATGTTTTAAAAAATATCACGCGCAACATATTTATCACCAAAATGTTTCTTATTTTCTGATGCTTATAATTTTAAAACTATGATTATATTTAAACATTTTACACTTTTTTGAGACCTCATTCTATTATTAATAATGTGTAAAAGAATCGAATTATTTAAATTTAATCTCAAAGAATTATATCTAATCGAAATTCATTCATATTTTCAGTTCTCGATTCCCTGGGACCCCTTTTTAAAATAATCAACAAACAGTGTAATATATAATTTACAATATCAATTCCAGCACTTATCATTACAAAACATTTGGATTTTAAAATAATCACCTTTAAAACGGTTAAATTATATGAAATTATTTAAAACTAGCAATAACTCATGTTGTGACTGCTTTTTAACACTAGAAAGACTGAAATTTAGTATATACCTATATTGCCCAAAAGCAGTCAAAATGACTGCATTGTGGAAGAATAACTAATGTGTAAAGAAATTTGTTTAAAAATAATTTTTAATATTTTTTATATTATTTACAGTCATATAACAACTTATTAGTAAATATTAACAATCAAAAAAAATTTACTTTCCTTAAGGAAAGTCTAAGAAGTTGTGTCATTATATACGTAATTGTTTTTCTAATTGAAATCAAAAAGCAGTCAAAAGGACTTCCTTAGGCAATCTAGTCGTCACTTGACCATGTTTCAAAATTATATGGTCCGTCGCCAAAAGCCCTCGTGTAGCTGAACAGTGCGACGTTAATATTGACTCACTCACTTGGGCAATCTAGTGTTAATTACATTTAAAAGTTTCGTATGCACGACTTTATTTCGAAAACTAAAACGAACTTCGCTTTTTGTACATTATATTAAGCAACTAATTTAGCTGTTGATCTCAAAAAGTGGGTAATTTATTATGTAAATGCATAACTTTGCTCTAACTTCCCTATAATGCTAATTGAGGTGATGTAGGATCAACTGAATACAAAGTATGCTATTTTTGTTATTCTTACAGCAGCCCTAGTATTATTAAAGCTCGAATCCGTAACTGTACACCAATATGGACAGTAAATATGCTGAAATTTACAGGATGGTTACAGGAATATTAATGAAAAAAAAATGTATAATTAGAAACAAAGTTTGGCAGCAAATAAATTATAACTGTAATTTTACTTGTAAACAGCATCAGATACTAAAATTTTATGAATGTTCAATGCTATTATATACTTAAGCTGTTTCATTTCGAACACGAAACTAATTTGGAAGTTAAATGTTTCCATATTTTTCCAAAAACGTAACAATTGCGCCAAAATTTTCAATAACAATTGGAAAATATCAAATAATTTAACAGGAGTTACTTTATAAATCTTTTCCAATTGAAAACAATCAAACTCTCTTTGTTTCGTTCTGCTTTAGAATGGTAGAAATTATTTTCTTTCTTAAACTATATGCATCATTTATGCCCTCCCCTATGCTGTTTTAACATAAAATAGTTTCAATTCTCCCGCAAAAGTATTATTGTTTTTCTTTTTAATTTCAATGTCTTCAATATACTCATTTTAATGTCCAGTATTACATTATATGTTATTTAATGACTCTGATTCTATTGTTTTACAGTAATTAAGAGAACTATTAAATGGAAATTTAATTTTTATTGCATTTAAGTAAATTACAACATAAATATTGAATTAACTTTATCGTTTAGTACAGTTTCCCAAACTTTTTGTCTCATAGACCCCTTGCCATGTTTTCCGGCTTGGGAAAATTCATCAACTTAAATGTGTTTTTGATAGCTGGTATCGAGCTATTTACTTTAAAAGATATAAATTTTAATTGTAGGGAAGCGTAGTGTGAAACACTTAAAAGAAAATAAACACATCTTAATTTTAAACTTATATTAATTCAATTAAATTTTAATACCTATTACATAAAATAATTGAGAGCAACAAATAAATGGTTAGAATATGAGGGATGAATCTGTGCATTTTAACAAATTTTTAACATCAATTTTGTTAGGTTGAATCCTACATCTCATCAGTTAGTAGCTTCCAGTCTTTTATTATTATTAGTATTATTATTTTGCTGTGAGGCTTGAAATTTCTTTTCAGAAGGAAAAGAAATTAAAAACTTTCGCGCTCTTCCATTCGAAATAGATACATATGTTTATATTATAATAAACTATTACTAAGTAAGTAAGTAACAGCCGGTGCGTATATGGAATATTTATTCAATTAAATGAAAGTTAAAATTAAAGTTACGAACTGGTTAAATGAGAGCCACAATCATAGACCCTCATTTATAGCTCATGGACCCCAAATTTTTCCTGTTGACGTACACCCTTTGCAGGCCATCGTAGACCCCTGTTAGTTGATAAATCACCATTTTGGGAATCACTTGTTTAGTAGATAACAGCTAACCCCATGTCTCATACAACTAGAACATAAGTATTTACATGCCAAAAACAATTACAGTAGAACGTCGTTTATCCGAAAGTTTATTATCCAAGCGTCAAATATCAGGACCATTTTTTTTTGTCAACTGCATGTACTGTATATGGATATGTTTTCGAACAGTGCAATGCTCAACACTTGTTTCACTTGAGGTTAAAAGTGATTTTTGGCAGAAAACGACGAAGAAAGTGTTGCTGCTTTTGCTGAAAAACTCAATATGAAAGACGCCTGTTACATGTTAGTCGTAGCGTGGGACTCGCTTGAAAGACACAGCATGAAAAATGCATGGAATAAGCTGTGGCTAGATTTAGAAGATTTAGAAAACGACTTCAATGAATACCACAGGGAGAATACCGACTTTGTCCAATCGATCCCAGGATTTCAAGAATGCGATGAAGAAGATGTAGAAACCTGGATGCATGCGATACAGAAGACTGTGGATTTTAAATGCTAAATGATAATGAGATTGTGTGACTTCCATGCAAGAAGAATCCGACCCGGTCGATGATGAAACGGATGAAGACGAAGACAACAACAACAACGAAAGTAGCAAGGGTCCATCAATTGCTGACGCGTTTTCTGCGTTAGAGGCGGCTATGAAGTGGTACGAACAAAAATCAGAGTGCTGTCCTACTCAAATACTGCTGCTCAAAAGGATCAGAGACCTTGCAGCGAAAAAATAAGTGATTATCTTCCACAATAATGGTAAAATTGTGACATTTTGCACCTATTTTGATTTTGTACAAGTACGTTTCCCGCATGTGATGATTTTCAATATTCGTATAATGTCCGGTTTTATGTACTGTATGGATTGCATTCGGTTTTCGGTTATCCCAACAATGCCCGTGTCCCAATTGATTCGGATAAACGACGTTCTACTGTACCTCTTTATAGCAATTTATGAATAAAAATGAGTTTCTCTAAAGCACGCAGTATAAGAATATTTGACATTTTCTACATATCTTATCCATTTCTAGAATTCTAATTTTCAGTGTTGCATCAACTGGAAAAGACATGAATTTCCTCATTTTTGCAAACGGCTTCCCAATTTATAGAATCCTATTCCTCAATAATTCTAATGACTTGCACTTTTACCTAAGTGCTCAAGTTCTACTCTCCTTCGCCAAACGATAATGAGAGAGAGAGGAAAGGCTAAATGTTGATCTCCAGGATTACATATCACATCTATCGCTTGATGAAAATTCCTTCAGTGCATTAATGATGCACTCTAAAAGAAGGTAAGATCTCATTTGGCGATGAACAAATTTAAGACAAACGACTTCATTAGAAGAGAAAAGTTGCTTCATATTATATGAATGCTTCATCTAATACTTATCTATGAGTTTGTGTTTAAGATGTCTCAATAAAAGTATAAAATTTATTTATTATGTGATTTCTCGTTCTAGATTTATGTTTTAAAAATAAAAATAATAAATATATATATTTATTGTCTGTATGGATTTATCAATAATTTTTTAAATAAATAATTCTAGTAAAAATTACGTACCTCATTCCTATTTTCTTAGTATATAACGAAACATTCATAAATTTAAAGGAATCGCTTAAACTTCGGAAAGAAGTGTTCATGAATTCAAACATTTTATTTAAAAAAATTCCACCCATCCAGTATAGTGGTTAGTGACGATGACTGCTGTGACGTGGGACTTGCGTTCGGAAACTGGAGAAATCATGGTTGCTTGTAAATGTGTAGTGCCTTCGCGGCACGGGAACACTCTAAATATTTGTCGTCTCGTGAGGTTCGTGGAAGAAAAAAAGAGGTGAGAGGCCTCTGCCCTCTCAGCAAAATGTCCTCCTTCAGAATTTGGGGTGGAACCAAGCCACACAAAGCACATGCTATCACTCTCATGATGTTCACAGTCACGGCTTACAACAGAGGTTCAACTAGCCCCTTGTCATGATGAATTTCAAGGACCTTGATCTGACACCGCCGATCAGGTAGCATAAGCAGCAGCACCATTTAAAAATATCTATGCTTCTATTGTATTTTATTAACGGAAAGAATAAATTTTCAATTAATTTTCAACATGATTTATCTTTCTTCAGGAATCATACAGTTCAGTAAAGCCATTTATATCACTTCATATTGTAATTTTAATTCTGATTTTATCAATCGATAATTATAAACATGTTTCGGTGATTCAAAAAGGCCGCGGTAGCCTAGTAAACAAGGTAAAGGACTCGTGATCGGTGTGTCATGAGTCCGACTCAGTACGCTGAAGATCCACCATGCACAGAGGGCCGATGTATGTTAAATATATGTCGGGGCTAAAACATCTTTCCGTTTATGTGGGTTTGGGCCAGCTCAGGTGTCGTTCTCGTCACTTGATCATAGTTCAAAATTACGAGTCAACGTTAATATTCACTCACTCACTCGCTCGGTGACACATTACAAAAGTTCTTTACTTTCAGCTTAAGAAAAGTATATAATTTTTTCGAATTCATTTTCAAGTCAGAAAAAATAATAGATGTTTACAGAATTAATTATATCCAGGGAAAATCTGAAAAAAAAGCAATGCATGAAAAATCATCTGTATTTTCTTATTTGAATGTTATAATATTAAATTTTTTTTTTTTTGTGATCTTATATCAATAAGAGAGAAATGTCACATAATCAATATGCGAGGGAAAGTCAAAAAGTAAAGGGACTTTTGAAATCTCTCTTTCCAAGGTTTGGCAATAGCTATAGTATCCAACACTGAATGAGGGGTAGTCGCAACACTTCCATACTTCGTGTCACTCGCCGTTCGCCGAGGTCGTTGCGGCGTAGGATACCGTTCAACATGGCACTTCCATTGTCGATTTGCACCAAGGAGGAAAGGACGGCAGTGATTTGCTTTTTGTTTGCTGAAGTTGTTAGTAGTCTGTTGCTAGTATTGTGAAAAGAAACCCCCTCGGGTGACCTTCTCGTTGATTATCCGCGTGAGCTGGGGGTGTACGATTTTCAAAAGGAACAGACATGTTTATATTCTTAATATGTCTTTATTAAGAACTATATAACTTAAACTTTTAACAACTTAGATAACGATTATATATGTGAGAATCTACGATGAACAAACACACACATAAAAGTAATACCGAATAAACCTTATTCGGACCACTATCAATATCTAACTTGCCTAATCTCAATTCCAATAATAACACAAGTCCTAATATTAAATAGTCAATCCTACCTTAATCCAATCATAGCTCCGATTCTAGGGAGTGGCGTCTTTAAGCGAGTGCAATGGTATGCACTTTGACCTAATGCAGTGTTTCTCAAACTTTCAATACTGGCGCCCCCCTTTTCAATCACACTTTTTATCGCGCCCCCTTATACATTAATAAATTACTGAATGCAATAATAATGCCCTTTGACGTTAAAGCTACAATACACATTCTTAATTATAAACCGTACAAATTTATAACATAAGTATTAAATTTTGTATTTGTTACTTTTAAGCAAAAAAAAAATTAAGTAATAGGATAATTATTATGTTATTTTTCCTTTCTCTGATTTTTAAATTGGAACGTATTGCAAAATGCGGTGGCTGCTTAGAAGACAAAATATAGATATCAGCTAAATATAGAAAAAGAACTCAGAGGGTCAATTTCTAAAAAACTTTGAAAACTTTGCTCTGCAAGACAAGCCCATGGAAGTCGCTAATACATATTAAACTTGTTCTTAATTCAGTATTAATAAGATAAGTATTAAATTTTTTATATATGTTACTCTTAAGTAATATATATTTCAAGTAAATTATATATATATATATATATATATATATATATATATACTTTTAAGTAATAGGTTAATTATTTTATTTTTCTCTCTCTAATTTTTAAATTGAAACAGATTGAGAAATAATACTTAATTAAAAGATTTATTTCCTTCAAGATCCATTTCTAAAAGTACAAATGTCATTATAAAAAATAGCCTAATCTATGTTGCTCTTTATCATATCCATTACATCTGGCATCCTCGCGAACGTACATGTGAGTCTAGGCAACCTAACAGACGTCTGCACAAAACATGTAAAAATGCTGTACTTTGTACAATTCTAGTCAGTCTTGGCCGAATCGATTAGCTACCGAATCTCTCTTGAATGTACATTTCATAATTCACGCGTTAATTATAATTCACGGTATTAAGTATTTACAGCAGTGGATTATAACAAAATCATAGATATATTTTTAAATCACAGCGAGCATTCGACGATAATAAGGCATCAACAAGTACACAGACGAGGGCAAATTGATAGCAAGTTACGAATGGGTTAGGGATACATTTCAAAATACTTCAGAAGGGCTATCAACTGCCGAAAAAGAGATCTTCATAGATTTCACATCCAGTGACGAATTTAAAGGGCAATTTTGTAATAAATCACTCTTTGAATTCTGGATAGAGGGGGATGCTGAATTTTCTGCACTGAAAACAAAAACAATTCTTATACTATTACCATTTTTAACAGCATACCTTTGGGAATCCGGATTTTCTGCGATGGCTACTTTGAAGACAAAATATAGATCTGAGCTAAATATCAAAAAATAACTCTGAGTGTCAATTTCTAATTTTTAGCCTTCCTTTGAAAAACTTTGCTCTGCAAGACAAGCCCATGGAAGTCACTGATAATTATTAAACTTGTTCTTATACTGGCAGAAGTACCCACTCTTAACACGAGTTTATTTTTTTAAAAAGAATATATTATTCTTGATATAATAGCTTAATTGTAAGGAGAGTAAAACCAAGTGCATGGCAATGTATACAAAATTGTAAAATGATTTATTGAAATGAATACTCATATTATAAACGGTTTTGAATGAACTGTAATTTTAAGCCTCGCAGAATTAGCATTTAGAATAAATGTTAAGTAATAAAAAAAGAATATAAAATTCTAATGAATAACAATTGTGATTTTTTAATATTTAAAGCGAGAAAGCCCGGGATCAGGTGTGCACTCGATACTAACGTTAATGGTCGCGGGAGGGATGCACCCCAATTTTTTTTCTATAATTATTTTCAATATACAAGATAAAAAAACATAATTTCAGTGAATAATTTTAACTAAAGAAAATATACTTACCTATTTCAAGGATTTTTCTATTTGTCTTCATAATTTGAGAAAATATCCAATAAAACTGAACTAAATTGTTCCAAATGTGCGTGACCTTAATAAAGGACACAAATCACAGAAACTTTTTGCTAACATTACAGGAAAGTTATTTGCAAAACTGTCACATTTTGTTCACGTTTTTGTAATTTTAATATCCTTGATGATCGACAAATATCCTGTTGAACTTTTTCTTGCTTGTGTCTTTTTGACAGGGTGAAGTGCATTTTGCGGTACAGTTATGGCTTCATATTTTCTTGATAAAGTTCTTAATGTAGCTATTGAAAATTTTCCTTTCGTTTCATGTTTATTGCTTTTCTCAAATTTACTTCGCTAACATGATTAATATGCATTATTTCAGCAAGTGTTTCCCTTGTTTGATCAGCTTCAAATTCCTCTTCAGAGAGATCACAGATGCCCAATTTTTAGATTCTGCTCATTTACATTTATAAACCATAATCAGTCGTACAACATCACAATTAAAACCACTAAGTTATTCATAGGGGAAAATGCAGCATGTTCAAGAAAATATTTTTGAAAAATAGTGGTCGTGCCGGAAACTCGGTCTAAACAAGTATCTTAAGATTCTAAAAAAACGTTTGCCACTCCCAAAAAAGGAGATATGTTATCAATTCATTTTAGCTCCTATTAAGACTGTCATATTAGAGGATTCTCTATCAAGGTCATTGGTAACAAATAAACAGTTTTCCCAGAATTAACGATTTTTGTATTATATGTTTCAGTATACTCATAAAAATTAATCTTGGCTAATTAATCCTTCAAAGTGCTCAATATGCTTATCCATGTATCAAAAAACTCTTTCACATTGTGAAAAAAAAGCGCGCAACAGAATTATATAATTTACAACTTCCCTGAAAGAAAGGGATGCAGGTAACCATACCAGTAAGTTCGAAAGCCAGCAAAAGTAATATTTTAAGTTAAAAGAAACGTAATAAAAAAATCTCTCATCGTAGAATTACAGCAAAGCAAACAAAATATTTTTTTATTTAGTTATAGGATCAAAGATAGCTAATGAGCGTTCAAAGTAGAATCTTTTATTTTTGATGACCTTTTTTCACCAGATGATATATATAAATCATCATAATGTAATCTGTATTTTTTTTATTTTATCAGAAAGTATTTTTTTTCATTCCAGTAAATTAATTTTTTTAACCTTTTATTTTCAATATGCTCGCGCCCCCCTTGAAGGATTATCGCGCCCCCAGGGGGGCGCGCCCCACAGTTTGAGAAACACTGACCTAATGGCTTTATCTTCGAAATAATCTTCGTTGGCCGTCCTTTCACAATTGTATCAATCTCTCACATAACATTCCCCAAATTGCCATTTCATTTACTGAAACTTCTGTTATTTAAAAGCTATCTAATTTGCATTTAATCTTCACGTTTAACTTTTTAGGTTTTGGTTGGAAAAGAGTTACCATTAATCTTGAGCCCAAAAAGTATCCAAAGGACATGTTAAAGAAAAGACGCGTGAGCCCGTCACAGTATCTACGATGAACAGGAGTCATCCTTTCCGTCACTAAACTCTCATCGACGACGACTCTCAGTGGTGGACATCGATTGACCACCCAATCTTTCGTCGTCACAAAAAAAAAAAAAATTGTCCCTGTTTGAAGCGCTCTTTCTATTCATAGATCTTTCTTCACTATAAACAACTGCCAACATACTGCATATGACCAATGTATAGCATTATATTGGGCGATCTCCCAGACGCTCTTAAGGAAACTCTACTGAGTCTTTAGATTACGTGATCTGTTAAAGTCGTATTCATGACAAAAGCAAGTATTTGGGAGTCTAGTAAATATATTATAAGGGTTAGCTGTATTTCTCCAAATCAGATTAGTAATGTCACAAAGTATAACAAATGCATAGCTAGTACAGGAGTAATTTTATCACCTCTAGTAATCAAGCGTAAGGCCTGGTTTTCGTAAACATCAAGTATTCCTAAGACTTTATTCGAAGCAGAAACCAGCACTTCATTACAATAATTTAAAACCAACTGGAAATATGTCTTATAGGTAATGTTAAGGGTAGCTCTACCACATTCCCATTTAGCGCCATTTAGTCTTTTGAAAACTAAGAGTCTCTTCCTAGCTTTTGAGACGACGTGTTCAATATGCTTGGTCCATTTCAATTTGTTATCAAAACGCCAGCCTAGATAAGTTGCAACATCGTTATGCTGCAAAAGAGAGCCTCTATAAATAAGGTTAGCTGTGAAAGGTTGCCTATTTAAGGTAAAATAGTGACAAATAGTTTTCCCTAAGTTTATAGTCATATTATTCTCCAAACACCACACCTCTAGTCTCTCAAGAGACTTATTCAGGAGAGTACTTAGTTCAGACTGTTAATTTTTAGGTGCACAGCACCAAACAGCAGGATCGTCCGCAAAGAGGGTGGAATTAGTCAATCCATTAGAAATACCTGGCAGGTCATCGATAAAGATAATGAAAAAAAAGCGGGCTTATCACAGCGCCCTGGGCCAAGCCAGTTTCACTTTGTTTAAAGTTAAACACAGAATCACCAAAACGAGTGGCGCAGTTGTGAAAGAAAGCAGAAACCAGATCAGAAAATATTTAGTACTTATTAGTAACAAGTTGCTTAATTGAAGTAAATTGATTTTCATTTATAACTTATCGGAAAAAATTGCATAAAAAATAAAAATAAGACAAAAATGGGAGGAAAGTAACCTGGAAGAGCAATAATCCAATGAAATAACTAATTTACATATTTCGATAAATAATAATATGAACAAAATATTTATCTCGATAAGTTCTACAGCAGTCAAGGCTTAAGAAATCACAATTAATGGAATCAATTTTCAACTGAATGAACTTAAAAAATATAAAAAATAAATAAATAACTCAAAATTTTTATAATACTATTTCCAAATATTTAATTTAAGCTATACTCATATTTTTAGCTATATTTCCAAACATAATTTTTTTAAAAAGGTAACGAACAATGGTTCAGATTCTCAATAAACAATTTTTAATTACTTAAAACAAAAACGTGAAAAAAATACATTTTTGATAAGCAGTAGCTCACACTGGAATTTTTTAAGGGGGTCCAGGGTCGAATGTTCACCATTCTCTTACCATGATTCAATATGCCTACCAACATATTTTTTTGATATTTGTTGATTTTCGGAAACAAAAACAGTAAAAAATCAATTATAGAATAAATAATTAGCATCAATTAATAACATTAATCATTAGTAACAAATGCTTAATTCCATTTTACGTACTATATAGATAGGATTATAATTAATCCAAAAAAGGTTAAGGTTTATGGAGCGTCCGGACTTGGATACCCTTTTCCCCCTTGTGTGTGCAAATTTTGATAAGACATAAGTTTACAGGTTCCAGCATTAAACAGATTTTATTTCTATTATTTATACGTTAATTTTTTTTTTTTTTAAAAAATAACGACCTTTTTCTCTTCCAAAATGAACCATTAAAATTTAATATTAAATGAAGAAAGTATAATTACTAGAAATTGCAGTTTTGGAGAAAGTACCGTGTAATATCATCCAAATCTGGATGTAGTAAAGAAGGTCTGGTTTATTGTGTCCCTTGTTACGACAACACAATTAAATTTTATTTATGATTACGGTTTGGAACAATTGATATATGCATTACATTTGACTTTATTGCTCTAATAATGTTATTTTTTTTGAAAACCTACCATAATTAATTTATAATGTTAGTAACAATGATTACTTTTTATGAAATGTGTCTGCTTCTTACTTTATTTTGTTTTTCTATTTTTTGGCTTCAACTTGTGTTTCAAAAAGACATCAACTTTTATTTGTAAGCGCAATTAAATCATTTTAATCATTGGGGGATATTTAGAGAGTTTTAAACATATTAATGTACTTAGTACTTTGAGATTTACAACAATTATATAAATGATTCTTATTATAAACGCTACAAAATGCATTATGGGTTTAGTTCCTATTTTATTCTAATTTCTCTTAGCGAAGGGAAATTTAACTTCCAATCGAAATAATAATCAAAGTATTCTAATTATGCTAAGCCTTTTAATTAGTTTTGTTTGAGTTAATATGACATTCATTAATGTTTAATTTTTTAATAAATATTTGTTATTATTTCCGTATGAATTAAAATGCTTAATTATATATTAAAATTACAACTTAACAACTTAACTTAAAATTACAACTTACATATTGTAATGTATATCGAAGTTCGTACATTTTATGCTATCAGTCTCAAAAACCAAAATAGGTCCTTAAGAGAACAGGAATTTATTTTAGATAAACAATCCGTAAAGTACAGGATAGGGCAGCAAAATTCGCAAAATATATCCCAGAAAGTCGTCACACCTACAGCGCTTAGACGCAACAATCAGAGTCTAAAAATGTAACTACGCAATTATATAAAGATCATTCGCAAGCAACCGCACAATAGTAGCAACTGTAGTCTTCAACAGCTGAAGTGATACTGAATGAGCTTCAGCGAGTGACTGCTGATTATAACCTGCGTGGCTATCTTCAGGCACTCTCTCAGAAGATCCCCTTGCATCATAGATTGCGATGATAATAGATTTCTCCAGAAATTTCGGAAGCATCAGATGTTCACTAACTCTCTAAAAATGTTCGCAAAACGTGTTTGCCAAATCAACAAAATGGCTGGCAAGAATGATGCTAATTTGGCTCTATCACCAATATTTAGCCAAGTTTCCATTGAAGCGCCATAAAAATGAAATAAATGACATTGCCTGGGAATATTACAATTTTTATCATAAAATAAATACAACAGAAGGTAATATTAAAGTATTAAACATCCAGAGATATAAATTATTTACACTTTTTCAGTATTAATTACACAAAATTCGCTATATTATACAATTGATGTTCTTATGTTGGAAAAAAAGACTTGGTGTATTTCAAAATACCAGTGCAGAGAGGAGAATATTTCTTTACGTTAGAAAAATCGGGTATATGAAATTCGAATCAAATCAGTATGTTAAATCATTCGAAGTCATATCTTTTTGAAATTCTTGAAATCTTTACATTAAATATTTGAAATTTATACGATTTGTGATGTTAAAAATATCCTTCGCTTCCGCTTTTAATCGCTTTCTTCATACATTTCATACTTAAAATCTGATCATATGTATACTTTTTTTCCCCAAAATTGTCCAAACAGGGTATTTCATGATTCTTTTGCCAAAATAAAAGAGCAATATTAATTCGTATTTAGCGTAAATTGTTACGCTGAAATTGCATTTGCTTATAAATTCACTTTTAACATCAAAGGCATATTTTGAAATTTTCCAAGAGATAATTTATCATTTTAGACTATCAATGCATACAACAGTAGAAACAAATATTTAAAGCATAATTTTTTTTTTATACAAATTCTTGTACTAGAACCACATATTTGCTTTTATTTATTTATTTATTTATTTATTTTTGAAGTAATAATTAAGTTTTTCCTCAGAAAAAATTATGCAATAAATAAGAACACTCAAAGGATATGATACATATTCTAAATGTACACATACGAAACTAAAATTAATCTTAATAAGCATTTATGTGAAAGTTGCTCTGGACCTTTCAAATCCAGAAATATGATGCATCCTTATCCATTTATTATATTTATCCAAATAGAGAATACTTCAAATTCAGTAGAAAGGAAAATCTTGTAGTGCATTTAACATCATAATCCGGTAACATCAATCTAGATTTAAATAATAGGGAAAACCACACAC
Organism: Trichonephila inaurata madagascariensis; assembly: GCA_019973955.1. Lineage (NCBI taxonomy): Eukaryota > Metazoa > Arthropoda > Arachnida > Araneae > Nephilidae > Trichonephila > Trichonephila inaurata. Next base: position 94,315 of record BMAV01019299.1, read on the forward strand.
ACATACATATCATTTTTAAATTCCCAAGGCTACTTAAGCATCGAGATATTCACAGATCATCACTTGAAATGAATGAATTTGGAGACTCTCTGCCTGTTTAAATCCTGATAAACACTTTCTGTATCTAGTGGAGACAGTTTGGCTCTCATTAAATCTCGCTCAGAGCTCAACAATTGCCACGTATAATCCTCCCTTTCATTTCTCTTCAAGGCCATTGAATAATGGTTTGATAAAAGGTACTACCTCGTGATTATATCATTATATGTAAATATTGTACTAATAATACGTTCAATAAGCATTTCAAAATAACAATTCTATTCATAACAGCTGTGTGACAGAGATATAAGTGTCGCATTTGGGTGTTCTGTAGAAGTATTACGTATACATATATCAGAAATTAAATTTGCACGTGTATTTTTAACTGTAAAATTTCACAAGAGCTTTATTGAATTGCCAAGTTAAAGGCTTTAAAATTTACATCACCACTAATCAGTGGCGCACTTAGGAATTTTTCAAGAGGTTGGGCGCTTAGGGCGGGTGTCTAGTGGCCAGATGGGCCCAGAAGGGTCCAGATAAACTGGACTTGACCAGATTTTCAGGTTATAAATTTCGATCCTCCAGTGCCAAGGGGGCCTGTAGATCTTCTGCGCCCACAGCCCGAAATGAGCTTAAATTGGAACTGACAGTCTCAAACATACTTTTTTAAAATTTTATCAACTGTTGGGAAAAAAAAACAGTACAAATAAATTATTAAATAAATAATTAGTATTAATTAATAAAATAAATTATTAATAAAAAATAACTAAATTACCAGAAAACACAAGGGCGATGGGAGAGGGGTAGTCAGGTCCCCTTACCACTTTCCATGTGTGCCACTGCCACTAATGTATTTTTTTTTCAAAAAACTTACATAACTACTTTTGTACTACATAAAACTATATATACTATAAAATAAATTAATATTTACTTTGAATGTACAATTTTTTAAAGAGAAATAACTGCCAGAAGCTAAATTTAACTTCCAGCGTGTCGATCTTCGTTTACGATCTTTCAGCTTAGAAAATTCTTCTGTTGCAGTTCTCTTATCCATTTGTTAAAATTATTTTATCTCGAAATGAGGATAATTATTGTCTTACTGCAAAACCCTTCTGATTTTTATTTACCATTGTTTATAATAATAAAGATATCAATATTAAGGTTTTCGACTACTTTCGGAACCAAGATTTTGCAAAAGCGAACCAAACAATTTTTTTTTTAATATTTAGTGTGAATTAGATTAGAATACAGGTATAAAATTGTTTTAAGAATATTATTAGAGTAAAAAGTATTTAAATGCAATATATTTTGGCAAAAAATGAACATAGAATGACCCATTTTCAAAATATTCTCCTTTTGTGAAAAATCCTTCTATTATAATAATATTTTGCCTGTATATAGCTCAGACCTCTGTACAGAGGCCCAACTAGAATTTTTAAAATATATAACCTAGAAGTGGGTTTACCCATGTTTTACGACAACAAAGGAGAGAAGTGCGGTATTGATACATTTAAAAGTGTATTTTATCAGTGTGAATGTGTGTTTTATTTTTTATGTCAGAACGTATTTTGTTTTGCTTTTTTTCTGTACAATAATAATTTTTTAAAAAAAATAATCTCTTTTGTTATCGACTTTCCGATATGCACGCGCCCCCCCACGTAGGATATCACACTTCCTAAAGAGGCGCACCCCACAATTTGAGAAATGCTGCTGTACAAATTAAAACTTCATTCGGCTGATAAAATTTCTACTGACTTTCCTTATTATAATGTTCAAAAAATAAATTTTTGTTTGCGAAAACGCAGTAAATAAGTACATATACTTAATATATGTACTAGTAAATTACGTACTAGTTTATTGTTTTATATTTTATGAAACAGTAAAGTATGATACAATTTAGTTATAATTGACATTTATACCCTTAAATATTTGATAATTTAGTTCCAAAATTTCAATAACGGAGAAGAAATTATTTCATCAATGTATTTTACTTCATCCTTTTATAGCAAAAAGTTCAGTTCTTTAGCATTTATTCTATTTTGGGAATAACTTTAGACTCACTTTTTCAAAGTAATACTTTTTATCATTATTCGTTTCTTAATATGATTAATTTATTTCATTTTCTTTTAGGGAAGACTAAGTTTCGTTTTTGCCATCAAGGCAAACCATTTCAAAGGATGTCGAAAGTTCTTTAGCTCAAAATGTGAGATAAAGGGTATACGTCAAACTTTTATAGAGTAGTATTATTGACACTTTGTCAATTGCTCAGAGACGTGACAAAAACGTAATTAGATTTTCATCCCTAACACTCTTTAATGGAGTTCCAATGTTTTGCCCTGACTTTTGAAAAGCGATGTGTGATCTGCTTTTAGAATACCTTTTCTTTCCCTTAGAATTTCCAATAGAATTTCAAAAAAATGTTTAACGAAATTGTGTTTTTTCATCTTAACACATTAAGCAGTCAACTTTTTTACTCAAAATGTTCCAAATAAGGCACATTTTTTATTGTATATAACTAAGAATAATACTTAACATAATGCGAAAATTAAAGAATTTTAATTTAATTTTCAATTTTAAAGTTTCTACACTAATTTTTATTTTATGACTGAGGAGCACAAAAACCCTCAATATTCATTTTTTTTACGTAGACTCTGCATGCTACTTAGAATGTTTCATGCATCTTAAAAGAATTTCTCTCACACTTTCAAAAAATTTTCATATTTGTGCCTCTTTTTCAAACGACTGGGAATTTTAAGTGTGTGTGTATGCATATACATAGGCGCACATAAATTGAAGCATGGTGTAATAATGTATTACCATGCAATGAAGACAGAGATAATGTCGACATTTTGGGATTATCTTTCCATTCTCATTTTTTCTCAATCAACAAATTGCACATTGTCTTGCTAATAACTGTTCTTTATCGAATATTTTCAAGAATTTAAACTCCTGCCATCAAAGAAAAATTCCCTCTTTCACCACAAAGAAAATCCGTGATGAGAATTATTTCAGAACCATGGGCAAACTACAACTCTTAAAAATACTAGCACTAATAGTAGGACTATAATAATTAAACATATGAACAAATTAAAGATGGAAAGAAGAAAATATCTGTACCCGTACAGCATTCGGGCAAACTGATTGTGGCCAGCTTTCAGTAAAAGGGGTAAAAGAAAAGGCACGGTAGAAAAAAAGATTTAATTTTGGAAATATTAAAGGAAATTATAATAGAGACAATATTCACTGAAACTGACTTTTAGAAAACTTATTGTTATGAATGACTTGGTTTATTTAGAAAATAAAATATTGAAATAGTTAAGGTTTAGTTTCAAAAACAATTCTTTATATTATGTTCCCAGTCGATTAAAAATAATTTCTTGAATCCAGATTAATTTTTTTATTATTCTTAATATAAAAAATTTAAAGGAACGTACTACTCAAATTCATAAATAATGCATTAACCCATTAAATAATTTTTTGTCTGATGTGATATTCTAATAGTTTAATTGTCTGTTTTCGAAACAGCTGATTATGGATAAAAATAGTAGAAACAAAGAAAAAAATAAGAAACTCAGAAAATTACATAAGAAACAAAGCATATTTAAAAAATATGCTAATGTATAAAAACTGAATGTCTAAAATATATAACTTTTTATACAATAGTGGGTTTTTTTCTATAGATGCATTTAATGTCTCGATTTATTAGATGAGTTAAAAATCCTTATAATGTGTTTATGGAATTTTATAAAAGATCTAAGCACATATATCTTAAATACTACTATTTGAATTTTATTTTTATATTTTAATAAAGTACACTTTATTTTTGAGAACTCACCACATACCACATGTACTATATAGAAAAAAAATTCAGAAAACATGGAGACTTAAGTTTTAAAATTACTTTTAACTGTTTCTGGCATGCTTTTTTATTTAAAACTTTTAACAGTTTTTGGATATAATTATGAACAAATAAGTCTAAGGAGAAATTTTTAAAAAACAGAATACACATTCATGTTATACAATTTAACAAAAAGAAACTATATTTTCAAACATTTTAATTTTTCTCATTTTCTAGTAATAATAACACAATAAATGTATTACCATTATAGATGTTATATATAATGTAATGTTTATGTAAGAAAATTTTAAAACTTTATGCTGTTGTATCCTACTAAAAACATTGTTATGAAAGCATAAATAAATAAAAATATGAAGTGGATTTCAAATAGCTCTATATTAATAAATAAAAATAGAAGAGAAGTAAAAGAAATATACATTTGTTACATATAAATAGCTATTATACACAAATACTTCATCATAATCTCCTTGACTTACCTTTTTTTATATTTCTTAAGGTATTATTTTTACCAAATCAATTCCAAAAGCCATGAACTTAATTGTATTCACTCTTATAAACAATTTTTAAATTTTATTCACTCTTATAAATAATTTTTAAATTGTATTCACTTTTATAGATAATTGTTAAATTGTATTCACTCTTATAAATAAGTTACATATATAAGATTTTTTTATAATGGTATATGTGTGTGGTTTATAAAAGTTCTACTTTTTTTAAATATTCTCCTACACAAAAACAGAATCAAATTGCAAAACTCATTTAACTTTTTTTTATTAATTTCTGATAAGTGATACATTATATGGTACAAATGTATATTTTACTCTAACATTATTATTATATTAGGAGTTTTATGGCGAAAGAAAACTGTAAAACTACCTAACACATTTAATACTCTTTGCTAAATTAATCATATACATACTCTTACAGGTATTGCATTTTAAAAAGAAAGTGTTAGCCTTCCAAATTTTTGTTGATATTTTCGGGTAATATAAAAGCCATTATTTCTCGATCGCTTGCAATACATCCAAAAAGTAATTTCATTGAATTATAATAATAAATGCAAACTGTGCGAGAAACATTTTCACGTGTCTATGGAGGTTTTAGAACAGTTGTTCTGCTTCCAACAGTTTTGCACATATTTTCTTAATCGTTTCCCTTAAAATTAGCAATCAAGTTGAAGGATTTTTCTAAAGAAAACATCTTAAAGAGCAGTGCTTCTCAAGCTTTCAATACTGTGACCCAATTTCAATCATAATTTTCATAGCGCCCCCATACAATAACAATGTATTGAATGCAATAATAATGTATTTTGACGCTAAAACTCTACAATACGATCCCAATTATAAACTCAAATTATCAAGATAAGTATTAAATTTTGTATACCTTACTTTCAAGTAATAGATATTTTAAGTAAATTATATAATATATATATATATATATATATATATTTTAAGTAATATATACTTTAAGTAAATTATACTTTTAAGTAATAAAAAGTATTGTTGCTTTTCTTTCCTAATTTTTAAATTGAAACAGAAAACAATAAAAGTATAACGTGTATTTTTATTATGTCAGAATGTATTTTGTTTTGCTTCCTTGAAGTAAATTTTTATAATTTTTTAAAAATAATCTCTTATTCTCGACTTTTTGATATGCTCGCGCCCCCCTCATAGGGTTATCACGCCCCCTAGGGGGCGCGCCCCACAGTTTGAGAAACACTGTCTTAAAGAATTAATATTTTCCAGTACTCTAAGTCTATTGAAGGAAAATTATTGAAAAAGGTGTATAAGGGGCAAAAATGTGAGGCAAAATAGTAAAAATACAGGGTGAGTGTAATTGATGGTCCCGATTTTAAAAAATTATATTATCGAAACTACTGCACATATACATGATACATTAGTCATAAATGATACATGGATGCAAAGACAAATATACCAAGTTTTTCTTTTGCCTGTTAATTATGTTCGATGTGTGACTCTTTTGTTACTAGGCGTCCAATCTATATTTCTGTTCATTCCATGCATTTTGCATTATCACTCTATCAATGGTTTGTAACGCTGCACAAATTCTTACTTGTCCTCTGTTATGCCTTGTGTCAATTGCAAATGATAAGCATTGAAATTTAATTTTTCTCGCAAAATTCTCCATACCGTTTTCTTTGGCATTCGAGGTCAACTCTCGTAGATTTCGAACAAAACACTGCCTCTCCCTCTCCACTATTTTTCCCGAGATGCTTGACCACAGCAACTGCTTTTCTTCTTACGCAAACAGATAATTTTCTTAAATGGATGATACTGTAGTGTTTCCTCCCTTCACCAGGAGGCGCACTGTGTCCCCTCTGGTAAGAATGTGTTCTTTAATATAGATACGTTAACGGATTACGCACGTTAGGTCGGCGGCCATTTTGAAATATTACCCTTGTGGGTCCTTTGATTTTAAAAATTTTCATGTTCATAGTAAAAAAATGTGCTATCCTCAAGAATATGTTTGTTGGTGAAACTAAAACAACATTCCACACTTTGCCACAACATATCACAGATACCATCGCATAATGCTCTTGTTGGATAATGCTTCTTTTACGTAGCGATTTCTAAATGCACATAGCACCAAAATGTTTGAAAAAACCAGCGCATACTTGAACACGGAAAAACTATTTCTGTGTCTTTGTCTCCATGTTTGAATTTCAATCTAATCGATCTCGAATGTGCTTTTGATCATTGGTGGAAAAACTTTGCATAGCAGTTTTATCATTTGTACTCAACCTGTACATTCCAAAATGATTGTTTACCGATAATAACAGCTTAACATACATAAAACATGTTTTCAATTGGTGTAGTGAGTGAATATTTATCAACATAGCATTATGAAGCACAACCGTTTAGCAAGCAATTTCGAAATTTTGGATTCACTGTCAAGTACCGAGGATGATTCCTGAGTTGAGAATCTTCTCTTAAACTACTACATCACGCCAACGGGAGGACAGATTTAACGTACATCAGCTGCCTACACGGGGAGTTTTCAGTGATATCAGGGCTCTAACTCATGACCATGATCACAAGGCTTCCGTGGCCCATTTAGTTGATATAAATATAATGGAAACTTTTACGGAGTAAATAAATATTTTAAATTATAAAATAACTCAACCCAGTGGCACAATAGCCCAAGAGGGCTAAGGCCTGCTGTGCCTAACTCAGTATTCGTGACCTTGGTTCCTGAGGTGCATGAGCAGATGTTCCGGTCAGATGGTCAGTCTGACTCGAAAACCCCCAGTGTTAAGTTCCCAAGCAAGCTTGGTGCTCATTTTATCAACCCACTGAAGGGAGTCCACCTTGCCCAGTCTGGGGTTTGAGCCACGGACCTGTGACGCGAAGCGCAATGCGCTAACCACTCAGCCACTGGGATTCAAATTAAAAAATAGTGAATCCTGTTGAAAAATTGTTATTTCAAGGGAAACCATCAGGGAAAAAACTACAAAATTACAATGATTCCTTTCTTTCATTTTGTTTATTTTGTTACGCATGTAATTAAAAGTAAGTTACATTCTATAGAATTTTTTTTGTTTAAAATAAATTTTTTTTCTTAAAACATACATGCATCAGGGTTTTAATATTTTTATCTTCAAATTATTTCCCTGATTATAATTTCTGGCTAATTCCATTATTTATAAAGAAATTTATTATCTTTTTTATTTTCATTGAAAAGTCCGTAAGAAATGGGATTTCTTTCAATTATAACTTTTTTATGTTTTTTAAGTCTTTCAATTAAAAAGCCTTGTTAAAAAATCAATATATGTGTATTTATTGTAGTTAGAATTTGAGTAACCATCACCACATCGATTATGCACAAAAAAATAAAAAATAAATAAAAAAACACAAAATAATTCGTTGCAGCTGTGGAAATATTTTACGATCATGAAAAAGTACATTTTTTTAAAGTTGAAATTAAATTGAGAGAAATGGAAGTGAAAACGCATTCATTTTTTCTTATGGTGCAAAAAGGAAAAGAAAAACAGGAAAGTATTTTTTTTTTAATTTTTTTTTTGTTTTTTTGTTTTTTTTGTTGTTGGAGCTTTTTTATGAGAAAACCGTTGACGCATCTAGGCACTCAGTCTAATGTAAAATTAATGCGTAACATCAGCCAGTCTATTTTTACATCATGCCAGAAAAAAAGAACATTTTATTGTTGTCTTTCACTTTAAAGTAAAATCATTTCTCCAAACATCTCCGTGAGTTCCAATTAGTTTTTACTTTATTCTCTTAAGTGTAACTTTTGGTAATTACTCCAGCATAAATATCCTTTAATTTTTAACGTCATATTTAAAAAACTTTGCATTTTTTTAAATGTCTGAGAATATAACTCTAGGGGAAATTAAGTTGAAGAGAAAGGAAATTGCAATGAAAAAGAATGAAGTTGTTGGAGTATAAAAATGATTTCATTTTCTTTTTCTTTTCTTTTTTTTTCTGCATTTTTAAAAAAAAGAACTAATTGTTGCAAAAACCTTCCAAATCTCATGTTTTAAAAATTGTTTGCTTTTTAAACATTAACGAAGAATTTTTTCACAATAACAAATTACTTAATATGTAAGTAAATATTTCTTTCAAGAAATGATTTCGATACTTAGAATAAGTTCAAGAAATTGTCTTTAGTCAGTCTAAAATTTACGAAGGATTTTTTTTTAGTTCATTAGCAAATATAAAAAAGTTATTTCTTCCAGTCCTCTCTAATTTTAAGTGACTTTAAAATTATTAAAGGTTAAAGACTGTTAGGGAAACACTCAAGAAAATACATATTTCATATGTATATAAGTTTAAATATACTTTTCTAAAGAAAGGTTGGCTAGGCACAACAATAACAAAGATCACTCACATAAGGTTAAGGTATCCGAACACATTAACATGGAGAAATTCGGTTAAAATACCTATTATTTTTATTTTATTGATTAGATCTATCTTTTGGCTTTACAAAATATTCTTTTTTTTTGTTTCTACGTTACCTAGAGGTGAAGTTACAATCAATTTTATAAAATTAGAAATACCGGAAGTGGGTATTTAATCTTCCAGAAGTGGACATTTTTAATTGCTCAAAATTCGTCATTGCGAGACAGATAGCTCAAAATAATACAAAGCTATATTTATTGCACTTCTTGAGCCTGATATTTATATTATTTTCTACTGAATGAACTAAAATATTTCTTATTTTATGAATACTTTTTGAGTTATGGCCTGTTATTTAAACAATGGTCTCATAAAGAATGCCACGTTACTTAAAATATTTACTCAATCAGCTCTAAAAAAATTTTATGCTAACAAAATATTAAAATTTTAGTACATTCTCTAGTTAAATGCATCTAATTTTCTTTAGTAATACTTTTACTGATATAAGTTTATTACTTTTTTCTCTAATTGCTCTCAAGTTTTTCAAAAATATTGTGAAAATTTCACTTAAAACTGTGATTTTTTGTAAAATTAAGATATTTTTTCAAATAAATTGTTAGTTAAATATTAGTATTTATCGGTATTAATTCCTAAAAAAGCACTTATAATGTTTAGTATGCTATTTCTTAAAAGGTACGCTGAACGTGTTCTGATACCTAAATAGCAACTAAAAATTCAATGAGAGAAAACAATGAACAGTTCAGAGGCAAAGAACCTCTGAACAACATAGGAAATTTTCAAATAGCAAACCAGAGATTGGGCACTATACGCGAATGTAGAGATAATAGGTATTATTTTTCTTGCTGAGAACAAATGAACATCGTAAATAGGTATCCCAAATACCGATCACGTAGATTGGAAATAGGTATCTTCGAAGAGAATATAGAGTGAAAAGCAAAAACAAAATTTATAGATTTCTATCATTTAAAAAATGAGGCTTCTAGATCTGTTAAATTTGAAACTGTTGCTGAATCAGTAAGAGTTCAAGAAGAAAATAAAATTCAAAATAATTAAAAATGTTGAAAAGATGAACTCGCTGTCATAATAAAGAACACAATTCACGGGAACGTTTCTAAATTACTTCCAAAATACCAAGGATGAAATCAATACCGTTGCAATGCAGGAAAATTTGTCAACTGAACATCACAACTACATCCGTATACTTAATGATGTATGGTTTATTCCATGGCCCGAATGACGCAAGTTGACTCAGTGTAGATATGCAAAATCAATTTTATTACAATTATCTCAGTGACGTAACTTACATCCCTGCAATACCGGGGATTGCGGTGGGTCCTGGATTCTAGGGGCCTAAAGCCTGATTGACGCCCCTTGTAAGATCCAGATTATGCCAAAAACCTGATTTTGCAGGGCTTAATATTTTTCCGTTACGCCATTGAATTAATTTTATAAAACTATTGACGACCAATTGATTCTTGGAATTGGATGATCTGTCGGAAATAGCATTCTTTATTTACGAAATATTCACAAACATTTAAACCAATATGATAATTAATAAATTGTGGCCTATGCGAAAAAGTCTTAAAAATCCTTGCGGTAACTTTAACTTATGCTACTAGGATGAAATTGGGTTTTCAACTCTTTCTCTATACTGTTTAATACTTTTCAGATTTTTTGATAACCTAAATTATTTTTATTTAAAAAACGGTAGCTAACATAATGATGAAACTTTAAGTTTTATCATTCTCAAGTTACAGCATTTGGATTATACTGCATTATCTAAAGATTTCCACAATCATATTACAGAGTAACCTATAATGGCCTCCTTTAATGTAGGGCAGCGTTTCTCAAACTGTGGGGCTCGCCCCCTGGGGGGCATGAGAGTCCAACTAGGGGGGCATGAGCATATTGAAAATAAAACATTATTTAAAAATATTAACAATTTACTGAAAGGAAACAAAACAAAATACATTCTGACTTAATCAAAATAAAATACTCATTTACACTAATATAATATGTTTATAAATGTATGAGTACTGCACACCGTATTTGAAAATTTAACAATGCCAAGTTAAGAACAAGTTTAACAATTACCAGTGACCTCATGGGCTTGTCATATATGAAATTATATAGAAAAATAATACTTATCTTGATAATTTGTACGGTTTGTAACTAAATTCGTATTGCAGATTTACATTCAAGTACATTATTATTGAATTCAATACATTGATATTATTTGGATGGGGAAGGAGGGCGCGAAGAAAATTATGACTAAAAATTGGGTCGCAAGTATTGAAAGTTTGAGAAGCACTGATGTAGGGGAAAGATGATGTAGTTAATATCGTTCCTTGTCTGGGGGTTGTTTAATAACTCTTTACGACAGTTTAACAATTCGCAGCGTTTTATTTCTCAGTAATTGTCACCAATTTTCCCACATTTGATATTCACAAAATTTTTCATATAAGTGAAGGAATATATAATGCGGAACTCTTCAGAAACAGTCTTTAATCTTATAAACTATTTATCAATAGACTATCATCTAATGTATACTGCTATACAAACAAATTAACTTACGACGATCAATTTTCAAACTAACTTCAAATTATAATGATTATATTGAACTAATTAAAAAGCTCCTTTTTTCAAATTCTCTGAAGCGGACAATGTTACTTAATATGCTCCCACGTCTTTTAACAAGCGCGATGCCTGATGTAATTTATTTCCAAATTCATTTTCATGTTTCCTCTTATTCTTTCCATCTCTCACTTTTTTCTTTTTAACCTTTTCTTTTTCTTTCATTATACCATCTTTTCTTGATTCCCATCTCGTTTTCTCTTAACCAAATTAAACATATCGTATGTGCGTATATAAATGTATAACAAAACTCTGATATTCTTTAAAAATAAATGTTACACGACTTCTTCCACTCTTGCAATGCCGGAATTACAGTCCACTCGCTTGTGTGAACTTTATCCCGCACTTAATGAAATATATCCATTTAGCCAGAATTACGTCGCTAATGCTCTGAACTATCTCTTATCAGGCCATGAACTTAACCTAGAGAGCAACATTTCGTCTTTCCTCATTATCGTTCGGCAAAGGGAAGTGGAAACTTGAGCACTTAGGTGGAGTGAGAGTCATTAGATTTGGTGGCAAATCGGATGGCAAATTGGGTACCCTTCTGCAGAAATGAGAACATTTGTGTTCGTTTGGATCGATACAACCGTAAAAGTTGTACCTGGAGGAATGACCAAGAAATAAAAGGGAAAAGCAAATATTGCCCCATTAAATTCCTTAGGTGCCAGCTGTTAGTGATACATTTTGGAGTGGTGAAATTATCTGTGAACCTAATTTCTGTCTTAAATTGGGTTGTGTGAGTTCTTTTTTTGAAAAATTGGCACATACAGAGAGGGCAATGAAAATTTATTTCTTTACTTTATGAGTTGCTTTTTTTGTTATTTAAATAGGTTTTGCCGTTAAAATGACTTATAATAATTTGGATTAGTTTCATTAGTGACAACATTCAACTTAATGACGGAAAAATATTGATATAAAAATCTTTTGAAATTATTTTCAATTATTTCCTTGCAAGAATAGTATAAAAGACCTAATTTTTTATTTTATCATAAAAATTATGATTAAAGAAAACCTTTCTCTTTTGTAATATTATGCAAATGATTATGATTTTATTATCAAGGGCAATGTCGTTAAATTCTGTTTGATCCTTCACGACAAATAATATGAAATTTAGCAGTAAGTGCATGAAAAGTTTCAGAAAATAAAATTTTAAAAAAAATAAGCGTTATATATAAAATCAGTTGCATAAGGGGAAAAATTATCTTTAAGGTATCCGACTACGTTTGGAACCATGATTTTGCAACAGCGTGTAAATGGATAATATTTATGATATTTAGTGTCACTTGGATAAGAAAATTTATATAAAATTTTTTTAAAGAATAGTATTACAAAAAAAATTATTTAAGCACAATGTTTTGACAAAAAATGAACATAGAATGACCCATTTTCAAAACATTCTCCTTTATGAAAAATGCTTCTATTATAATAATATTTTGCCTGCATATAGCTCTGTACAGAGGTTCAACTAGAATTTTTGAAATATATAACTTAGAAGTGGGTTTATCCAGGTTTTACGACAACAGATGGGGGGGGGGAGAAATTTTAAGTAAAAAACGCCGATAGTTATTTCAAAGGGTTGTAACTCTGAAATTAATGTGAATTTTTTAAAAATCATAGTTGAGCCTCTGTACAGAGATCTGAGCTACATACAGGCAAAATATTAATATAACAGAAGTATTTTTGACAAAAGGAGAACAATTTGAAAAAAAGTTATTCTAAGTTAATTTTTGCCGAAATATTGTATTTAAATAATTTTTTATCAAAATTCCCTTAAAACAATTTTATACATGTATTATAATCTAAGGGACACTAAATATCACGAAAATTATTCATTTATGCACTTTTTTAAAATCACGGTTCCGAACGTAGTCGGATACCTTAAAGAAGGTTTCATAACTCTATTATTATACAGAAAAGTGTTTTCGAAATAAAACAAAAAAATATTTGTATATAATATAAAAGATGAATTAGAGAATATATTAAATACTAAACAGTTCATTTAAATTGTTTCTGTGTTAAATTAAATTTGAAAATAGAGTTGTTGAAACGGGAAAAGTAAGTACAAAATTTAACCATAAATAAGTAACAAGAATGATAGTATACCAATTCCACTCCCAGTTTGCATTATCATCCAGTGAAGAGTATAACAAATATATATAAAATAAAATTAAATCTTTCTATATTTGTTTTATTAATAGCACGACTTTAGGAATCATAAATATAAGGATTCATTCTAAATATTAAAAAAAAATCATAATTATTAGTAAGTAAAGTTTAAAATTTTCGTACATATCGATATTTTTTACTGCATTTTATTTAATTATGAGATAATTGTAATATCCTCTCATTATTTCAATGGTAACAGTCAAGCGGTTAAGTTATCATTTCGGCTTGCAAGTATAAAAGAATATAAATCAATGTCTAAAACATTTTGATGATAAATTTTGGTTAAAGGAATTCAAAATGATCAAAAATATCCATCCCAAGTCGCATCAACGTTTTTAAAAAATAGAACAAATAATGGCATTCTTGACAGAAGAGAGAGTAAAAAAATCAGAATCTTATATAAATATGTATGAAAAGGGAATACTTTTTTTCCGAAACATTCATCAAATATCCAGAAAGCACTTTCTTTTAAATTTTACTTCCCTCCTAAAATGGAAAACATTTGTTATTCTAATCACACAGGCACGTTAACTTTTTTTTTAACTGAAAACTTTCCAAAGTGACTTTTCGTAAACCCATTGAAATCCGATTAAGAGATTTAAAAAAAAAGTTTTAGTTTCCCTTTAAAAAGATTCTAAAAGAAAATTAGTTTTATCCTTTCGCCATCATGGTTTGGCAGTAATTTTCTCACAAAAGAAAGTAAATGTTGTCGAAAACCATAGCTAACTGTATATGTGTGTATATATATCATTGATTTCTTCAAAATAAGAGAATATTTTTATAAACTATTTAAATGATTTATTATTTCACTAATACGAACACAATATGTGTTGAAATGGAAAAACCTTATCTGTTTTGACTAATAATGTTCCTTAAAAACAACAATGGAAGAAAAATACACTCATGGACAAAAAAAATTAGCACACTAAGAAGGAGTCGCCAAAATGAAACGAAATTTTACATACGTAATGACTACTTTAATATAAGTAATTGATTAGAAATTCAAAGAAAAAGGATCATTCATTTCAGAGAAAAAGGCAAAAGAACGGAGGAATTAATACCCTGTTGAACCTCCTCTAGCTCGAATGCACGATGCGATACGATAGAGCCATACAAGTTCTGTATGATGTCTTAATACATTTCGTTCCATATTTGCTGTAACCTTGCCTCTAGTTCGTTCAAACTCGTGGGATGCCCAACTCGCCATCCTAGATGATCCCAGATATGCTCGATTGGAGACAAATCTGGGGATCGGGCAGGTTAAGGAAGGGTAGTAATAGTGCGGAGACCCTTGCCGTGTGAGGCCGAGCATTATTTTGTTGAATAATGGCTCCTGAGAGCCGTTGGTTGCATTAGTGGCAACACATGTGGTTGCAGTATGTCATGGACATACCGCTGGGCAACATGGTGCCACGGATCAATACTAGGGGTGACCGTGTATTGTAGGCAATGGTACCCCATAACATCACACCCGCTGGGGAAGCGGTTTGTAGCTGTAAAGCAAAGGAAGGATTGAGGTGTTCACCACAGAGTCTCCACGCACGAACACGATTGTCATCACTGCTGAGATTGAATCTGGATTCGTCTCTAAAAACGACCTGGTTCCATTCCACTGCAGTCCAGTTTCCTAGTGCATGGCACCACTCCAAACGGAGGCGTTGATGGGTGCGCGTCAAGGGCAGCACACGTAATGGGAGCCACGATCCCACATGTCATTCAGCCAGGTACCTTCGTATGGTTTGAAGACACAGGGAAGGTGCTACCTGTGCCTGGATGGTGGCCTACGAAGCAGTTGGCTGTACGCGTGCATTTCTTACAATCTGGTCTATCGGGGGCTTCCTGAGCCTGGTCTTCATGTAAATGACATCTCTCGGATCCACTGGTCCCAACACCTTCTCACAACACAATCAGAGCTGCCTAATTGACGAGCTACTTGCTTAGCTGACCACCCAGCTTCCATCATGCCGATGATTCTCCCCCTCTCAAACTGTGACATCTGCTCATATTATCTTCGAAAACGGCTATAATAGCATGTCTACTTCAGCTCTTCATTTGTAAACGATTCAGCACTCTCAAATAAGATTTGGTTACTTGTTTTATATTCCACGGAGAATGACGTTAAACGCACTCTAACGGCTATACTTAATGCGCAATCAATCTGCATTGCTAAGCATTTGCATATTTTCCCGACATGTACCTGCATGCCAAGTTCCGTTACGATACCGCAATTATTTCTTCGTGAGCTAATTTTTTTGTCCATGAGTGTAATAGCTTATAATACCTCTCAGGATTTAGATAAACCAAAATTTTAAGTTACATTTATTTAGATATGTATTCATAAGAAATTTGTTAACTATATATAAACATCATTATTGGTTTTAAATGACATATATAATCTTTTGATTTTTTTTAAATGCATATATTCGCGTTTATAATTTATTAAGACAAAATAGATTCCATGCTTAAGTATATAACCAAAGTGTTTGTATTCTCCTAATTGAATTATTTCAAAAGTAGCCACTATGTAAATTTTTGGAATCACACATTTATTTTTCCTTTAAACTATATAGATACCATCTCTTTCATTTCTCTCCTTATATGTATATTTGTATTGCATTAGATTTAAGTTTAGTTAAGTGTTTATTTTATCAAAAGTTTTCTTAGTGTATTTAACTTAGGAATTCATTGACTAAAAACGAATCCATCTTTCGAAAACTATTTTCTGAAATACCTCATGAAGATTTTAGCTTTAAAGGAATACACATAGTTTTTTCAATAATTACAAATTCGTTGCTTAAAAACATACAATGGTTTTCCAAAATGCCTTGTGAAGTAAATCTTCTTTTATGATTTGGAAAACCCTGCTGAGGAAATGAAAAATTCGAAGCAAAAACTCCTTTTCTTAAAAATTTAAACACTACATATATATTTCTCAGTTTATAATCATACTGAAACTTAATGCATCTTGAGAAATGGAAAATAAAAATCCGCAATATTTTTCAATTTAAGTTTTGAATGAGAAAAAATTAGATTAAAAAATTATAGCTCCTAAAAATGAAATGGATATATGCAGCTAAGGAATACAATTAAAATGTTTTGATACATCTGTCTAATATTTATCAATAAATTATCATAAGAAATATTGATGATTTATGTCAATAAATTCATAGACTTTTTTCAAATATTTGATGCACATTTATCATCTTAAGGTGAGTGCCTACCTTCAGCCCAATTTTCATATAAAAACAAATTTTTGAAACAGATTGAGTGTTTTTAAGGGAAAAAAATAATAAGAAATAAAATATTTATATAAAATTTTTTAAATAAATATTGTACTTTTAGAAAAATTGGTTGTTTTCAAGGAAATTTTACTAAAACTTTACTAAAACGGGTAACACTGTATAAAAGTTTCTAATACAAAATTAACGTAATTTTCTTTATACACAACATACATATTATGGTGCTCTTCAAAATGAACCAAAATCTAAGAAAAATATTAAAATACAAAAAAACTACAGTCAATTATACATAATAATATGAAAATTTTGATATTTTTTGAGTTTTTTCTTCATAAAAACTTACCTAAATGAAAAAAATATTTAACCTACAACAAAACTTATGGTGCACTTTATAAAAAATAGTACAATAAACATATTACCATAAAATTTCAAAAGGTTATCTGGTTTGGTTCTTAAAATATATCATGTATCTGGTAAAGAGTTTCTTTTGAAAATATAATTCTGAGAAAAACTCATTTATAGTTTTATCTTACTACCCTTTTACATAGAGTAATTTTTTTAAAAATCACAATAACTTTATTACTATTTCGCGAAAAGGAAAAGAAAAACTGTTTTGGGAAAAAAAAATGTTCAAACTATAAGATTTTGGAATAAAAAAATGCCTTATGTAGATAAAAAATGACATTTTCAAGGTAGGCAATCACCTTAATTGTGCAAAAATCAATTGCAGTCGGACCCTGGTTCAACGAATTTATTGGGATCGAACATTTTGTTCATTAATTCAGATTTATTCGTTATAATAGGGTCCAAACAAAATGCAAATTTTTGCATTTACTTTTCGGAAATTCTACAATAAGCAAATACACACGAAATATCCATAGCTTGAAAGTAGACAATTTTTTATTCAACAGCTGAATGTACCATTAGTGAATTATTATGCATCAGTTTATGGAAATTGCAAATACTGACTTATAGATGCTTGCAATATGTTTGATTCCCTACTCAAAAGATTACTTTTTTCAATTTTATACAAAGAAAAAATACTGCGCCATTTAGATCCTGCTATATAAGGTATATTTCCACAATTTCTAAAAAATGTAAAACATTAGAAAAAGTAATAGTTTTGAAAGGGATTTATTTCATTATCTATATTTCTGCATCAGAATCTCTATTCTTTGGCTCCAAAAAGTCAACGGTTCCCTCAACTTCAGTTAGGCAGTCCGACATCAAATGTAGCATAAACGTTAAAATTATAAAATATCTTCAGCGTTGTGGAGTGCTATGAGATAAAAAAGGAATTTTTAGTTCTTTTCTGAACTCTCACGATAGCATACTCTCATGACTCATCTGCATCTGAGCGGTCCAATAATGGTCTTCATCTTTTCCCGTCGAAATTTGCTGCTTACTAGAAGTCTTTTCCTGTCCCGGACAAAAAAGATATGTAACTTGAAAAAAAGAATCCAATTTTTTTCTAAGACAAACAAATAAATAAAATTTTAGCTGTTGAAGTAATTAGTTAATTCTGGCTTTAATATTATTTGTTCAATAGTGGTTTTTTGCGTTCATTTTAATACGGCAAAGAGAAAAATTCCTTGAATCCGAAATTCGTATAAGGTATCCGACTACGTTCGGAACCGTGATTTTGCAAAATCTTATAAATGGATAATATTTATGATATTGAGTGTCACTGAGATTAGAAAACGTATATAAAACTGTTTTAAGAATAGTATTTCAATAAAACATTATTTAAGTACAATATTTTGACAAAAAATGAACATAGAATGACCCATTTTCAAAATATTCTCCTTTTTGTGAAAAATGCTTCTATTATAATAATATTATGCCTGTATATAGCTCAGACCTCTGAACAGAGGCTGAACTAGAATTTTTGGAATATATAACTTAGAAATTTGGGGTTTTAACTAGGTTTTACGACAACAGAGGGGAGGAATTTTAAGAAAAAAACGCCGATAATTATTTCAATGGGTTGTAACTCTGAAAATAATGTGAATTTTTCAAAAATCAGAGTTGAGCCTCTGTACAGAAATCTGAGCTATACACAGGCAAAATATTATAGTAATAGAAACATTTTTCACAAAAGGAGAACATTTTGAACAAAGATTATTCTAAGTTAACTTTTTGCCGAAATATTGTATTTAAATATATTTTTTTGTTAAAATGTCCTTAAAACAATTTTATACATGTATTCTAATCTACGTGATACTAAATATCATGAAAATTATCCATTTATGCACTTTTTTAAAATCATGGTTCCTAACGTAGTCGGATACCTTAGTAAGGGTTCCGTAAATCGGGGTTGAATTGCATACTTTTATTTACTTTCAACATTTAGTTTCATTTTTATACAAAAGTATGTAATTTCCAAATAAAATCTCACAAAATATTTGTTTTAAATTTGGTTTATAAATTAACTTAAACAATAAACATACTGTGAATTTTAGATAAAAATCCTATACTTATTTCTAAGCAGGTACGTTTTTACATGATTATGTGATTTTGTAACATTTCATACAAACAAATAATAATTTTAATTTCATTAAATATATTTATTCTTACTACCTCATGTGTTCAAATTTTTTAAACTCTAGGCATAAATTTTTATAGGTTTACATACATAGTTTTTCTTAGAATCTCTCTGAAAATTTATTGAATATCATAGTAGCACACTCTCTGAAATGTGAAGGAAATCTAATTATGTTTTTGCCAAGTCTCATGTTTATAGATAAGGCGAGAATAACACTCTCTTGCTTAAATAGAGCACATAATCTTTGTCCTTTGCTAAGTTTCAGAACTTCCTAAAACTTTTAAATTGGCTTTCATTGTAGATAATAAGGGAGTGGGAAAAATTTTAACTGGATTTCTTACGTATAAAAACAATATTTGAAGATAAGTAGAGTGAATTAAGAAAGGAATTATAAAAAGAATTTATTTGGCAAAAAAAAAATCTTTAAGCTATCTTTTAATACTGTTAGATTGGCTTTCACTCCCTTTTTGCTGTTACTGAAAACTTTAGATGACTCAAGGAGACATAAATATGATTCAATTGACATAAATAGATAAGTAATCCAACTAATTTTTTTAGCCTAAATTATTCTTTATATATATATATATATTTATATTACTCTAAAAACTAAAAAGCTCTAAATTAAAAAAATCACAGTTATGATAATTTTTATGTTTGTTTTTATCCACATCCCAATGACAAAAAAAAACCCTCTTTAAACTGGTCTATCTCGGAAAAAATAACTAGTTTATCTGCATTTAAAATGCTAAAGCTTTTTTTTCTATTGTGCCGAATATTAAACTCAGAGGCGCAAAAGCGAGCTGAGTTTGGTGTTTTATGGCGCAAGAACCAGTTTTGGCTATACTGCGTCAAATATTCATAGGTCTGTGGTCTGGACGGGAAAAAGAAGAAATTGGATGACAAGATGGAGGGTTGAAAATAGAGAAGGATCACTGGGGTACCCCGGGGTCGTGACACCCGTGTTTACCAAAGATAGTAAACCCCTTGGGAAAAGGAAAAGATCACTAGGGTACCTCGGGATTGTGACACCCGTACCCACCTAAAGAAGGTGAGCCCCCTGAGGGGAAGGCTCAACAGCACATGAGGGCCATGGCCTACGGTGCCTATCTCAGTAAAAGTGACACTGGGCACTGAGGTGCATGAGCAGATGTGCCAGTCGGGTAGTCAGTCTAACGCAAAACCCCCAGTGTTTACTTCCTCCAAGAAAGCTTGGTACTCCGTTATCGACCTCCTGAAGGCATGAAAGGCTGTTTTGAATTTGCCCAGAAAGGGATTTGAACCTCGGACCTGTGGTGTGGAAGCGCGAAACGCTACCACTCAGCCAATGGAGCTTATTGGGCCAAATACTTTGAAATTTTTGTTTAACTATTATTATGAATAGATGTAACAAAACTTGTATGTTTTTTTAAATAAAATAAGTATTTAATATTTTTAAAATAATTGAACTATGAATCGAATGTATACATTTCTTAAGGAAGTTTCAATAATCATTCATAAAAAATATATTTTACAAATATCAATCATGTTAGAAGAAAGCCCGTACGAACTTTTGTTATACATAGTTTGATGTACTGGTACATCAGATTTTATGTGTGTGCATCATTTACTGTAGGAAGAGAAGCATTTTAAAATCCTTAATAAATGTATACACTTTTTCTTTAAAATATTAAATGCTTAACTTTTTGTAGTATTTTGAGAACAAATGCTTTTTTTACGTAATGCATATACATAGGATTACAAGCAAACAAATTATGAAAATCATAAAATCAAAGATTTCTTTTTTATATAAATCGTACCATGTCCCCTTAAAAATGGAAAGTGAGTTTTATTAATTATACCTTTAGATATTAATATATAATATTTACTAGATTAAAGTAAGAAATTAGTAAAACTGTAGTTCATGTAAGCTTGTGGATAAGTAAAAAAACACAATTATATATTGAACTAATATTCGAGCTTTAAACTAAAACATATATTTTAAATTTAACCAAAAATTTAATGAAAAGTAATCCAGTTAAGAATCATAGAATTACTAGTATGTAAAATTATAAATTAATACTACAACCAGCAATTTTTGTATTCATCGAAATTAAAATATTTTTTTTAAATTTGAAAAGCTCGTATTTACAGACTTTTAAACAAAATTAACATAGGATTCAATCAAATAATTGATTTAATGGGTTCAATCAAATATTTGATTCAACGGGATTCAATCAAATATTTGATTCAATGGGATTCAACCAAATGTTTGATTGAATGCGATTTAGTCAAATATTTTATTCAATGAAAATGAACTATTTTGCTGGAGAAAGTTTTTTTCATTAACATTTAATCATAATTTCCAAATTAAAATATATACATTTAATTTATTTTAAAATTAGAAAAATAATACTATTTTCATAAAACTTTTAACCATTAACAACACAGAAACCTTTTTTAGCAATACATACATCATTCCTCTTGTTTATGCATGTTGTTCGAACTTTCAAGACTACATAAAATTATACTTAGAAAAAACTTCTGAAATGAGATTTCTTTGTCAAAACCCATTTTCAAAAATCATCATTAAATACACTCTAATAAAAAAATTCATATCATATCAATGTAAATATTCTACAAATTAAAATTGAAGATGTAGATCTTAATTTGGAGAAACAACCTATTTTTAATAAGTTCCTTAGCCAATTGTACTATTCCTGATCGACCAGATACTGTAAATTTAATCTCATTATCAATGATATTAATTCTTTCTTAACTATATTGAAATTACTATAGAACGGAAATTACTTCTGTTTAATGTCTTGGAAGTGACACATAAGCCAGAAAAGTAGCATTTGAGAGTGATATTTATGGTTACTTCTTCGAAAAGAATGGTTGAAACTTTAGCGCTCATTACACGGAAATGCGAGCAATTAGAGTTGCTGGAATAGTGATAGAGAATTGGGATATTTTTCACGGAAACGAGAAAATTTGTGTTATTACTCGTAAATACAAGACTATGCAGTTGCAACTTGAGGAATAATTTATGTTATGAAAAGGAAAGGAAACAAGAACTAATGTAGTCTTGATAAACATTTTGATATGGTTTCAGCTAGTAATGTAAGTTTCTAAATACCAACATTCTGACCTTCAATGGATTTTTTAATAAATGCGACGCTTTTCAAAGCAAACAAAGTAACAAGAAATTTTAAGACTTTTGATCTCTTCTTTTTTAAAAAAGACTTTTATAAAGCTCAACAAAGGTACAATATTTCGATTGAGTCGAAAATTCCATAAGGTGTTTAACTTATATTGGGGAAGGATATCATTTTATACAAAAGGATTTTTTTTAATAAAAAAAATAGTATTTTATGTTTATTTCTAAAAAATATTCTTCACTTAGCATTCTTCCCTCATTTTGTACGTATATGCATGTTTGATTGATATTTCATCACTTGTAATTATCTTTTGAGAATTTCCTCTATTTATGGGATGACACCTTTAACAAGTTGTACTTGAAAAACAACGAAATGCAATGAAAATACAAAAATCATTAAAATATTGAGTGTGTATGGTCTTGTATTATAATTCTTCCTCGGAATATAGAAAGTGATTAACTGGAAAACATTAAATATTTTTTTATTTCAAAATAAAATTTGAAAAATATGACTAAATCGAAAAACATATTACATGATTTTAAATTACGCAAAATAATAAATTTTATAATAAATTCAGATAAATATAAATTGATTAATTGTGTGTATGTATATATGTAATAGGAAGAAAAAGTATTATTCTAAAAGTCAGGAAATAAATTAATCATAGGAATTTTTATAGTACATCTTTATATATTATACGTACGAATGCATTTGTATCGAATTGGGTAAATTTGGAAACTCGTTTATTTTCAACACCTTTCTTTTAAAAAAAAATGTTTAGTGTTTTCTCGCATTTGAAGGAATTCAGTACTTTCAATCGGAACTTTCTTTCTTCATTTTTTTTTTTGAAAAAAAAACTCACACATCTTTTAAGTAAATTTAATGGAAGCTGTTGGCTACTTTCCTGTTAAGAATAACTTCAGCAGCATTTTTTGTAAATCTCTTCTAGGTAGATCTTTAAAAAATTTCAACACAAAAAATTGCTGGGTGTATAGTTTATCTTTTTTGCTTAAGTCATACATTTAAAAAAGGAATTACATCCACACTGAATATTCTTTCTTTCTTTTTAAAATAGAAAACTCTTTTAAAAGAAAATATTTATTTGCCTTTTCATACGTTTCAACTTCATACGTTTTTAGAAACGGCATATGCAGATAAATAAGAGATAGAGAAGAATATTCAATTGCATTGAGTTCTACTTCATAAATTCTTAAAATATATCTACAGATTTTATGCTTTTGAATTTTTTTACCAACATAACCATCATTACAAATTGAGCAAAAACTATTCATTCTATGTTTCTGGGAAAATTTTTTCAAGAACCTGTTTTGCTGCTGTTTTTTTTTTAATCATAAAAATGCTGTTATGAATAACTTTTAGAAAAGACGTTGGTACGAATTTCAGCATGATAGAAAATTGGCTACTTTTAAAAATAACTTTATAATTTTTTAATAGAAAAATACACATGATATAGTTTTAAACTTTGAGGTGTGAGTGAAACGTATTAAGTACCCCTTCTATAATCCATACAAATTAACATAATTTCAAATGAGAAAAAGAAAAGGAAACAAATTCAATCGAAAATTAACTTATTATAAACGCTTTGTCCGCACCAAGAACGAAGTAATTGAAATTGTTCTTATAAAAAACTGTTCAAAGTATGTAATATGAAGTGAAAAAAATGGTATATTTGCTCCAATGTTAAGAAAATCAGAAGTTGAAATGTAATGTTGTCATCAAGATACAAAAACGAAATACGAAAAAGCATACTAAATTTCCGATATCATTAGCTGTAGTTTTTGACTTCATCAATACTTTCTGAAAATTTATATTAACTAATGAAAAAATACGTTTCTCTCGTTCCATACTGATTAAGCAATAAAAAAGTAAACTGGTAAGGTTCTTTACTGAATGTTTTACATCACTTATTCATAGAAAAGAGAAAAATAATACATTGGTTAGAAAAATAAATGTGTTCTTATTTAATAATTTTGTTTCTACTTTAATAAATAACGAGAGAAAGAAAATTTCAACCATCGTCACTTAGTATAAATAATTAAAATCTTTTTACATATCAAACTCTTTTAGTATTGAGGATTAAACTCTTCACACAACAAAAAGGCTTAGCAATAACACCAATTTACAAATTCAGGGGGAAAACAATAACTTATTTACTGTGTGTGTGTGTGTGTGTGTGTGTGTGTGTGTGTGTGTGTGTGTGTGTGTGTGTGTGTGTGTGTGTGTGTGTGTGTGTGTGTGTGTGTGTGTGTGTGTGTGTGTGTGTGTGTGTGTGTGTGTGTGTGTGTGTGTGTGTGTGTGTGTGTGTGTGTGTGTGTGTGTGTGTGTGTGTGTGTGTGTGTGTGTGTGTGTGTGTGTGTGTGGTGTGTGTGTGTGTGTGTGTGTGTGTGTGTGTGTGTTAAAATTATGCTTCATGCAGTATTTCTATGAATCATTTATTTCATTATTTTCTGAATCTCATTTTAGTAAAAAAGTTTATTATTTCAAAAGTAAAAACAAAAATGAGGAGAGGAGAGGAAAAGATATCTTAGGACAGAATTGAATCAAAAATTGTTTTACTTTGCAGATATAAATGTAAACTTTTGATCCTCTATTCATCGTATTCAAAAAAACAAGAAGGAAAAAAATAAAAAAAATCATTCTTTGCATTTTTTCTTAGGAACTTTTGTTATTCAGAAACAATAAATAAAAGAAAATAATTCAAATAATAAAGTCCATTTATTTCATTATTTGAGAAATTTTGATTGCTTGAAAAAAATAATTAAATATCAAAGTTAAAATAAAAAAATTTTAAGAAGGTACTTATGTAAAAGTTGTTAATGCATTTACGGTATATTGTATTGCATTGAAAAAGGTAGACAGGGACCGCATTTTTTGTAAGGTAGATAGGGACCGCATAAAAATAAACGCACAAAAATTATTCAAAAATTTCATTTCATTTTTTATGCGGTGGATAGGGACTGCATAAAAAAAGTCTCATTGATAAAATATGCCAATTATTTACAAAATTTATGTAAGAGTACTTCCGTAACAAAATAAATAATTAAATATTATACATGGAAACATTTTAAAAACATATAGTTTCTCATTGTATACACTGATAAGTTTTCAAAAGGCACATACATAATCATTGCTACTCATCGTAATCCTTGTGATGGAAAGCTGGATCCCTGCATATTTTTATCCGCTCTCAAAAATCCGGTTCTTATTGTCCGTCTCTTCACAATCTATAAAATTATTGTGATAATGTAACTGTCATTGAAAGTTTCGTCTTCAGTCAAGCGCGACTGCTGGAGCGTTGAGAGAAAGTAACTGAATGCGCATTGTCGGGAGACTGATTATAACAAATGAACAGAGCGTCTTGAAGTGTCTACATTTCAGTGGCGTAACGTAAACCCCCACATTGCGTGGAGGGGGCCAAGGCCTGACTAATACTAAATACGTATTTACCCAATTAATAAAATATTTAAGGCAAAACCTGACTTTCAGGAGGGGGGTGTTAACATTCTTCGTTACATCACTGGTAAATAGATAGAACACATTACACTGGCACCCCAAAGCTATTGATCCATACCACGATGGGGAGCAGGACTTCAGGCCAAGCCGACTAACTAAACAGGTCTTTAAACAATATATAAATATTGAAAGGAAAAACTTTCAGGGGAGGGGTCCTAACATTCTCCGTTATATCACTGGTAAATAGGTGAAAACATTACGTGACGCCAAAGCCATTGATTAATAACCGCTAATTAAATAAATGCCAAAAGAACACAAAACAGGTTCTTCTGCATAATACAATATCAAAATTTCTTCCGAAAAAAGGAAAAATAGTAGCAGAGAACGAGATGTCAAGTGTCAGGACGTAAACATTAAATTTTTTTTGTTCCGTTATATATATGTTTATTGTAATGTATTATTCGAAATAAACATGCGTTTCTTTGAATGATGATTTTTTTGCGGCCTACCTAAAGCTAAACATTGTTTGTTTGGCCCAAGTTAGCCTTCGAGTTTGACATCCTTGTCTTAAGGGGATAACATATAAAAGTAACTAGAACCAATTGATATGGGTATTTAACGATAACAGGAAAACGATTAAGCAAACAAACTCTTTCTCTTATATTTGGATGCAATATCAGCCATAAAAAACATATCTTTGAAACAAAATTTTGGCATGCTATTTTTATACTAATAATTCAATACAATCTCAAAACAGGTATAATTAATATGCATCCATTTAATAAAAAATGTTGTAAAGAAATAATGAATAAAAATCCATATAACATTTTCAATGAAGCAAAAGATTCTTCCTTTACCTTTCCCAGAATGAATAAAAATCTCCAAAAAATAATAACGATAAAATGTATCACTCTTTCCTTTTTTTGTCTTTTTTTTTATTCCGTAACTATTTCCCAAAAATTATTGAGGTTCGTTAAATAACTTGTTACGTGTTAGTTTGAGATAAACTTATCCTAGGGCATTTTTATGAGTCATTCCCATTCTCTTTTATTCCTCTAATAAATGGTTTTCTTTTGTGATAGCGTTTCTGAAATTTATTTTGCTTACTTTTTGAACTAGGAAATTTAAAATGTTTACTCTTATATGTAGCAAATAAAAGTAATATTCTTTACTAAGAAAGCAGAATTACACGTAAATGAAAAAGTATGAATTCTTACTAAGCTTCGTCAATATCTTGTTCTTGATCAACAAAACAATATTTTTCTTCTGATACCAATTACGAAAACCTCCAAAAGTTATGTTTTAAAGTTTATACCAGCATCCCAAAACAACAATCATGTTAAAAAAATTTCTTCTTTTCTCGGTGACAAATCCGGTTGAAAACTTAGCTGCCAAATTTTAGATCTCCTGTCAAATTAGTTCTAATGATATTTGAAATTTTCTCTGTTATTAGTTCTGAGTGTTGCCTTTTGCCTTTACCAACTTTAAATTTGATTTTTTAACATTTTTTTTTTTTTTCGAAGCCAGTGTTTTTATTCACTAATTCACTAAGGCTACTTTTTTTGCTTAAGATAGAATCTTGAAATGTTTATACATTTCTTATCGTGTATTTTCTCTAAAAAATTAATATGGGTTTATGTTTAAAAATTCTACAAAAGCAAGTTTTGTTAAAAAAGAAATGTCAAACCTAAGAGTTTTAGAAATTTGATGTCATTTTTTGTGGGATATGACCCAAAAAATAATTATTACAACAAAGCAAAGAGTCAGGTTTTCAATTTCATACTAATTTTAGCTTGCCACAAACCATTTTCAATAATCCATTTTAATCCACAACACCATGTTTCTGGATTATCAAATATGTTCATACAAAATACTGCTATATATAAATAATATTATGAATCTGATCCGAAATCTTTGCATAATGAATATAATTTGGGGAAGAAGAATCAGAATACACAGCATTCATTCGCTCGAATTTTGCTTCATGTGTGATTTTAAGACTATTCAATTATAAGAATCAAATTGTTGTCATTTTTGTTATTTTTGCATGGAGATTATCAGCTCCTGTTCGGTGCAACTTACAAAATTCAAATTGTAAGTACACAGAAATGCCATAGTTATATCAAGTTTTTGTTAAAAACTAAAATTGATAAAAATTTTTTTTTAAAATTTCCGTTGAATATAAAATTTTCTTGATCGTCTTCTAAAGAGAATATATTTATCTTCTTATCCATCGTTATCATCATCCAGATTTGGTTTATTTAACTTACATGTATTGATTAAATTATAGTTTTTAGAAAACGTTTTCTTTGTATTTTATAAAGTAAGACGATTATATGTATTTGTTTGTGCACCACTATGTATTTACTAAGATCAAAAATTAAGTAATTACTGTGTGAATCCAGAATTACTACAATTTGTTTATAATAATACGGGTAAACTTAAAAGTTTGAACATTATAGGAAACAAAAATAAAATATAATTTAAAGAAGTATACGAAGAAAGTTAAATAAACACATATACACAATAAAAGAAGCCAAATTAAACACCTAAATCATTGGGAATCATAAACTGCATGTTTAAAAGGTTTCACTACTTATAAACATATGTAATACAATACAACTATTTCGATGCAGTATATATTTAAATTCTAAAACGTTTACAAATTTGGAAGGAATTTTTAAATGTATCTTTGAAGAGGTAAAATAGAATTGAATGTTTATATAAATATAAACGTGAGCCATTTTCTCATTTATAATTAAGAAAAATACAAAAATGCTTTTAAAATAATAAATATAATAATTACCTTTTCTGACCATTTAATATAAATTAAAATAGCCACTTGTCCAGTGGCTGAATGGATAGCGCATCGCACTTCCACACAATTGGTCCGAGGTTCAAACCCCGGACTGGGTAAGGTTGACTCCGCCTTTCATCCCTTCAGTGGGTTGATAAAATAAGTACCAAACTTGCTTGGGAACTTAACACTGGAGGTTTCGCATCAGGCAGACCATCTGCTCATGCACCTCAGGGCCCAAGGTCGCGTGTACTGAGTTGGGTACAGTAGGCCTTGACCCTCACGCCATTGAGTTAAGTTTTAAAATATTTTACTCTGAATTATTGATTATGAAAAGTATGATTTTTCTTTAAAATTAATAAAGTTTCAACGATTGAAATGTTTTATTACAAAATGTGTAATATTTTCATTTGTTTCTAGAAAAGAAATAACAATTTTATTTTTTAAAAAAGGCTACATTCTGAACCTTTTAATAAATTTGAAATACGAAACGGGAAAAACATCTGTGTGTGTTTTACCGGTAAACAAATATTTAAAATCTACATTAAATATCTAAATAAATGTCATATATTTACTCATTAGTGCAACGAATAAATAAACTTTTTTCAATAAAAAATATTACTTTGTAATGCAAAATGTCATATACGATCATAGAGATGTTGAAAATAAAAGAGGTACAATGTATTTTTTTTTCTTACATTCCTTTTCACTTTGTTGATTTCATAAATATTTTTAAAGCGTCTAAAAACAATACTGCTAAGAATGCTTCTAAATAGTATCTCTCATTTCCAATTTTAATTCAGTCATACACAAATATGTCTCGATTTTAAAAAAATAACGCTTTTAAAGATAATTGTGAAATCCCAATTTGATTTCTCTCATGTTACATCTTTAAATTTCATCCAATTATGATTTTCCAGAATGTCTTTCAAAACTGCATTCGATATCAAAATCATTTATTTTATTCAAGTTGCTTGTTTACTTGTTAGCTGTTATTAAATTTCGACTAAGGAACTTCGGAAGTATCTTTGTTGATCCTATTGTTCATATTATTTTTTCTATTTCTCTTCAATTCAATTTGTATATTCCTTGTATTTTTTTATATTCTTTTACAGAAATATATTATGGAGCAGAAATGCTAGTGTTATTTTTTTATATCATTTAAGTGCCTTAAACACAGAATTTCTCGTCTGTTTTCTTATTATTCTGTGTTCTATGTTTTGTGCTTGAAAAACTTTTGTGTCTTCGAATAATAGAGACTAATTGTTTTTGAGTTGTATTGGAATATTAAAAGAATCACATTAGAGTGACAAAATAAGCAAATTTAAAACCCGATATTCAACAGAAATGCATTTTGTATGAATGTGATCGTCACGGAAAAGAAAATAATGCTTTGAATTTAATTTCTTTTTTTTTTTTTAGTTGCACAAAATTAATGGAGCATTCTACCGAAAAGAGAACAAAGGTAACGACAGAAAAATATCTCATAACCATGTATTATTATCCTTATTTGTAAGAACTCAGTTTGTTTTTCGAATTGTCTTTAAATTGCTTCTTCTACAATGACGTACATTGTATATTATTCTTATTTTTTGTAAAGTCTACCAACAAAAGTTTATATTAAAAAATGAACACAAAATTTTGACAAAATGATAAAATTAAAAAAAATGATGAAGGGAAATTATTCAAAACATAAAAGAAAATGAACACAAATGACATTTGCAGTTGAATTGGTAATCGAATTTCTTAATCAAATGTCGCCAAACTGCCAAATTTGGCTCTAAAATTAGATGCAAAAAGGCTGAGGTAGATTATTTCGAGAGGAAAATTTGAAGAAGCCGTTAAAACGGATTCTCCAGCCAACATACGGACGATGCAGAGAAGCAAGAGAGAGTAAACGCTTGAGATCAACAATATATTTTTCATTGACCTAATGCGATATTATGACTACAGATTTATATTTCTGTAACTTAAAATTCTTTATTGTGCAAGATAGAGTAAAAACTTGAGATCAACAGTGTATTTTTCACTGACCTAATGCGATATTGTGAATACAAATTTATATTTCTGTAACTTAGAGTTCTTTATATTGTGCCAATTTCTTCTTGTTCATATAATCTGTAGTAATTACTCAATAGTTCAAGAAAAAATTATAACTAACTCCGAAATAGCCTTGCCTGTTAATTACGTGGAATTTTCCTACTTTTGAAAAAAGATCCACAACGTAACTTATTAAAATTTCTTAAACGCCATCATTATTTATTTACTTAACTTCTTCAATGAAGAGAAAAATGTTGTTTCAGACATTTTATTTACTGCAATACAATAAACAAACACAGGTTGTCCCGAAATTCAACGCTAAACAAGCACTGGATGAAAGGGAGGGGGATCATATTAATCCTGGGGGTATTAAAAAAGAATTCCATATCACTTGATAAAGGAAATTTTTTTTTTTTTAAAAGGGAAAATTGATTTCCCCCACACAGCATTAGGTACTTGACCCCAAAAATTTTTGTTTTTTACTAACTATTTTTAACAGAGGTACTTTTAAATTTTAAGCAAACAAAAAAATTTGCTGGTTTAAAAAATGTAACGTAGTTTGAACCTTCTAAAAATTTAAACGTTTCCAAAAAAAAAGAGAAACATAACATACTACCCTACTTATTTCAAAAGAGACCCATGTAGTTAAGATTACAAAATGGTACAACATATGCTACTTTTCTATCCTTAGCAATTATTGTCACTTTTTAATTCATTAATAAATCACTTAAACAAATGAAAGGGGAAATTTTTTTTTTTTTTTTTTCTGAGGTGGGGTTTCCCCCATTTCATCCGGGGTCCTTTTAAATTTAAATTTCGGACACCCTTTTATGTGAGTTACAATATTTTTGAACCTGAAAATTTTTTCTTAGCTCTGGATCCTCAAGAAAGAGTATGTTATAAAAGAATATCGAGGTAGATTATTTTTTAATTCAAAATGACTAATAAAATAATTTAATACATTAGTTTGGCTATCTTCCTTTATATTATTGTACTTTTACATTTTTTGCCCAGTTATTTTACAAAAATTCGTATTTCCCTTACATTTTATCTGTTGAACAAAAAATAGGGTATAAGTAAAAAATTCAACGATTTAGTACATGAAAATCTTCTGTTCAGCCTTAAGTCGAAACCCTCTTTAGTGCAAAACATAGGATATCGAGTTAAAGGGCATATTTTGAAAATTCTCTGAATTCAAGATATCAGATATTAATAAATATATACTTTGAATAATATTTCGGGTTCCAGATGTATACAGAATCTTTTCGACAGTTTTGAATTCAAATTTATTTCGCTGAAGATCTGAACGATATATTGTGAAGAATCAATGGTATTCTTCAGCATTTGGGAAGCTAGAGACCCTTTTAGAAAAAAATTTTATTCGCATATTATGCTTTCTGCAGATTTTTTTCAGATATATTGGTAGTAGTTATTTAAATGTTTGAAGAAATACTTTCTTTGGGTTTCGAGATAAGGGAAAAAATACGTATCGGATATACTACGTTTGACTTTTGCTCCGAGATAGACAATATCGCGCGCGCGATTCAGGTGACTTTCTATCTTTTATTTTTAAGTGATGAACAGTAAGGGAAAAACCCAAAATTGCTTTTGTCCTTTTTTTGTGTGTAACCGTTAACTTTACAAGCAAAAATTTAAAAAAAAAAAAAAAATTATTTACGTTCTTCGGAATGGAGAACCAGCAGTTACAGACAGATTGAATATTCATGTACAGTAAAATATCACACAATTAATTTAAAAAATACCATAAAAAATCGTTAAATCTTTCTTATAATATTTTCAGCTCATTATATTATTGTTATATTGATTAGATTATTACTTTTCTTATTACGCATTATGAGACATAAAGAATCAAAAATCATGAAGAATTTACTGGAAATTCAGAATTTATTTCGAAAAGCTTAGTTAAAAAAGAAAATAAACTTTTAAACGCAGCTGTTGATTCTCCCTAAAAGAAAAATGTTTTAGTAAAAAATGAAATTGTTTTTCAAAGAAAGTTATAACAGATAAGCGCAACGGCTTTTCATACAAAAGATTTTAAACGATTAGACGAGGCACTTATGTGGTCCACATGATAGAATTAAAAAACATGTAATTGTCCCCAAATCGGTGCTTACGTCAACTATAAATTAAATTCTCAAGCGAAAGCCGGAACCATCTGAGGCATTAAAATGTTAAGTGAAGGTCTGGACTTTCTTCCTCAAATAATATTTCTAGCAAAGACCTGAACTACAATCCGATATTAATATAAGTCTAGTAATAACCTGGACTATTTATTCATATTGATACTTTTAGCAAAGGTCTGGACTACTTATTCTTATTAATATCCCTTGTGATGGCCAGGATTAGTTATTCATATTGATATTTCTAGAGGACTATTTATTCGTATTGGGCAGTGCTTCTCAAACTTTCAATAATTGCGACCCAATATTCAATCATAATTTTCATAGAGCCCCCCTCCATACAATAACACAATGTATTGTGAATTCAATAATACTATACCTTGACGCAGAAGCTATAATACACTTTAACCTGTTAGGCGTCACCGGCATATATAAATGTCTCACTCAGGCAAAGCTTTAAATGGCCCGAACGTATATATACGTCTTTCAGAACTACAATCTTCTCTGTGCACTGTTATCCATACAATTTTTCCGAAGGCTTTGAAATGCAATAAAAGGACCTTGACAATGTTTGCGAAGGATTTACTTATTTCAGAGAATTTAATTATTTATATCCCCTTGCTCCCACCCACCCCCCTTCCCGTCTCCCAATACATCACAAACGCGCACCTACGTGGCAGCGAATCACGTAACTTTTAAACGGCAGTTTCAAGCTCAATTATAAACCAAACAAATTATCAAATATTAAATGTTAATTCTTGTATATAATTTTATATATGACAAGCTCATTATTAAACTTGTTCTTAACTTATTTCTAATGGGGTCTGCGGATTAGAGTTTTGCCATTGCAGACCTAGTATATTCCCCGGAAGCTGGTATCTCTTTTATGTGTTGCACCATATAGGCGGATACCAATGGCCGCAGATAATTTTGACGCTCAGTTTCCTCGCTAGAGGGAGGCACCTGAGTTCTAACAATGCGAAGCTGTCCTGGGATTTAATTTTACCTAGAGAACCTAAGCCAGAGGCGTATAATCATACAAGTATTTGAGCCGCTTTCGCCCCGCGAAAATCCACCGACTTGGGCCGTGGTTGAACCCGCAACCTTAGATCCAGAAGTCCTGCAACAAACCAACCACGCTACCAAGCTGGCACTTATTCATAACTTGGCATTGTTAAACTAACTATCAAAAGCATTGTGCAATACTGATACATTTATAAGTATATTATAGCAGTGAAAATGTATATTTGGTTTTTTTTCTTTTGTCGGAATGTGTGTATTTTAATAATTTTTTTAAATATTTTTTTTTCAGAATTTCAACATGCCCTTGTAGAGTTATCACGCCTCCCTAGGGTCTTCGCCCAACAGTTTGAGAAACGCTGTCTTAACAAATTAAATTGTTAGAAATGGAATTCGATAGCAAATTTTTCTGATTTTAAACGCTACAAATTATAATTTCATATTTTTACTTCACCTGTATTTATTGATATTAAAATTGTAGATGAAAAAATACAAATTGAGTTAACTGAAATCATCCAATGCAATTCTTTGTTAAAGCAAAAATGTATGGAACTTGAAATTTCAGATTTTTATACATATATATCTGTAGATCGCTTTTCTAAAAAGTCTGTGTTTGTTACGCGTACAATGAATATGTTCCGTAGCACTGATTTATGTGAGAAACTATTTTTTTCAATGAAAAATAACAAAAATTCAGGAAGGTCACATCAACCCCCAATCAACATTTATCATCAATTATAAAAATTTCATCAGGTCAATATGTTCAACTAAATTTTGATGACTTGCTTTGGGAAAAACGGTGCCAAATATCTTCTAAAATGTAATATTAAACACTATTTCTCTTATTATAATTGTTTTGTATCCTTATAAAAAAATATGAAATATTAATAGTTTAATTGTAAAACTAACATCGAATATGAAATGACTGTGTAAGTATAATATAAATAAATTTTAAGTCTAATAAATACATTATACAATCATTTTTTTCCTCTAAAAAAACCGTATTTTATTAATTTTTTGAACATTAAAAAACCAACTTAATACACAAAATAGATCATGTGACCCCACAATAGCATACGAGTTTGACATGCCAGCTCTAAGCGATTGTTTATGTACTTCTGTGATGTTCAATGAAAAAGTTATGCTTTTTCCAAGCTACAAAGCGATATTTCTGTGAAACGGATGCATTGAATTATTAAACTTAGATGCAGTGAGATTACAGTGTTTGTATTCCAGCCTTCTTAATGCTTCATACCAGGTTGCGATGAGATAGCATCTTTTATATCACTGCCTTATTGATATTCCATACCGGG
Source organism: Trichonephila inaurata madagascariensis (assembly GCA_019973955.1). NCBI lineage: Eukaryota > Metazoa > Arthropoda > Arachnida > Araneae > Nephilidae > Trichonephila > Trichonephila inaurata. Next base: position 129,614 of record BMAV01019299.1, read on the forward strand.
TTGCGATGAGATTACACTTTTCATATCGCAGCCCTCTTAATGTTCCATATCGTGTTACAATGAGATTACACTTTTCATATCACCGCCCTCTTATTGTTCCATATCGGGTTACGATGAGATTACATTTTTTAAATCACCGTCCTCTAGATGTTTCATACCGGGTTGCGATGCGATTACATTTTTTATATCACAGCCCTCTTGATGTTCTTTGACCGATTGTGATGATTATTATTTTTATATCACACCCTCTTGATGTTCTATACCGGGTTGCGATGAGAATATACTTTTCATATCGCAGCCCTTTTAATGTTCCATATCGAGTTGCAATGAGATTACTTTTTTTATATCACAGCCCTCTAAATGTTTCATACCGGGTTCCTATAAGATTACATTTTTTATATCTCAGCCCTCTTGATGTTCCATACCGGGTTGCGATGAGATTACCTTTTTATATCACAGCCCTCTAGATATTCCATACCGGTTTGCGACGAGATTACATTTTCTTACATCACAGCCCTCTTGATATTCAAACCGGGTTTGCCATGATCTGATACTTGCATGTCTTAAATGTATTTCATGCCAGTAAAAGAGCGCTTTGTTACTTCGTGAAACCAAATGCAACAACTTAGCTCCTCAACGGAAATCGAAGTGAAAGGCTTTTCCTTTATTACATATAGCATTCGCTTCCCATTGAGGCGCTCGTTGTTGTGCTTTTGGCTCTCACGTAGCGCATCTTTTCGGCCTCCAGGTAAGCGTAGAGGTCCCCCACGGTGGTAATCTCGATACGGGGTTGTGGAGGGGGTCGCTTCTTCAAGTTATAGCAGCTGCAAGGTAAAGAAAATCTCGTCAGGCATCCGAATTTGATAAAAACGGTCGCAAGTATAATTCGTCATTTTTTTTTGTTTGTTTAATATGAGACAGAACTTCTTAACATATGCAGACTTTCTCTACAATCCATCTAGTTACGTTTAGTAAAATACCTTTAAAAAGTACTTTAATTTAGTACTGTTTATAGAAGTGTACTGTCATTATGTACTTAGCATTTGGTATAATTATTATTTAAATTATAAATACTGTATATAGAAGTTACTTCTGTACTATTATTACTGTGTATACGGTACTATTAATTTAGTACAGTCAGTACTGAGTTTTTACTGTCAGTTCTGCATTGTTTACTACTTTTAGAACTGCATTTGACACTGTCAATTTAGTAATACATTGTTCTAGTATCTTAAAATTTTGTTTTATTATGCAATACATTTTACTTGGGGAACATTACTTACAAATCACAGCTTTTTTGGTTTTGAGAAATATAGTAAAAAGTAATTTTATTTTACTACTTAAAATTCAAATTTACATCGAGCTTTGTTCATTGTGTGCTATTGAGAAGAACAATTGTGAAAAAAAAACGCTTTCCCCTGTTTGAAAATGTCTCAATATAAAAACATTTAAATGCCTTATAGATTTCAAGAAAATTATTTTTTTTAAATTAATTTTAGCCTTCATACCCAATTAAATAAAAAAAATTATTTTTAAAGTTAGGCAAATAAGAACTGTATAATCTAATATCATTCCTCAATTTTACTTCATTTTCAGCTTTTTTAAGTGATTCCGAAAAATTGCAGACATTTTTTTCATTCACTTGATTTTATACTACTTTAGTTATAAAATTTATCTTTTTCCTCGTGTACTTACAAAATTCAATCATAATTGTTTTACTTTAATTAACACATCTTTCTAATTTTCGAAAATAAATTATAAATAGTTAGCTGTCTTCTAGTTCAGAAAAGTTCTAAAATCCATTTAGTAAATCCCTAAATTTTCACAATATTTATAAACGAAGTCATACATCCGTACTTCAAACAATGAATTAAAATATTTATCACATCCAAATGGATATAATGAACTGAAATATTAATCACAAAATGCCATCGCATTACTTACATGTTGTAAATAAGCCTCTTCAGAGATCCGCAACCCATCTTCTCAATCCAAAAATGTAATCAATATAAATCACAAATTAAAAATAGTATAATAATCGCAGTTTCACAAAGATTCGTAGTCCTCAGAAACAATAATTCAAATGGCCAAACACAAAAATACTTCTCAGTGTTGGGATGCTTATATTGTTGCATTAACAATGTCGTTTTTTGACAGAATAATTGCCATTTTATTAATTGGTGCATTATTGTACAACAATACTAATCATAAAAATGGATTACTATTACCGTAAAAATTATCAAGATAAGTGTTAGTTTTTGTAAATAATTTTTTAAATTACACAAACCCATGGGTTCACTGGTAATTATTAAACTTGTTCTTAATTTAGTGTTGTTAAATTAATTATAAAATACATTGTGCGGTACTGGTACATTTATGAGGGAAGAGCAAATGTGTGTTTTATATTTAATTATGTTAGAATGTATTTTGTTTGTTTACTTTCAGTAAATTAATAATTTTTGTTTTTGACTTTTTAATATGCTCGCGTCCCCCTCGTAGAATTATTCCACCCCTCTAGGGGAGCGCGCCCTACAGTTTGAGAAACGCTGGTATAGGATGAAAGCATGGACTATTTTCTGGCAATATGTCAAGCAAAAGCGTAGTCCATTATGTCTTCACATTAACACCTCAAATGAACACACCCGCAGGAATGAATTATAACATTTTTAAGTAAATATGGAATATTGTCTATAGTTACCATTTGAGAAAACGTGTGTATTGTCGAATGGTTTTAACATCTCTTGAGAAAACCCCAATAGCTGCCTGACAATGACATCTCGGAAAAAGGTATAGACTCTGGGTGGGCATTAAGTCAACCTCGATCGACCGGTGGACCACCAAGACATTTTAGGGGACCACTTTTTTACTAAGACCTAATGCATACTAAAAGAAACATATTTGTGAAACACCAATACCAGATAGACTGGAGCCTGGGTGATCCGCAACATCTTGAAAAGTTATTAGTTGCCCTTACCCTGGAAAATGTCTTCCCACCCCCAGTATAAACTAATGCTTGATTGTAACATCTCAGAAGAGGTTATAGGCCTTTGATTATAACATCTTAATAGAAGACACTGAAATGCTACTTGAACATATATATATATATATATATATATAATTCTCTGGAAATACTTTAAAATGCTTCTTCTGCAGCTGGAACTTTTGTGCTACTGAGATACATTCATTATACCTGATTTCAGCTTTGTAAATAAGGTAGCCATGTAACAAGCTAAAGTCATTTGAAATTCTGGAAGGACATTTTCATTAATTGCTCAATTCCTTAAAACATTTATTCCAAGATGTTTCATTTTACACAAATACCAATAGAAATATTTTTCTACAATAGGGAAAATTATATAACCCCCACCCCCAGTATAAACTAATGCTTGATTGCAACATCTCAGAAGAAGGTGTAGACCGCTGCTGTTGATTGTAACATCTTAATAGAAGACACTGAAATTACTTGAACATAATTCTCTGTGGAAATACTTTAAAAATGCTTCTTCTACAGCTGAAACTTCTGCTACTGAGATACATTCATTATACCTGATTTCAGCTTTGTAAATAAGGTAGACATGTAACAAGCTTAAGTCATTTGAAATTCTGGAAGGATATTTTCATTAATTGCTTAAAACATTTATTCCAAGATGTTTCCTTTTACACACATACCAATAGAAATATTTTTCTACAATAGCGAAAATTATGTAATAGCCTTATTGTTTATAATTACAAAATAAAACTTTTCGGCAATTCAGAGCCTATGTGTGCGTGTGTTATTTTAATTTGTCGTGTGACTTTTTGAGAATTTCTTTGATTCTTTTTAAACAAACTAACTAAACTTTCTTTTAAGTAACACATATTTTGAATAAGATATTCTCAAACACACCAAGTCATATACATATACAGATAGTTCTATTCTTACACGAACTATTGATTTAACACGAGTCAGAAAAAATTTCGTTCTTTTTTTACGCTATATATTTTGATTTAACAGAGCTGACCTAAATTCTTAGAATAAAAATTTGGAGTTGCAGTCTAGACGGAAGGTTGGTAGCAAGCAAAAAAACGTTTGTGACCTTGATATTTTGAATCAACACTTTCGCTACTAAAAGTTAATTATTTGCATATAGTAACGTAATGTATGTGCATACTCAATTTCGACCTGTTCGGTAATTGTTTCCTGGTTTATATTTTTTTTTAATGTATAATGCTAAATAGAAACAGTGACGAATAAACGATATTAAGCCAGAATGTGAATATTTCTCTTGATATATTTAAATTATTATTGTAGTATATAAAATCGTGTGTATTTGCCTTGAAATATTCGTCCAAATAAAAATTAAAAATAAGCGTATTCTTTAGATTAATTATCCACAAATATATCAAATATTTCTTATAACCGAATATATGTACGAGGATTGATCAGAAAAAAGGTTACAAGTCAAATAAAGAAATATTTATTAATAATAGGCAGAAAATACAAAAGGAATTAAGAGGCATACGTGCCTATCACATTTCGACATAATCACCAAGTCTATTTAGGCATTTATCAAAACGCAGAACCAACTTGTTGAACCCGCCTTGGTAGGAACCTGGTCAAAGTCCATTCAGCCAGGTCTCGGCGGATGATTTCACAGTACTGTCTTGGACTATCGCAACACATCAGAAACGATTTGTTGCACGCTACCAAAGCTCATTCCTAGCTTTGACGAGATTTCACGTAGAGTACCCGTCAATCACTTTGAATCATTTCTCCAATTCGTGCCGTGGTGATTTCTGTCTTTGAAGAACTTGGCCGGCCACTCCCTGGCATATTGCGTCTTTCGACATTATGTCTATTTGATTGAAAAGAGTGACACAATTCCACTATATGTTGTGTGCTCATTGCAGATGCGGACACATTCTTTGCCCATAAAAATCGCACTTCCAAACAAGACCAATTTCCTAAGAGTCTTGCCATTTCAATCGTTCTGAACCATCTGGGAACTTTCACGACCTAACCGCAGACCAGCTGTATGACAAGTAACGCCATTTGTCTCAACTCTGGAGAAACAAAATTTCTCCATAATATGTAATTTTCAAATGCTGAGGCTTGTAACTTTTTTTTTTCCTGATCATCCCTCGTATATTTATTTTCTCTTATCATGTACAAAAACTATACAGGAAATTAATACTCTTTGGAGGGAAGAGATTATAATAATTTATATTACACCTGAATGCCTTATATTGCGAATGTTCCCTGAAACTTCTCTTTTGTGTAGAATAGAAAAAAATTCTGTCTGTCTCTAGAGACGTACTTAGCTATCATAGGACATTTTCTTCAAATGAGTCAAAAGATCAAAGATCAGAGAAAGAGACATATTCTAACAAACCGACTATCCAGATTTCAAACGAACAGCTATATTTACAAACTCTGTTTACTTTGTAATAAAGTTCGGGGTTTCGAAAATATATCTGAGATATTTCATTTCTAAAGGGTTGCAGCGTTACATAAAAAAAAATTTCAAGACTTTTATTCCATTTAATTTAGAACTTTCGAATATTTTTTATAGAAAATTTGCATATTTCAATCCGTATGCATTAGTGTGTGTGTTTTTTGACTGCTTAATCTTCAGTTATATTTAGTTATTTTTGTAGTTATTAGTTATTTAAAACGAACTAAAATGTACAATAATCGTACGTAGGCACTTTTATAAAATTTCCCCCCAGGGGGGGCTCATCTTCTTTAGATGAGCACGGGTGTCACAATCCCTTGGTGCCCTAGAGATATTTCCTTTTCCCGAGGGGTTTACTGTCTTTGGTAATCACGGGCGTCACGACACCGAGGTACCCTAGTGATCCTTCTCTATTTTCGACCTTCTTTCTTGTCATTCAATTTTCCTTTTACTTCTTTTGACGTCTAGACTACAGTATAATCTTTTAAGTATACATGAGTACACTTATAGTTGCTTTGTTGTTTAAACTTTTTAGCGTTTTTATAATTTTAATGTCTTCACGAATGTTTGGCACCGTTTGGCGCTGCTTTGCCAAATTGGCTCTTTACACCAATAACCCCAACACTCACTCACTCACTCACACTTGAGAAAATTTTCAACCTCTACGAAAAATATAATCTAATTCTATGGAGAAAACTCTGCAGTATATCGCTTTTCGTAATTCCTTAAATGCTTTAAAACCTCAAGTCATTGATAAATAGAATAACGAAAAGATAACTTACATCTTTAAACAAACAAAATATACTAGGTAATCCTATTATGAATTTTAGTAAGGAAATCAAATCAATATCATACTATGTATTAGAATAACGGAGAACACGTTTTTGAAAAATGAGGACTTTAAAAATGAAGTATATATATATATGTATAATTCTTCATTTTATTATCTTTATACTAAGGAGTTATCGGGGCCTTTTAAAATCGTCTTCGCTGTCTGATTAAGTGGTGAAAGAAAAAAAATCCTCAATTCTCTCTTGAGGGTAAAAAAATGTGAAGATAAATTAAGCGACTTAAGGAAAGTATTGGAAGATAAAAATGTAATTTTTAAAAAAAGGCGAGAGATATCTCCTGAAAAAGAAAGGATCACGTTCAGCGGTCTTAGTTTGTTTAACCCTTATTGATTGCTCCTAATGAATGAAAATGAAAAACGATAAAGGAATATTCCATAGGGATTAATAAGTTGAAAGTCAATTTCTAATTAAAAGATAGGATAAGTCGATTGCATAGAAAGTTTCGTTCTAAGAGTTTTATTTTTCCTGTAAAATACATTTCTCTTTTACTGAATTAATGATGCATTAAAATATAGAGGGTTTATTTTCTTGCAATATTTAAAGAGATAGTCCTAGTATTGCAATTCTGTTCGAAATTTTTCATTACTAAAAAAAATGTTGACAATTTTTATTTGTCTCAATACAATCGAACCTCTATATGGCGAATTTTTCTGTATGGTGAACTTTTTCCTAGAACCAAGAACATTTCACGATTTTCTTCGTAAAATAACCTCTCTATAGTGAAGTGCATTTTCTATACAACGAACTTTTTCTTTCGTTATTCAATTTTTGTTCTCCTTTTTTTAAAAGAATTTCTGAAAAAACTTTCTCTCCTTAACACATTTTATGGTGGTCATAAATCTTGAATTCATTTTATTAGATCCTAACTCGTCGAAAGCAATAGAGTTCTGGACGTTACATCCAAGAATCGCAACCTTTAAACCCCATTGCCCAATTCATGAAAAGCATCTTCGATATCCTCTTTCACCCTCAGTGGAGTTGTCCCGTGTCCCCGTGATATAATTATAAAATAATGTATGTTTAAAAATACTTGTATGCTTTCAACAATAAAATTTCCTCAAAATTCATTAATTTTAATATAAAATTATTTTCTTAGTATTGAAAATACAGTGAATTCTTCGACATTTTTCTTCTTTTCTTTGCAGTTTTTCTTTCTTTCGTTTGATGGGTAAGATATATAAAATAAACATATATTAATTCAAAAAAAGGTGTGAATAATTACTTTTTTTAATATATAGTGTTTATGAATTTAAAATTTGTTTGCCCAACCGGTATAGTGGTTAGCGACGCTGACTGCGGTGCCGTAGGGACTGGGTTCGAATCCCGGAGAAGACATGGATGGTTTGTAAATATATAGTGCCTTTGCGGCATGGGGGTACTCTAAATAGCCGTCGAGCCGCAAGTCCTCTCATGTGGTTGGTGGAAGAGAAAGAGAGGTGGGAGGCCTCTGACCACCCCCAGAGTGTTCACCCTCTAAATTGGGGTGGAACTGAGCCAAATCGTACTGTCACCTGCATGGTGCTCAAAGTTACGGCTAACGACAGGCGTCATTTAGCCCTTTACCATGATGAATTTCGTGGGCCTTGATCTGGCCTTTGCCGATCAGGTGGCATTAGTAAAAACAACAACATAAAGTATATTAAAAGGTAAACCTCTTTATAACGAATTTTCCATATAACGAACTTTTTTCCGGGATTTAGCTAGAGGTCTGACTGTGTTTTAATTATAAATTAAAATCCATTGAGTATTTTATACATAGTTTTGTTATAATTTTAAACCATTTAACAAAATTCCATTACCGTTTAAAGTTAATAAATTATTTAATAAAACACTTGACTAATATATCATGAAAAGTGTACATCTGAAAAACATGGACTGTCAGGTTAAAAAAAAAACATGAAACTGCATTAATTTGAGGCACAATCAAATGACATGGATGACCCAATGAACAGGCATCAAATTCTCCAAACTTCTACAACTCACCAACATGCGGACTTAAAACCTTTCTCCGACACCTTAGTAGCGTAGCGGTTGAAGGATGTTACTGGCTGGATCACTAACGTGAAGTAGAGATGGCGATTATTTCCGAAAAAGATCGATTTTTAAAACGGATTCGAATCGTAACCTGATGAATCGATTCGCAAAAAAATCGGTCTAAGAGATCTATTTCTAAGAATTCGATTTTTTTTTTCAAGTCTGCATGTACAATATAAATATAAATTTATTTTATGAAAAACAAGAAAAATACCATTATAAACTATATTTCATCAGTAAAATCAGAGAATTCGACAATTGCAATTATTTTTACTACCAAATTAAAGTATCGGGTGTAAAAATGAATGTACAAAAACTATAATACGAACACGTAAACTGATTTTACTTTATATGAATAGACATAAAGTAATACTAAAATGTGAACATTTCATCAATTAAGAATTCCACATAGTTATTTCAATGTTCATTATTAATTATTTGTATGTAGACCAATTTAAATGACTTACATATATGGTTAAACAATAGCAACTAACAGAACAAACTCAAAATAATAGCATCTAATTAAAAATTAAAAAGCAATTTACTTACCCTCAATTACTTATTATTCTGTAGCAAACACTACATAAAAAAAATATTTATTTCGCTAATCACGTCACATTGCGACAGTCAGTCAATCAAGACATAAGCAAATGACGCAATATCAACAAATACAAAAAGTCAAAGACTGCAAACGTAACTCTTTTTTCTTTATTAAAGAGAGGCGAAGGAAACTAAGCACACAGGCATCTCGCGAAATTTTGAGTAATTAACCCTTTATCTGCCAAAACCGTAATATTACGGGTTTTAAAGATTGTACATTCACAACTAAATGTAAATAATTTTATGGCTTTTACCAAAACAGAAAAAATCGAACATCGATTTTCTAGGATGAAATATCGATTCACTAAATCAATTCAGTGCTACATATCGATTTAAAAATCGATTATTTTGGCCCGAGAAATCGATTCTTCAATTAATCGATCTCAGATAGCCATCCCTAATGTGAAGGCTGCATAAGACACATTGTGACACTCGTTTTCTGAAGACTTGTAAGGTAGTAGAGAAACTCCAAGAATCCAAAAATTTTTAAAAAGTCTAGAAACAGAAAAAGGTCCTGAAAGAGAGAGAGAGAGACCTCGTCCTTATTAAAATCTAAAACACTCCAAGATATGGACAGGGAAGACCATCTCGTAATAACACCAAAGGCCCTCTGGGAATAGCTTCTGATCCTGACGAAAAGTTAAATCTTTTTTATGGCCACTCATAAAGCGCAAAAAGGCACTCTGATATTTTTTAGGCGTAAGCTTCAATGAACCTCCTAGATTTCTTCGGAAGTACCAAGGGTGACTAGGAGAGGTTCTTCCAAATAAATTAAGATCAATCTTCTTGGGAGGATAATTAGCTAAACGTTAGAGACCCATTAGGGCTCCCTCTTCCTCCTTATCCGCAGTTCTAGCCAAGAAATCGGCTTTCTCATTGCCATCAATAGGACCCACTGAAAATGTACCCTATAACTAGAAGAAATCCGATCAAGAACATTTAGCATATCTGTGAGAGGATTCGAGGAAGAAACAGACATGATCTTATACTCACTACTTTATTCAACTTTTAACACTAGGAGGAAGTTCACTTTAATAACAAAACCCAAGGAATAATAAGAATTATTAATCCGTAAAACAAATATAGGAAAGCACTTATCTGGGCGCGGGATGGTTCTGTCGGCTGTTTGAGGGCTCATTGGTCATGGGAAAGAACGCCACCAACTACGATGGTGAGGTCTTGGCTGTCTGTGAAGCGACAACTCAATTACTATCTGCTGATCTAGCTCCCACAAAAGTTATCTTCATAGACTCCCAAGTGGCAATTTTAGCTTTAAGCAGTAATATACCAACTGACATTTAACACAATTCAGTGCCGAACTAAAATTAGAGCTCATCTCATATAGCTGGAGTGTGGCCTTACTGTGGGTCCCAAGTCATGTCAGGTCCCCGGCCATAAAAGAGCCGACCAAAGCCAGGGAGCCGTGTCGACTCAACCGGAAGTCCCCTTGACCCTCAGAAGAGCAAAGAGCATTATATCCACATACATTGACAAATATATTGCCTAGACCCAATAAACGAAGAGTTTTGGAAAGCCATGGGAAACTCTGGCCACTGTGGGCCCAATCTCGAGGTACCGGGAGAGAGCCGAGGCTGTTACCCGCTTATGCCTAACTACCGGACATGACTTTTTGGGAGTATACCTCCACAGGCTTGGCGTGGCTGCAAGCGAGGCCTGCCCACTCTGCGGCCATGCCAGAATGGATAGCAACCTCCTGCTCTAATGCACTGGACTCAATGAATACTCAGCTGATGACATCGTCAGTTGGTACTGGGAGGCTCAGTGTCAAATAGTCAAGAAGTCAAGCACGGGCGTTGGATAAATAAACACTTATCTGGGTTATTCCCCTGTACGATCCTGCTTCCAATTTGCTATGTCATTCAACCGTAAAGTAGACGTCTTCTACCGTTCTATGGAATAATATTATGACGAGCGACCACCGGTCACTCGCACTAGGCTTTCCGCTTAGGATCAACTCTTAACCATTTACTCGCCTACAACTACTTGCCCTTAAATAGAATGTTGTATTTGCACATAACCAAATCCTCTATACGGAAAGCGGTTTTAAAATTAATATCACAGTTAAAAAGAGTATTTTCCCCAATAGGATTAGTAGTAGAAGATCGAAGAGAACCCATTACAAACTGAAGCACGGCTGTCAGTCAGAATCCAAACGTTCGGAAATTGATTCTCAGCTTCACATGCGAACTGCAGTAAATAATTAAAATATATCTGTTTTCTAAATTTGAAAAAAAATCGCCTTTAAAAATTATGCAAACATTACTTTAAGGTGAAAACATTTTGTGAAATTAATCAACTTAGTTCCAAACCTTTGAGGCGATCAATTTTGGGACGGTACATACAAAACATTTGATCAAATTGTTCAAAATTTATATAATATTTATTTAAAAGGAAAAATGATTTATCACAATATGTTTATCTTAAATCTGTATTCGTAATTTTTTTTAAAATAAAATATAACTCTTGCTGAAATAATGATATGGATAATATATATATAAAAAAGGGTAATATATAAAAACAAAAAATTATATATATTAAAAATTAACTGTAAATATAACTTAACAGTAGCGCAACAGCCCATGATGGCCAAGGCCTATTGTACCCAACTCAGTATACGAGAACTTGGGCCCTGAGGTGCATGAGCAAATGTTTGCGTCAGGTGGTCGGACAGACGCGAACTGTAAATATAACTAACAAAAAAATCAACAATTCAAAAAAAATCATTAGCTTAAAATATATTCATCTAAAAAGTTGTAAAAGGAATAATAAGCTCCAAAATATTTCACATTTAAAACAAATTAAATTTAAGTCTATAACAAAGACAAAAAATTCATTACGCAATTAAATGCATAATATTTAATTTTTTAAGAAAACTAAAAACACGTACATTATTAAAGAATAAAAACTATTTCGAGACTATTTAATCGTTAAAATTATATTCCCAATTTTTCGATGCCTACCCCAAATCCAATGGCAGAACAATCCTTGTATTTCCACTCGCCTTCCTTGTATGGACATACCTAAGGGGATGTAGCTTTTCATATTGAATGAGTCGATAAAAGCATAGAACGATTCTTTATCAACTAATGGATGTGACACAAAATCCTGGAAATCCATTTAGCCTTTCCTATTTATCATGGGGAGAAGGAAGGTGGAAATTCGAACTTTTGAATGGAAGTTAAGAGACATCACAATTTGGGAAAATTCAAATGACAAACTGCTTATGAATGAAGATCATTTGCAGAAATATGAATATTTATTACATTCTGAAAATGGTGCAGCCTATCATGAAAATCATTATTTAAGAAAGAATCAAAAAATATTGACTCATTTAAATGAGCCCGCTTGAAATACTAGTTTTTATTAGTATACATATAAGTAGTGAAATTTTCTGGGCAATGATAATTTAGCCCTAATAGCCATTTGAGGAATTTTTTCCTCTGAAAGTGGAAAAAAAAGGTTATCTATTTTATTACTTTTCTGATTAGTATCATATATTTATTTGAATACTTCTCTTCAAACTCCTTTTTATGTTTGAGTTAATATGTTGCCAAGAATAATTTATCAAAAAAGGAAATGTCCATCATTTTGCTTTTCAAAGAAAAAGTACTAAATTTCTTATTAATAACTGATAGTGCAAACTGGAACTTCAATTAATATGAATTTCATCACAATACAAGGGTTAATAATGATATTCTAGAAAATACATTCTGTGGTTATAACCATTTACATAATTTAATGTAGTGCGTTGAGAGAGAGAGAGAGAAAAAGAATGTCACTGGACATTAACAAAGTTGCGTAGTTTGGAAATTGAGTCATTTAAAATATTAGTCTATTGTTTTGTTCATATAATAAGCAAGTATTGTATTATGCTGTGTCATCTATCTTGGCAATAAGAAAAATTTATTTAAAGTGTATTTTTAAGAAAATAACTGTAAATACTGAATATTTTTTGCAAAGAAACCCTAAAATAGAATGTTGCACATAAATTTCTTTCTTTTTTTATGCTACCTCAGTTGCTAAGCAACAATATCCTCTTTTTGATATGAACGTTTAAAAATCTTAATTTTTTAGTTATAATTGGTTAGAAATAAGAATGATACAAATTATATAGAATATTGCTTATGATTATCCTTTTTTTTCTAATTAATCATTTTTTTCAACCATGTTTCTTATTCCAATGTTTCCTTCTCAATCTATTAATTATTTTATTTCTCTCTACAAGGTTCTAAATATATATTTAAATTACTTTCCAACTTAAAATTAAGCTCTATAACTCAAACTAATTAATCGAATAAAATTTATAAAACACAAATTCATTTTATTTATTCTAAAAAAATATTTTATGGAATTTTTTTTTAAAAAAGGTATTTGCAGAATTTCTTTAAAAAAAAATGTTACGAAATTAATTTCTAGTAATTTTAGATAAGAGTTACCTTAAAAAAACGACTCTGTGGTACTGTAAATACTTAAAAATATCTTTAAAAAATTTAACTATTCATTGAACAAAACAAATTTGTGTCTTAAACACTTCCCTCTTCAAATGACCTCTGCACCGTAACCAATCACTCAAAAAAGATTAAATGTCGGCTCTCTTCTGTTTAATGTATAGTATTGTGTTACCGTTTTAAAGTATTCACAATAAAGGGAGAAAGAAAGAGGAAAACGCATTTTTTTTTAAAGCCTTTAGTTGATTGATGGGGTTAATCCATAGAAATTGCTTTGTTTTGAAAGTCGAACACTTAAGTTTCAAGCCTTCTCGTATTCTGCTGTAGCGGCTGTCGTCAGATAGCTGTGTCTTCTGAAATGTGTTGTCAGCTTAACTCGTCACTTAGTTCTTGTCTCGTGACAGCTGGGCCTCAGATTCTTTGTTTATGTCAACTCTCAGATTCTGCTGATCAATCAATTGCCATAATTCAAAGCATTAAGTAGAAAAACGTAGCAAGTTTTTTTAAATATCTTGCTGAATATCAAAATATTGCATAAGTAATTCTTTGATACTGCATATTCGTCGTGATGTTCCTTTAAAAAATTAATTACAGTTCAAAAATACTAAAAAACACGTTTTTATGTTGAATCGAACTAAGAAGTAAAAAAAAAATTCTTAATATAAGAATAAAATGATTAACGAGAAAATTAATGTCATTGAGGTAAGAGCGTGGGGTGCTTTGTACCAGCAGTTGCCAAACTTTTTGACATCACGGACCAGTAAATTCATAATTTAAATCCCACGGAACACTAATAGAATTTTGTGAATGTTTAATATATTTATACAAAATAGTTGTGATCTAAGAATGTAATTAATGCATCTTAAAACATAACTTAACGTGATAAGTGAGAAAATTCCACATTTTTCAGGAGACCAGTGAAATTTTCTCGTGGACCACCACTTGGTGACCTCTGCTTTGTACTACATTTCTACACTAACTCAGCATTTCAGAATAGAACTAGTAAGAAACTGTAGCAATTGATATAGAGCACACCACGCTTTTATCCCAATGACATTAATATTCTAGTTAATTGTTTTATTCTTATATTAAGAATTATTTTTTTTACTTTTTAGTTCGATTCACTATAAAAGCGTGTTTTTTAGTTTTTTTTTTAACTATAATTTTTTAAAAATGTTTCTATGATAATTTACTCTGAAATAAATTGTTTATAATTCATCGTGATGTCTAACAAAAACAAAAAGGGCTGTAAAGCTATGTTTTTAAAAAACTAAAATAGTACTTAAATATATTCAACTTTAGTAATTAAAATTCAGAATATCAGAATTTAGAATACTTAAGTAGAATAGAAATTCACTGAGTATTTATTTCTTGTGATTTGAAAATAAAATATCTGCACTTTATTAAATTTGACCCCTTAAATAATGCTTATAAATTAATTATATCATAAAGGGAAAATTATCGTATCTATTTAAGAAAAATTGAAATACTTAGTGTAAGCCTAGTTCTGAAAAAAAAATCTAATTCCTTTTACTTTTTATATCGCTTCAAGTTACCCGTTCCAGTGTTGCTAAAATTTTGTTATTCATAGTGTAATGAATAATAGTTTAAAAAACTAAAAAACACGCTTTTTTATAGTGAATCGAACTAAAAAGTTAAAAAAAAAAATTTTAATATAAAAATAAAAGGATTAACGAAAAAATTAATGTCATTGGGGTAAAAGCCTGGGGTGCTCTATATTAAGTGTTATAATTTCTTAGTAGTTCTATTCCGAAATGCTGAGTTGGTGTAAAAATGTAGTACAAAGCGCACCTCACACTTTTACCACAATGACATTAATTTTCTCGTTAATCCTTTTTATTCTTATATTAAGAATTGTTTTTTTTTCCTTACTTTTTAGTTCGATTCACTATAAAAGCGTGTTTTTTAGTTTTTTAAAACTGTTATTTATTTTTCATTTTTAAGTTCGATCAGCAATAAAACTGTGTGTTTTTAGTTTTTTAAACTATCATTTTTTTCAATGTTGAATTTATCCTTGAGTTTGATATTTGAAGCCGGAATTACGGGGCTGTGTGGCTGGAATTAGTCTTGCTCTTCAATGGATATTAATTAACGGGTCTGAAGGGTATTTATTCTCTCCTTATACGGGGCCACGGATGAATCCCGCATCGTTATATTTCAAAGATTCCATCTGTATAAATACAGGTCTAACTAACAAAAGAGTGTTAAGAAAAAATATTAAATGTGTCAATCGTATTATCATCTTTTAAACGTATTGCAATAAGGTTAATTCGTGTATCATCACTTCAAACGTATTGCTTTATAAAAAAAATATATATATATATAAATATTTAGCTGTTAGAACATAATTTTTTTTTTCACATGCACGAGTTTTTATTTTTTATTTTTTTTTATTTCCATTTTCAGAAATGCTAGACAATTGCTTTTACTATACGTATTGCTGCAATATTAATTCATGGCATCAATTCTAAACGTATTTCTTCATAAAAGTAGAAAATATTTAGCAGTGAGAACATATGAATTATTTTTTTGACATGCACGAGTCTTTTCTTTTATTTCCATTTTCAGAAAAACGAGACAAATGTTTATATTATGGTTAGAAATTGCTGACGCACCCACCCTGTCCTTTCTCACATAAAGAACACTTTTATTTTGTTTGTTTTATTTGTATTAACCACAAGCGTATTCCCTTTTAGGGTTGCATCTTAATCTTTTAGTTGCGAAAATCTGTAAATTGCATATAGAATTAGTCGCCAATTCTGAAAATGGTATATGCAATAAATCACCAAATCTGGAAGTGGTATAACGGATTAGTCGCCAAATCTGAAAATCCTAATTTTTGGTGATCCTGATCAGTACAATGAAACAAAATTATAAAATTTTTGTATTGTCATCGGTCCTTGACAAGTGTGCAAAATTTCGAATTAATCTGACCTTTTAATGTGGGTAAAAATCGAGTTCAAAGATTCCGTTACATACAAGTGAAACTTATTAAAGCGTGTTAAGAACATTTTCGTGTTCTTTCAAAAGAATACAAAGCTTCAATGGAATTGTAGAAATTGTGGAAGAATGGTTTGGGGCAGCATTAGAATTATATTTTTGAATTTAAGATTTTGGGGTTTTTACAAACGATCCCCCAGAATCTAAATTATTCGGTTTCAAAATGAGGCACAAACTATGGTCCTTTGAGATATGTACAATAAAATATGTTTCAAAACAAGCCTATTTTCTGCATGTATATCCAGTTTTAAAAAATATATGTTTCTCCAAAAGCTGGAAAAAGTCAATCTGCTATGTTTTCAATCAAAATGTCTGATACTGTTTCAAAAATAATTGTGATCTAGAAATTTTT